>VZSF01003473.1:310091-716959 GCA_013398295.1 Chionis minor | reverse complement strand
ATATATATATATATATATATATTTGTTGAGAGGCCTGCTTTGGATGGAGGTTGCTTAGCTGTAGTGTCACTTTGCGAAAGGGAGTTTGATGTTTGGAGCTGACCGCTGGCGCTCTGTGATTTGCTGTGGTGGCTCAGTGCTCTCTGGATGAATCCCAAGGCTGTGTTTCCGTAAAATGAGACAAGTGGGTTAGAGAAGCATAACATAGAGGACTACTTCTTCTGGCAATTCATTGACATAATCAAGTAAAAGTGTATTTGTCTTAAACGGGAAGGGCTTCAGAAATGGTATTTTGCATTATTTCTTAAACATGGAAGTGTGTTTCTTCTGCAAACTGAACCTGATTTATTAATCTTCTTGCCATGCTATGAGGTTTACTATTTTTCCAGATATCAGAGGGAAAAGTTCTTTGCAAATCAGAGGGGGTAGATGGAATCTTCCTTTAAAAGAGTACTTTATCTGTCGTGATGAGAAATGTGTGAATCAAATACGTTTTGTAGTTTGTCTGGTATCATTACAAGTGTTTGCATTTTGAATTATTTGTAAAGCAACCTCAGCTACAAAAATACCAGGAAAAATACCAATGAATACAAAGAAATGCTATTAATATCCAAGGCAATTAAATCAATTTACCTACCATGCGTGTTGTGGTACTTCTAACAATCATAGGTAAGCAAGTCTACTAATGAAAGTACTCAGTTCATATTACTGAAAGCGCTACAGCAAAAAGGACTGTCATTGTTTCAGTAAAAATGAGAAACAAATTGTTTGTATTATCATTTGTAGTTTATTACAGATAACAATAAACCCTTAACATTTCAACTGTGTTACTGAGAAACGCGGGTAAATGCATATACAGCGCTACATCAGGAAGGGAGTGTGGAGGACGAATACAACAGAGAAATCACAGAATGGTATGTCTTTGTGTTGCTACCTATATGAATTTGGGTATGGAAATAAGAAAAGTTTAGATGACCTGGATAAAGTTAAGGTTTTTTTATATTTGTTCTGACATAAATCCTCCTTTTTGGGGTGTATGGGGGGGTTAAGTTAGAAATTATTTTGTGGAAAACGGTATTAATCCTTCCCCCTCAGCAGCTTGCAGTAATGTAAATGACACTGAAAACTCTGAGACAGTAAGGTACAGCCAATCCTATTTCAGATTCTGGTTTTAATTAGTGTTTTACCAAGAGACAGCTAGGCAAAACTTGTTGATGTTTATAATTCACAGTGTAAACTATAAGCACTAGGTGTTAATATATTTAGAAAACTTGTTTTTTCTGCCAAGAATAAATTATTTTTATGTAAAATTAATACGCTTCTTTTGAGACTGAAGGATTGCTTGTGGAAAAGTTCCTTGTTTTCTTATTCACCCTTATTTAATTAAGCAAATATAAAAATGGAGGCTTAATAAATTACTGCGAATGAAGTGGGGAAAAGTAAACCTAAATTAACATTGCACAAAAATGTTGCAGAGTTTTTTTTTCTCTCTTTAGATTTCTTTGGATCTTAAAATACATGCATTCCTACATATTTCAAAACTCTTTGTGAATTTGGCTGTGAATCACTCTTTCTCTAAATTATTCAGGCTGCATAATGAATTTGAGAGTAAAATCAAGCTGAAATCACAATCTGTGCTGTACTACCTGAAGTGCATGTAACTAGTTTATCTAACCAATGCAGTCTGAACTTTAAGTGCGTAATCCATTTACGTATATATCAATTACCCTGTAATAGTTAATTATCAAGTTATCCATTAGGGAAGCAATCACATATGTTACAGCTTTTCACAGTCATCAAATATTTTGGGCAATCTTTTGGCAAATTTCTGACCTAAAAGCTTATTTTCGCTAATTATGAAAAAAACCCAACCCATATTCCTTGTATATTTACAAAAATACAGACATAAGGAAATCAGTCTTCATTTTCAGAAAGGGAAGCAGATTTTCTTAATTTCTGAGCATTCGCAGCATCAATTCTGCTGGCGTTTTTCTGCTGCCCAACAATTAAAGGTCCTCACTCCGCTCCCTGCCACTGGCCTCTTGACTTGGCTTCAGTAAACTCCATGAAATCTCTTGGGTGCTGAGTACAGGTCTGCCCTGCAGGAATTGATGGCCGCAAAACTCTGAACCTCTGGAAGGAAATGTAACGTTTTAGCCTGTAATAAGAGACGAGTATTAATTGCATCATGTGGAGATTATGGACAATGGAAAGGTCCTCATGTTGGGTATAGATTTTTAAGCTGGTGCAAAAATCCTGCCCTAGCGAAAACCGGGTAGCAGTCCCAAAGCCTCAGGTAAAGTTGCCAGAGTTAAAAATTGGTTTTTTTAAGTATAAATGTTACATAATCTCACAATTTTATTTATTTTTTTTTAATGTTCATCTGAGGTTCCGGCCCAGTGCAGATGCTGAAGTGAAGGAATCACTGTACACCAAGTTGTTTTTCAGGCATTGTGAATTTTTTTACAGACGCTGATTGTCTTGAGGAGTGGGGAATTAAAGGCTCTGCTTTGTTTTGTTTTCTGCAGACAGGTACTAAGAGCTAATAATACCTGCTAAAGTATCCTCTTCCTTCTCTTTCATTAAAAGAAGATTGAGGCCAGGCTTAGATCAGTTAACAGCAGACATTAGCAAATGAGTTAGTGCAGAAGGTCCATGTAAAAGGTTTTTGTGGCTGTGATGTCCTGCAGCAATTTCAGGATTGTATTGTGCAAAGGCAAGATAGTCTAAAATGCAGATAAAGTATCTTTGTAGGAAGAACTCTTCTGTAATCTGTACCATGCACATGGGGTTTTTTCAGTATGTTTTAGAATCAGTGCTGAAGCTTCTAAAGCCTTTTATATTGAACAGAAAAGAAAAGGAAGAAATCTGCCCTGTTAGTTTCTGTAATCCCTGATTCTGTGTGGGATATTAATGCTTGCTGGTTTATATATGAAGAGAAGTGAGGAAAATTAACTTTAAATTCTGCATTCCCGGCCTGCTGAATCAATTCTTCTGATCCTTACTAACTCGCCTCCAAAACAGCCGAGTACTGAATACCGCCAAATTCTTCTGAAAAACTGTACAGATTTAAGAAAGACGGGTGTTATTTTGTGCTACGTGACGTGATACACATGGGGTGTATTAGAAGCATCTCCTTCGCAGCTGTCGGGAATTATAAGAGGCCCTAAGGTGGCACCAGGTGATGGATTTGCAAACCCTTGGAGCTGCTCTGGGCTGGTGCAGGGTGTTACAACGGCTACGGAATTGTAGCTTGGGAGAAAGGATTGCTGCAGAGGGTGCTGCCCTAAAAGTGAAGACTAAAAGCAATAGGGCCGCCTGTTGCAGAGTGGGATTTTGGCCGGCGAGGTGAAGAAAAAGGTAGTGTATCCAGGGTTTCTGCATGTAGACGTGGCTCTGTGCTTTTTTGTCTCTTTGCACAAGGTAGACAGAATTTATTACTTTTGTAAGTAAACAGATGGCATAAATAGCTACAGAGTTTATGTCTCCTTTTTATCGCCATGAGTCATTGCAAGGTCTTCAAAGCTGCAACTTTTCAAGAAAGCAACAGTAATTATAAATCAGAAAACCATCTGTTTCTATTAACATTTCAGGGTGAACTGTATCTCGGAATCTGGACCCTGTATTAACATTTGTGACATTGATATGTCAGGCATTTGTACAAATGAGATTTTCCTTACTGTCTGGCCTTTTTTTAAGCCTGCCTGAAAACTCCCTCCCAACCCATCCTGGTCACAGCTTATCCCTGCCCTAAGGCCCCAGGAGTAGTTGATGCTAAAGGAGGTCCTAAAAGCCAAGACAGGTTTGCTTATCTCATGGGCTCCCGGGATGTAAAGCTAAATGAGCTCAGAAATAGAGACATTCTATGGGAAATTCTCAGCAACAGGCATTAATTTTCTCTAGGCCATATGGATTTTCTCAAAAGAGTGAACATTTAGTGGCTGTAGGGGAATAAAATTCCCGAGTTAAAATGCTTTCTCAGCAAACCTTCAGCAGCCAGAGAGCCACTCTTGGTCCTTTCTCAAGTCCTAGAGAGGGTTATCAGGGTGTCCTTATCTTGGAGAGACACTGTCTTATCTGTCTTTCCCATTGTTAAGCATATTTCTTTCTCATGTTATGTTTAATCCCAGAATTTAGTTTTTATTGTTACTCAGTGGATGGTGCTGTCATTGTCTCCTGAAAAATGCCTGCCCCCAAGTTCCTATTTATGTCAGTTTGTATGATTACATAGAACTACACGAGGGTTCATCCCAAGACAAGACAGTGACTCATTCTTTCCTCTTATAAATAGCATTCAGAAAGATGAATAGAGGAAGTAAACAATGAACATAAGTATTACAAAATGCTCTCATTCTTCACAAGTTATTTTTAGGGGAAATCAAAATTTGTTAATGGTTTAAAAAGATCTCCATCCTCATTATTAGTGTTGTTATTATCGCTGTGACTATTTTTATACAGTGCCTTAGATTTACAAGTGTTATTTTTGACCAAATTGAAAGTTAATGATAATCAGGGGATTGTTTCAAGATGCCTACACGGGATGTTAGGTTTCTTTGCAAACATAAAGGATGTCTTAGGATGTTTGTGTTCTGGTTTTGGTTTCTTTTGAGGGGGGTAACAGTAGGGAATGGGGAGCATGCCAAGTTGTTGCACAACAGATTTCAGAAACTAATTCTTGTTGCACATTAACACCTGAAAAATAGTACATACACCCAGACACTGGCCAAAGAAGGGAGACTTGTTGCTGCAGACTTTCAGCTGGTCCTTAAACAAAGCAGAGGACTCAATGTGAGAGTCTCAGTCAGGTCTACACACCCCTGCAGGCTCAGAGTGACTTACTGTTTTCTAGCCATGGCAAGTTTTTTGTGTCCTGTTTTTCACTCATTTTACTTTCCTGAATACCATTTCTGTCTCTTTTGGTCACTGGTATTTTATGTTGCGAATGTGGAAATTTTGAATCCCTCCCAAAGAGAACTTGTTATTCTCCAGGAGGGGGAAAAAGTCAACTTTCATTCTTCACTATGACTATCTTTGATTTGTGAAACCGAGTGGTCCATAAAACAGCACTGTAGGAGAAAATTTGATGGGTTCCAGGTAGTGAACAGCAAAGCTATGAGCAAGTTAACTGGCAATAGGTAACATAAATCATGCAGTCAAAACAGCCAAAGTTTTTGGTGGGGCCAGTAAGGCAGAATATCATCACTGGGCAAGGTCGATTGCTCTTGCAAGGGAAAGAAAACACTTCTTCCTGTTTTGGATTTTTTTTTGTTGAATAAAAGTTAGCTACCTGTAATGACAGCAGCTGTCGCCGAGGTACTTACCTGTAAGAAGGAAGTTCACTGTTTAGAGTGGACTCATGGGTATCACTTTGGGAAAAGTGAATTCCCAGGGGAAAGGGGACAGGAGGAAAAACCTGCCTTTGTCATGTCATATTCTAGAATGGAAACATAGGGGGTAAAAAAAAAAGAGATTGTCATAATCAAGTTTAACAGCTTAAAACAACACATGATATAGTGGAAGTTCTGCTAGAGTCAAAATTATGTGTAGGTCTTTGGTGAAGTGTACTACATCAGTGCTTATCGTCCTGAAAATTCACTTCCTGATTGAAATTTTGCATTACTCAACCTAAAAGTTAATTTGGGTGGTTGTGACTTTTTTTTTTCCTGGATTACCAAAATAGTTTCTCTCACCAGTATAAATAAATGTCCCTAGGCAAAGCCAGCTGAACTCTACCATGTTGCTTTGCAAAGAAAAGATTTGTATATCACTTACTATTGTGAGAGTTTTATGTTGTTTTTAAAGAAACGACAATATTTCTTCCCTTTCCTTTACAAAAATTGTGTGGATGTTTAGAAATGAGGGCTTCTATCATGAATGGATCTATGTTCATACTTCTTACTTGTATCAAGTTATACTCAGCAGGATCTTCACTTTGTAATGTTATTCTGATTTAAAATTAAGAAAGTTTAGGTGCACTGAATGTAAGTAGTGGATATCCAACTTGGCTAAATCATAAAATGAAGTGCTGTTCTCTCTTGAAAACAATTAGGTACGGATCACAGAATGATAAATGAGAAAATGCACTTGGATGCTAATGCTTCTATTTGACAANGGCTACACCCTCCTTTCAGGCAGTTGCAGAGAGCGAGAAGGTCTCCCCTCAGCCTCCTCTTCTCCGGGCTGAACAACCCCAGTTCCCTCAGCTGCTCTGCAGGAGACTTGCGCTCCAGACCCCTCACCAGGTCCACTGCCCTTCTCTGGACACGCTCCAGCACCTCCATGTCTTTCTTGGAGTGTACTTCTGTGATTCAAAAAGGTAGATGTGACATATTAGCCAAAAGGGTGCAAGGTAAGAAACGGGGTTTAAGATGTCAAATTTGCATCAAAATTACGTTTGCTTCTGAATGTGTAATAATAGAGTATTTATTTCAAGATAATTATAATTTAGTACAGTGCAAACAAAATCTCAATTTTTCTTCATTAATGATCTGCTCTCTCATTATATGAAGATTGCTAACAATATGATATTTGAGATCAGTTATAATTATCAGCAAGAATGCAAAATAGTTCAAGTGTTTCACATTTTGAGTTTATTGAATATGATTTGTCATTATTCTTAATCTGCTATCAGACACGATGTGTAATAGATAAGCAGAGCAGCACAGGAATTTGCAGGATCGTCTGTATGCTTTTGTAGCTGAGCTGGTTTTACTGTTCTGTGTTTGATGTTGACCTGCTCATGTCATGGCCATTACAGATATAACCAAGTCTAGCAAGTATGTTATTTAGATAAATTCCTCTGTTTTGAACTGCATATTGAGGGCATTAAAATGATTACCATTGTGCCCTGGGCTAACTCCATTCCAAGATTATTATTAGATTTACCTGGGGCATATACTCAGGCTGCTTGAGCAGGAGGTATTAGGGACCGTAAGCCTTTCCTTTCCTTGTGCATATCCCATAGGAAATACGATTCCTCGTTTCTGCAAGAACACAGTTTTCAGCCTTGATTCACCTTCTGCTTAGGGCATGGCCTACTTGTGGGTTATTCCTTACTCTCCATGTTAATTGTTTTATTTGGAGAGAAAGGAGGTCAGACAGGAGGCATCCCAAATCAGCTGCACACTTGAACCTGACATCCAACACCGAGCATGACTTTTTTTTGCGCTATTCAAGTAGCAAGATCTGTTCTCAGGCAGTGAAAGGCCCAGATACCACCAAGTAGTAAAGGATATACCTAGGATCGTTCACTCCAGGGTTGTTTTTCTTTTTTATTTTTCTTCTTTTCTTTTTCCAGGATGTTTTTCAACAGATGGTCTTCTTAAGTATTGTACTGCTGTTAGCGAGTAGCTAGTGGTGAACGCTGGGGACAGGGCAGTGATCGGTGAGAGCTCAGCAATTCCTCTGGTTTCTTAACGAAGGAACTGTTTCCCTTTCAGAGAGCTGCAGAGCCGCTGCCTAATAATGTCTTAACGTGCTCACAGAGCATTGCCCCATTGTCCATTTTCGGGCAGAATGTTTTCACCGAGCTAGACTGTGAGCATTACTTCCTTTGTATCAGGATCCCATCTGATCCAGTCTGGGCCAGTGGAAGGGAGTGAAATGTGATGTTGAGTCTAGGAGTAAATCCCAGAGTCTCCTACCCAGCAGTCACAGCTCTTCAGATGAGTTCTCTTTGTTTCCCCAGTGTCAAAACAGTCTGCATGTATAACATTCAGGGTCAAAACCCCTGGAATCTGCACTGACACAAGGAATATGGGATCCCTGACCTCCCTCAGTCAGATCTGGGGCTGCGTCCACGTGCCAGGACATTTGTGATACAAGTTTGGCCTCTGCAGATACTTCTGCCCAGTGGATATGAATCACAAGAGGTGGAAGCGCACCAGGAATGAATGTGTGAACAGCAGGCTCTGAAGGACAGTGTGTATTTGCATCTTAGTGGAAAAATACGGATGTTGAAAAACTAGCAGATGGCTGACAGTCAAGTTTGGAAATTCGAGGGATTTTGGAAAAGCTTATTATTGCATGATAATATTTGGGAAGCAGAGGACCGGTGGAGATACGAGGAGAGAAATGACAGCAGGGTTGAAGTGGATTCCACTGAATTCAGGATCTGGGACCTCAGCAGCTGAAAGAAGTTCTCCAAGAGCCCTCAAGAGAGTCAGCGAGTGGAAGAACACACGATGAAGGAGGCAGGGGCAGCCAAGAGGATGACAGAGAGAAGGATGGGAGGAGAAAGAGAAGGGAGTCATCCCAGTATCTGAGGAAGAAGTAGCACAGCAGAGAAAGAAGAGGTTCCAAGAGCCGGAGGTGGGAGGAGGAAAAGCAAGCAGTAGGAACTGGTGGGTGAGCACAGAGGAAATAGGAGCTGGAGAGTTGGGGAATGGTGAGGAAGGAGGAACAGAGATGCATTACTGAGACTTGGAACTAGTTGAAGACTTGGTGCAGAAGAGTTAACAAGAAGGGAAAGTATCAGGAGAGTTGGAAAGAAAGGAGACAACATGGATAAGAAAGGATTAAGTTTAAAACAAGGGAGCTATTTTGACAAATGATGTAAGCATAGTTAGCATTTAGAAGGGAGAGAGAAAATGCATTGTTGAGATCTGGACCACGTTTTGAATTATATTGTCATGCTAAAAGATAAATATGAGTAAAACAAGTATATTACAAAACTGCATTGTCCATCTATCCGCTTGCATGTGGCAATTATAGCAGGAGAGTGAAGGAGAGGTTTGAAGAGGACACCCTAGTGGCTCGGCAAGTGAATTTTTGGAAGTGGCTTCATACATATGGTCACATGAGAGAGCGAAAGACTAAGGGCAAATGGATGATGAAACATCCAGCGCTGCTGGTAGAGCATCAGCACAGGTTTCTTCCTTCCTTTTCTTGCCTCATCTGAGAGGGCCTAAGAAGGTTGTTTCTGAACAGTTATTCTCTGTTAGCACAACCTAGGCAACGGTTGCCAATACTGAGGTTTCAGTCAGAAAATCACCAGAGCATATGGAAAACCTGCCTTCCTCTTGCTCCTTTGCTCGGCTCAACATATGCCTGGAGACAAAATTTTCTTAGCTGTAGAAGTGAGTGTTCCTAACAGTCGTTTGATTCAGTCGAACACCGATGGTGCTTACTGCTGTGCTTTTTTCCTCTGGAGGAGTTTCATCCAACTCTGTAATACTTCAGCCTAAAAATTAGGAATGGGGTGGAGAGCGACACATGGAGGTGGAAAAGGGATAAGGGGGTTATCTGCAAGAGATTTTAAACTAGAATGTTAATCATAACGGTCTTTTCTGTATAATACTTATTAAAAAAATCTCAGGTCTGTGTGAAATATTTTTAACTTATTTCCTCTAAGACCTGAATCAACATAAAAATGAATTTGGGGAATACTTAAAGGTATTCTTAATCCACCTTTGTTCTTTCCAATATACTTTATGTTTCCATTAACTTTCACAATACCGCACAACGTTCCTGCTTCTAAGAGCTACTTGACCCTTGTCAAAGTCTATCACACAATAACGCATTAACATAGAAATGATTCTAAGACATGAAGTTGAAGGCATTGAGTGGTTACAATCTTCCTTCCTCAACTGGAGAAGAAATGTGAAGAAAAATATTTTATATACACATTGTCCATTTTTTCTGCCGCATGGTATATATCCAAACAGCCAAGAATTTTCACCAGTAAATAAATGCCAACTATGCAGAGCATTTTAAGAAGCAAATACCGCCAACTTTAGAAAAGAGTCAAAAAACCTGGAAATTCAGTGCTCTGTGATTTATCATGGGCGCTGTGGAGGAGCCAGAACACCTGTACCTTTTCTGCTTGTCTTAGCTCAAGTCAATCTGCTCCAGCCACGTGCATGATAAGCTCATTGGCACTTGAAAGGTAATTATCTGCTCCCTGCTCACTTACTGTATGTGCCTCAGCGTCGTGGAAAAAAACGGCAATGTTGTCTTGAACTGCTGGCAAAGCCTCCTTTTTTCTTTAATCCTCAAGAGTCTAATATTAGTAGCCTCAGAATTGCACAACTGTAAATTCCTGGTTATATTGTGAGACTCTCGTCCCAAATATTCACGCTTACTTAGAGAAGAAAAAGTAAATCAAAACACTGTGATCCAAAGGTGGAACCAAAAGAGCAGCCTCAGAGTCACGCTGGCTGGTGCTTTTTTGAAAGGCTGCTAAAAGTCCATTGAAACTCACCCTTTATCCCGCACTGAGAAAAAGAGGCTTTGGAGCAAAGTGGGTAATTCTTCTCTTCTGCCGTTCTCTGGCAGGTGTGTTTGATGGGCCGTTTGCAGTTTGTGTGTATTTGAGGTGGTCAAAGGAGCACTTTATTGCCATCATCTTTTTCTTGGAAGCCCTCCGTGATCATTTAAAACTTCTCTGTCTTCTGAGGGGGAAATAGACTTGGGAGAAGGGGAAGAACTGAAGTAGGTGGAGTGGAGAAGGTATGGACAAAATCTCAAAGGGAGAGCTCAGGCTTCTGTTCAAGTAAGAGAGTGGATACCCATGCCAAGCGATGCCCACGGACTTTGGGAACAAGCCTTTGTCTAGAGGCACTAAGGAGTCAGGAGGGCAATACACCTCTGAATTTAGGGAAAATCTTGATTTTGTGGTGAAGCAGAAAAGAATGATTTTAGATTTTCTGCCTCTGACCATTTTTCAGAGAGTTTTAAAACCTCCTATTCAGAGTAACATTGCTCAGCGCTGCTTGAGGAGCAGTTGCATAAGGACACCAGAAAAGCAGAGGAGAGGGATTTGTCATCGTGGGTTTGTTGCTGACAACAAGTAACCATTTGGTCGTGGAGTTAATCAGGGTAAACACGCATTGCATCAGCAGTAGGTGGTCTGGGAACTAATTCACAGTCAGAGATTGGTCTCAGTTCACCTCCTCTGGTATTTTTGAAGCAGATAGTAATAATGACTGGGCAATTCTGGTTTTGGTAGTAGTTTTGGTGTGTTTTTTTCTAAAAAGATGCTTTAGGATGAAACAAAATGCTCTTCTGTAATAGTAGGGTTTAGGATCTGGGAGAGTGTAAGGATTTCCTTCTCTAATCTGTGGGAATTAGCCTTGACTGACAAGGAACTAGCATGCAGTTGATTTAGAGCCCTCAGTTAACTTGCAAGTATATGGTATATAGGACTACTGAAATAAAGCGGTTCTTGTTTGAAGCGGAATTCATATGAGGATCCAGCCAGAAGTGTCAATGCTGGAATGGAGGTTGCCATTGCGTCCTGGGGGAGAATCAATGCAGGTTGGATAGCAAAATGTACTTTTTTTTTTTTTTTTTTTTTTTTTAATCTTCACTATGTAGTAGTCAGGGCTGTGTGTGGTGAACTGTGAAAACAAGAATAATATAAACCACTGTATAGTAGTTTACTAAAATTCACTGTATATGGTACTGTACAAATAGTATGCTATGTTGTGGTGCTTTCTGATGTTCGAGCAGGGCTGTAAAGCAGTCTCTCCAAAGAGAGCTTTTCACCTTTCAAAAAATTTAGTTCTGAGTGAATTAAGTTTCCAGGTAGTGAAAAGCAGATAATTGACTAAATGCATTGAGTGTGGCAGCTGGAAACAGTAAATAGAGTATGGGAGAAAATACCAGAGAGAGCAACAAATATGCCAAAAAGTCCTAGTGGAATTTTTTGGGTTATTGCTGGAGCAGTTAGGGAAATCTCCCAGATAGGATTATAGCTTTTCAAAAATTGATAGTCGAGGAGATGTCGGATCTCTCTTAAGAGCTACTATTTGGATTTAAAATACCCTTTTCCTAGAAAGGGCAATTAATGTTGTGTGATGCATTTCCCTGTCCTTTTATTGCTGAAGGATGAGTAAATCATTGAAGAGTTTTGATTATTTTTTTGTTTCCCCTGCTGCCTACTGTCAGCTCACCTAGAGAAGGAAGCAGAATGCAACCCCAAACAAGTTGGGTTCAAGTGGGACAGGAATAAAATGGTCTTTACCCGTAGCTCAGCCGCTTACAGCAGCTTACTGCTGTAATAGCGAGTGGAAGCCAGGCCGTCATCGTGCGGTTGTGAAGCTGTCGGTTTCATGCTTTGGTGAATGGTTGTTCACAGCACAAAAAATGTTTTTGAATCTGATATTCTTTTGCCTGCTTGTTGTTGGTAACTGAAGGGCATAGGCTTCTGAACCACAGAGATGTTTCTAGGACGAGACCATGGCATTTGGATGTTACAGTGGGTTGTCAGTGCTGTGTTACCAAGGAGAGCACTTCAGACACACCTCTCACAGCCGTTGCATTCACAAAGAGAAAGGATAAAGAGAATTATCATTCCTATTTACTGTTTGTCTATGACTTCAGTAGTTTGGCACTGTCTTGTGCGTGAAGTGCTTGGGTTATGTTTGGTGTTCCAAACTTGGGTAGGCTTATACCGGTGGAAAGAGGTGCTTCCAAGCTTTGAGAGCTACTAAATTCTTAGGCCACCAAGTAAAATGTACACGCTTACTAGGCCCTTTTTAATACATATATGTGTGTGTATGTCTATATATATATATATATGCCCATTTTTAAATTTGTGTTTATATATATATATGTGAATATATTTGCTGTATTTGGTGCATTCCTCTGCACCTTTCAAATATAAAGTTAATTTTAACAACCCATCTGCATGAGGGCCACAAAGATGCTCCGAGGGCTGGAGCCCCTCTGCTGTGAGGACAGGCTGGGAGAGTTGGAGGTGTTCAGCCTGGAGAAGAGAAGGCTCCGGGGAGACCTTAGAGCCTCTTCCAGTACCTAAAGAGAGCCTACGGGAAAGCTGGAGAGGAACATTTTACAAGGACATGTAGTGACAGGACGAGGGGTGATGGCTTCAAACTAGCAGAGGGGAGATTTAGATTAGATCTCAGGAAGAAATTGTTGCCTGTGAGGGTGGTGAGCCCCTGGCCGGGGTTGCCCAGAGAAGCTGTGGCTGCCCCATCCCTGGAGGGGTTCAAGGCCAGGTTGGACGGGGCTTGGAGCAACCTGGTCTAGTGGGAGGTGTCCCTGCCCAGGGCAGGGGGCTGGGAATGAGATGATCTTTAAGGTCCCTTCCAACCTAAACCATTCTATGTTTCTATGATCTTCTGGGACCCCTGGGTCCTAACTCAGATGCTGCATGAGACAGTGAGGCTCGCTAGGATGTGCTGACCCGAAAAGCGCAGAGCTGTGCTAGGATGGCCACCGTGCCTGATTCTGTAAACCTCACACCCGAGCAGCAGCAGACAGCCTGAGCACCCGCCATGCGGCCCTGGGCAGCCTGCTCAGCTCCAGAGGCTCTTTGCTGCATGACATGGTGCGAGTAAATGTGACATCAGGTGCTGCAGCACAGTGACCCCAGAGGGGACGAGCGTACCAGGGCAGCATCTTCTTCATCAGGGCTGTTGAAAGGAGAGCTTTGTGCCCACCCACTGGATTGCTGCTTTGGGGTTAGATTTTTATCCTCTTTCTTCCAAGGGTTAAGCAGAGCTCACATTTTCTGTTTAAAACATGCCAGCAGAAGGGGATTCTGTCCCGAGACTTTCTCTGCATTTTACATTAACCAGCCTGATCACCAAGCTACAGAGGAGTTACCTGCTAATCTGGCTTTGCAGCCCAGTAAAACCCGCTTTGCTGGCAGGGATTCAGCAGCTGAGGTGAGGAGTGTCTCTGCCAGAATTGTTGCTATCCTGGTGCTTAGGGCGATTTCCTGCAAAACAGAACTATCTTCTTGTTTTCTTCTGGCCCTGAAGGGCTTGAGTTTGGTTTCATTTCCTGTGTGGAGGATGGTAGGCACCTCCATCCCTTCTCTGGCTGAGGTTTTGTAGAAAGCTGTGGTAGTAGATTTGTGAAGGGTGTGGGAGGTGATGCGTGAGGAAACCTATACATCTGGGTCCTTAGTCTCTGGATTTCACTTGGCTTAAGGTGGGAATGTTGTGTTTCTCAGCCTTGGTGAGACTAAGACAGTTCTGAGTCTGCAAAGAGATGGAGCTCCGGACAGCTGGGAAGGGTTAAAATGCAGCCACACCTGCGGTCTTCCAGCAGCACAGAGTTACTACACGAAGGAGGAGCATTTCAAGTCTGCAGTTGAAAATTCCACATCTTTCCCCGAAATCGTGTTTCAGTTCAGGACTGCCAGGCTGGCCACGTTCTGCTGCATTGCGCTGGGGGCTTTTCCTTCCTCTCTGCCCCAGCAAACCTCAGAGCTGAGATGAGGGTCTCATCTGTACCAGGCTGTGAGCACATGTACGTTCGCCAAATCCTACTGTGTGTGAAGCCCCGATGTGTTTTCACGGAGTCCTTTTCCTCAGAGTTTTGTGCAAATATTCTGAGGACCTGCACCAAAAGGGCTCCTGACACATCGAGCACAATTTCCTTGGCAGGACAAGGTGGGATTGGGCCCAAAATGTTGCATTTTGCAGTAAGAATTATGGGCTACATAGTTATCAGCTGTGCTGTACTTTAGATGAGAAGTTACTGTGCTGGTTCCATCTACTTAAACCTCCTGGTTCTTTAAATAGGTGTCCTTGGCCAGCTTTTCTCACTCCGTTAATCCTAGCACAGATGAACTGGCATGAATATAAATGTTTATGGCAGTCTTCACAGCTGCATATGGAATATATCTGATTGTTTGCATATAGTCAGTGCTGTGGGTTTGTAATTTGGTGCTCTATAAAGAGTCTTAGATAATCTTGCTGAAAAGAGCTGTGCAAATGCAGATATAATTATCTTTATGATATTTTTTTATGAAACATATCTTTTAATAAAGCACTGGAGCACAGAATAGCCATTTCCTGTGATTTTCATTCACATAATATTTATAGTGCTACAGAACAAATGAGCCGTTGAAAAGGGAGAAAAATTAATACTGTGAATGAACTTGCCTTGAGAGGAATTTGTGATAAAATTACGAATCCAACAAACTTCAGTAAACCAATTACTGCTCCTGTTGGATTTGTGAATATGAAAGCTCAATGGGATTTGATGTAATCCCTCCCTGTGAACAGATGGGCAGATTGCGTGTCTCCGCGGAACACCTTCCAGCCTTCCCAATTCCTTCCCCACTCGGTTGCGATCATGTGTCTTCACACTTTGCCTCTTGGTGACAAAACACTGGAAAAGGTATCAGCAGAATCAGTTAAGATGTCTGTGATGTGCCTCTGTGCAAATTGTGTTTGGGTTTTTTACCACCTAGTACTTCAGATCTCTTCACGTGGAAGAAGGATGGTCTTTTTTGAATGCCCGGTGGCACATTATAATGGGCCAGCTACTATTACTGTAGTTAAGAGGCGGTCAGCATTTTATTGTAAATTCTTATTTGCAGTCAAACCTTTTAGTCCAGGTTCAAACCAACTAAATAGGAAAATATAAGAACTAAGCCAGGAGCAATTTTTAATTCTCCTCCCTCCCTGAAATCAGTTGGATCACAGTTACTGTGTTGCCATCTGTATTTTCTGCCTTCTAGAGCAGCAAACTTTCTGCTTTTCAGGGAGGGAGTGAAAATGTTGCATAGGGTCTTAGATAAAATGATGCTGTATTTCGTCTAGTGTCCTTCCAACAGCCTCCTTATGCTGCCTATGTTGCTCCTTACGTTGCAAAACATGCATACATCTGTGCAGTGGAAAGCTGCAAGTAGTTTTGTTTGCCTCAACTAAACTGCACAAAATCTTAAAATCATGGATATTTTTAACTGTTTTGTACAGTTACAGTCTTGCTTTTAAGTGGAAATACGTATGCTGGTAACTTTAAGACTTGATGCAACATTTGTTGCATAAGTAGCAGCTACTATTTCTCAACCATAGAATCACAGAATATCTCATGTTGGAAAGGACCCCTAAGGATCTTCGAGTGCAGTTTCCTGCACAATGAGTGAAATTGCCACCTGCTTGTGTAAGTATGTAACTTGGAGGCAAGAATAGAAATGACAGGAGATTTACATTGGAAGGGACCTTGGGAGGTCCGTGGTCTGCCCTCCCCCTCAGAACAGGGCCGGCTCTGGGGACAGCCCAGGCTCTTCTGGGCTCTGTCCAGTTGGGTCCTGAAGACCTCCAGGGACGGAGAGTGCACGGTCTTGCTGGCAACCTGCTGCCCCGCTTGCCTCTGCTCGCCGGGAAAAGTTATTCCTTATATCCAGTCTGAACCCCTCTTGGTTCCTCTTACACCTGTTGTCTCCTGCCTCGTTGTCGTTCAACCAGTTTTTTAGTTCACCTGTTTTTTAATTGGTCACTCATTTAGACCATGCCATCCTCACTTGGATACAAAAAATGTTGTGGAAGACGGTGCTGGAGGTCTTGAGAAAGTCAAGAGAAATAACAGCTGCTGTCCCCTCATCCACTTTTTATCACAGTCGGGTTGGTCAGACGTGATTTAGCTTTGGTAAACCCAGGCTGACTGATCCAAATCACCTTCTTCTCCTTCATATGTCCAGAAATGTGTTCTAGGAGGACAAGCTCCATAATTTCCAATGATCTACATGTCATATAAGGTGTTTAAAATAGCTGGAAGATGGAAAGTAACTTTATACAAGTATGTCTCTGAAAATGCTCGACTGAAGAACTTGTATCCACGTATAACTGTGAGCAGAAGCAGAGCCACGCAGCAGTTCTGAAGTAAGTCAGAAGATCTGTCTGTCTTGGACAGTGGTGCGTTGAACTTGCATTCCTAGGACAGGTACACCCTTTTGGAAGTGGTGAGTGGGGATAAGGTCAAACAAGGCTCCAGTGGGACCGTAGTTCCTGCTTTTTACAACAAGCAGCATTTTTTCTCCCAGACAGACCTCTGAGTCTGGCACTAATGTATGTTTATCTTCTCCGTGTTGCACTCTAACTGTAAATACATTTCAGGAAGACTTTGGCATGCACGGGAATTGATTGCAGGGAAAATCCTCTGTGAAATGATGACCCCGGTTATGTTTTTGGCCATATTCATTGTTGAGATACAGGATCCTCACAGAAGGTAAGGAAATTAATGAGCATCTTTCAAGTCAGTCATCGTTGTTTTTGTCAGATTTTCACGCTTCCAAAATAACTTACTTACGCGAAGCACTCAAGTATTGGAGACCATAAGGTGAATTAGTTCCTTTTGATGATGTTCAGAGAAAATCTGAGACTAGCAACAATAACACTCTTACAGCATATTCAATATTTAATAGACACATCTGCGTCAAAGTCTTTTCTCCCACTCTGTGGCAGTTTCTCTTGGATAGTCCTTTCCACGTAGAGTTCTTCTGTTGTCGGGGAAAGCAAAATTCTGGCTCAAAGGTCCTGTAATGTGATTTCATGGGAGCTGGTCTTAGTGTTTTGAGAACACGTGGACGCTGAATACTGTTATGAAGTGTATGGTTGTGGCTTATGCTATGGACAGGTGTATGGCATAGGAAAGCTAAAGCTTACTAATAGATAGTAGAACAAACTGAATGCATGCACCTGCACTGGGAAAGTGTAATCATCATGGGGTTTATTGTATTTTTTTCCAGTTTTTATTTATACATGTTACTTTTTCCAAGTTTTCAGTGTTCAGATATCAGTAATATTCTTGGTCTCGTAGGACAAAGAAAATGCTCATTCTGATTAGTCTCAATTATGGTTTTCTGTGTTTCTTTTGAAAGAAATTAAGATTTGAAGTCTCGTTGGGTAAGTCTTATTGGTGAATAGAACTTGTGTATGAGAACCAGTAGCACTAGACAGTTTTGTAAGATAATTCTGTGTATTTTTTTTAAAAGAGCTGATGAGCAGTATTTAGTCCCAGCAGAGGTTTTCAAGTAACTGATGTGTTATGGTATTATTTCATAGAGATTACTTCACCATATAAATCTTTGTTGTGAGCTCCTATTTAGTCTTGCTCTGTAACCTGACAAAAACTACTCTTATTGTCAAAAAATGTCACTTTTTATATCATAGGGACAACAGTACACTAGGAAATGGGCCCCAAACTTCTAAAGTTCTCTCACTTTGGCCGCAAAAGCCTCTTAGAAGATACCCACCAGCTTTTATTTCCAGACCAGTCACATTTAACTGGTGCCCATCCCTAGCCAAGAAGGTCGGAAACACCATCCTAGCATTTTCTCCGTTTCCCAGCAGGTTGAGTAATTACACTTCTCTCGTTCCTGCTGGAACTTGCAGCCATAAATGCTACTGTTTAAAGCTAAGCCCAAATTCGGGCAGACTTACTTGACTCCATACAGAGGTGGGCTCTGGAGAGGGCTGATGCTCGGTGTGAAATCCCACATGTTCTTCTGAATTCTTCAACTTTTAAAAAACTTGCTGAGATGCCTGTGTGGTCTCACAGGTTTTGTACTGGGAGTCTGCGCAGGCTCTTTTGCGAATGGGAATTTCAATGAATGCTGTTTAAATTTAATGAAGATAAATAAAAGACTGAAATATTTTTCAAAACGTGGTGCCGTCTTAGGTTTTAGCCAATGGTATCAGGCACCTTTATTTCGAGTAACGCAGTCTTAACTAGCAGCATTGCTGTGTTGAGAAGGGCTTTAAAGGGATTACTCCTGTCCTGTCGAGTGATCTCATAAACAAGCGTAAGCTGCTGCCTTCCTCGCCGCTGAGAAGGCAGAAGGAGCTGCAGGGACACGGAGCGGGAAGCCCCTCACACTGATTGATTGATTGTCCCGGGGAACCGGATCCCTCCCTGGAAGCCACCGGTTGCCCGGGAGCGCTCAGCTGAGCCCGGCCACTCGCTCGCCTGCCCACCATCTGCTGCCGCACGGCGGCTCGCTCTGACTCCCGCTCCTGGTCCCAGTCCCGCTGCCGATCCTGGTGTGGCAGGTGGAGGGAGAGAGCGGGCAGAGCCCCACTGGAGCCGGCCGCCTCAGGCAGCCGCAGCAGCTGGGATGCAGAGCAGAAGGTGGAGAGTGGTCGCGGGCCTCTTGGGCTGAATACACGAAGGTACTTTTCTTGTCGTTCCTGTTCCTTCGGTGATTTCTGAGCCAGATGCCTGCGGAGCGTGGGAATCGCTATTGCTCTCTGCTCTGTCGGGTTTATTTTGGAAGTAGAGGCGAGTGGTTGGTGTGTTGTTACTCTGTGCATAGACGTGGGGGGGAAACTTGCTGCATAAGCCAAAGCAGCAAACTTGGAAATACTAAGTCAAGCTAGATTTTCTTGGGTTTTGGTTTTTTTTTCCTTTCCTTTAGAATTAAGACATGGTAAAATTGTCTCCAGAACTAAAAGCTTATTCATCTGTTTAGAAAAATCTGTCACAGTGCACCCCCCATTTCATTAGATTTACAGTGGGGGGAGTCAGTTAAAAAAAAGAAGTTATTTTTTATTTAGCCAGAATGTCCTTTGTGAAACTGAAGGCTGTGTCTTTCACATCAGTGTGGTTTCCCTGCAGTGAAATGGAAAAGCTCTTAACACTTGCTTGTCATTATCTCTACTGGAAATTAATATTTATTGGAAAGTACAGCTTCCACAACTGTTCCCCTCTTCCTCAGAGGGATTTCTTTTCAGAGAAGCATTTGTAACAGGCTAACATGCCAAGCAGCATTTTGGCTAATTTTTGCAGATTTTAGAGTTGAGGCTTAGTAAACTTAAGACTTGTACATGGCTAATTTGTTGATATGCCTCTAAACTGGATGCAGCAGTAACTGTTCTGTTCCTACTTTCTGTTAGACTCTCTCCTTCATCCCTCTTTTCTCATACCACACTTAATTTTTTAAAACCTCAACTTTTTTTGGTCATACCTTGAATATCCTTCATATTTAGCTCTTCTTACTGCTTAGCTTTTTTCTTTTTAATGATTGCTTGTGTGTTGCTTTGTCTGTTATTTTAGTAGTTACTGTTCTTGGATTTCTGCATTTTCCTTGCCGGGTGTTCACTGCAGTACCACTATCAATCTAAAAACACTGCTTTAGGCTGGGGAAAAAAAAAAGGTAAATTTTAGTGATTACTGCATTCTGTTTACTATGGAGAACTATAAACAAGTTTATTATACTTTACATATCATTTGAAGACAAAATGGACACGTGTGTGTGTATCTGTATAGAAGAAGGAAGCCTGTATTTGCAGTGCTATATTGTTACAAGAGGATAACAGGTTCCCGTGTAAGGTTAACTCTAGGTCCACGTCTCATTACTTCTTATAAAGTCAGCTGATTGGTGGAGCTGGTAAGCTAATAGTATAGGGGATATAGTAAATAATTAATTATATTAATGTATCATGGACTTTGACAGGACTGAGTCTGGCTTTAGAGAGTTTGAGACTTTGTGTATGAATTCTCCATTACTCTTATCTGAACGTAACTATTGCTTTCGGTTTTCTTTTCCTGGGGAGGCAGAAGAATGGTTAGCCAGGGGTTATTTGATGCATTTTATCTATCGGTGTTAGTACTCGGGTTTCAGGAACATAATCCACATGGCTTTGCAGTTACAACCCTATGAAATAAGAGTGCAATTTAATGAGAGGACTGCTCCGCTTAACGATGAAGTGCTCCTCTCTCAGCTGTTGTACTGAGCTGCTGAAGCAAGACTGAGCCCCAATTGCTGTGTTTCACACCTTACCCTTGGAGAGTGAATACACAGACTGTAAAGGAAGTTTGGGGCTCGATATCTTCTTTATGGTTTTCTACTTGTGCTAAATCACTGGTTGGAATAATTGTATTGTCACCTTGTGTCATATTTGCTCAGGTGTAATAGCTTTGCCAGAAAGGCAGTCGCCTGTAATATTGTGACACAAAGTTTTTAATGTTCTTTGGAAAGCTGAGGAGGATTGTTAGAAGCCCTTTTTTTTAAATAAAAAAAAAAAAAGAAAAGACTTTTTTTTGTTCCCTTCCTCTTTTATTGTATGAGCTTACTGATGTACTAGTGGGATTCTCTGATGATAACATCTTTTTTTTTAAGAATAGTAGATGAGTCTTTATGCTGAAGAAACATTTGCTCACAAATACTTTCAAATAACATGAATGTCATTTAAGCTGTTAAGATTAAAAAGAAAATAAAGTGGCCATGCTGGTTTCTGGCCTTGACCTGCTGTACAGCTAAACTGTTGTAAGGGCTAAAGGTATAAAGTGAGAATTGATTCCTTGTGTGCTGCGGGCTTTGGTTTGAGATGTCCAGTTTTAAGCTTCATTCCAGATTTTTAAATTGTGTGCGTGTTATTAATTTTTTGTCTATGAATGTCCATTATCCACAAGCACTATCTTTAAAAAAAAGAAAAGAAAAAAGCAAGTTTTCATGAAGAGTGGACTTGGGAAGGGTATTTGTGTAGTTTAACATTGATACTCAACTTTCAGGGCTGAGATGTGGTAACACTGACATTTGTAGCCAGTTTTAGCACCGTTGGCTTGAAGTTCATAATTTTAAATATGTAATAGGAGCTTCTGATTGGAAAGGACCATCTGCATCTCCAACTGTGGTTCTTGCTGCTGCGGCCTTAATACCGTAGCATTGCTGGCCTACTTACTGAGTTCCCCATCTGGAAACAAGGGTAGGGCTGGGCTTTTTTGTTCTTCTGTCACTGGTTTTGCCTTGGAAATCTGGAGCTCCTGACACTCAGATCCTTCTCTTGATTTCCAGAGTAAATCCAGTCTTTCTTTCCCCCCCACCCCAGTGTCTTTGCTGTCTTTTTGGAGTACCTCTTTTATCTGACACTCATCTCTCAATGTGATCATCTTTTTTCAACTTGACACATGGCGGTCATTTTTACACATTACCAGTGTTTTGTTCGGTGATACCTGTGCTTTCTCATTCCTATTCGAAATACGTCTGTCCTGGATCCAAGGATTACATTTGCCTTTTTGCACTTGGGTCACATTCACGGTTTATAATTATGTCGTAATTAACTAAAACTCTGTGGTCCTCCTCCATTGCAGTTTTCACTGGAAAGCACACAGCATGGCAGGAGACTTCTTACACTGCCTGAGTACGTGACCTTGAGTTGTGCCTTACTGAATTTTGTCCTGTTTTGTGTTAGTTAGCTCTTCAGAGCATCTAGTTGTTTTTGTGTAATGTCTATGTCCTCTCCTCTGCTCTCTGTATCCTCACTATATTATGTGTTACCAAATTGTTCTTAATACTAGCGGCAGAGTTATTGGTTGAAATGTTTAATAAGATCAGGTCCAAGATTGATTCTTAAGACCCTCTAATAACCTCTTAAGTTTTCGGGACTTCTGCTGTTGTCTCCCCTTGAACCAGATGCTCACCTTCCTCTAAATTCCTCTTCTAGTTACAGCTTAACTAGCAGTTTCCCATGTGATGCTGCTGAATGCTCAGCTAAAATCCAGATTAATGAGATCTACATCATTTGGAGAATGTTATCTGATGAAGTAATCCCTTTGGTTAGTCTGTCACAAGCGACCCTGTGTTAAACCCATAAAAAATTTGGTCACATTTTCTAGTGCTTTCATGTCTTTAGAAGGAAATTTGAAGGGAAGCGTACTCCGTCTCTGTGCCACTGAAGTAAGTTTTATAGGCTTGTAGAAAATTCTTCTCTTTTACTTGAACCATGAATAATTTATTTCCTACTTTTTAATTGTATGGAGTATCCTAGTTAAAAGAAATGCCTTAGTGATGTTCAAGATTGTGTGCCTTTTATTGTAAAACTCCAGGTTTGACTGTTTAATGGCCCCTAAAGTTTTTATTTCACTTTATGATGATATCCTCTGTTATACCCATGTGTATCCTACATTTTTTCTTTGCCATTCACCCTCTTCCTCTCATACCATGAAACCTTACTGAAAACAAGGTAAAAATTGCTTTTGGTACTTAGATTGTTCTCCCCAAAATACCCTTCTCGCTGCACGAGAACCCAAGTTGTTCTTTCCCTGATCCTTCCCTACTTAGGGAAGGGTCTTTACAATCTTTAGAAAGCTATCAAGACCCGGAAAATACTGTGTTTGGACTTACACCAATTCTCACTATTTTTTCTTTTCCTGACCTCTGCATTGTATCTGGGTTTAGGCTTTTTAAAAATCCGTATGTTTTCATTAAAAGCCTTGTAATGTTGCAAGTAGTTAACTGTTAGGTGTGCATTCATACAGAATAAACCAGTAAGTCTTTCTTCTTGAAAGTCTTTCTCTCTGTCTTCCTTCCTTGGAATACTGATGGATTTGATACCTGGAATTTGAAGATTTGTAGGCCTCCTTCATTTTCAGATAGCTGAGCTCCTTAATTCAGTTACTTTTTCTAGTTTGTTCCCTTAATTTCTTTTTTTCAAAACAAATGCTGATAACCCTTAATTACAAATCTATTTTCTTTTGTTCTTCCATTTTGTTTAATCAGCTTATTACTATTCAAATCCAGTTTACTTTCCGTGAGTGAACTCTCTCAAAATCGAGTATGAATTAACCTTATTTCTTATAGATACAAAGGTTATCCACTGAATCAATCATGTATGAGATTATACAAATTACACTGCTATTAGTATGCTTTGCTCTTTGAATCTGGAAAATTAGATTTTCCAATAGTGACAGTTTCTGTATAGTTCTAACTTCTCTTAATGCTACAGCAGCCTATGTGTTGCTTCAAGGTTTATGGCATTACTGCAGTCAAATGCAATTTGACTGGATCAGCTCTTCTCAGAGTGATTTTAATCAAAACCAATATTGAAGTTTAACATATGGTGCTATTCTGGCTTTATCTCTCTGTCTCAAATAGGAAATCCTTTGGAGAAATCTTCTCTGCTCATATCTGGACAAATAATAAGATCAAGTTATCTGGTTGCACAAACGGTTCCTCTGTTCTTACCTGGATTGCTGGCATTTGTGTGCAAACAGGTATTTTCTGCTAGCAGCAATTTGCACCCCAAGAGAGCCAGCCACACTTCATGGAATAATCCTGCCCAAAATCAAGCCGTACATAGTAACAGCACCAGCTTTTCAACCTTGTCATTAAGTGTGGCTACTGTGCTTTGTTGTAATAAGCTGAATAATCGAAGAGCGGTTATTTCGTCTAGAGGTGGCAGTGGATGTGGAAGTTGTTAGCTTTGTCCTGACAGAGCAGAAGCATTCCTCAAAAGCTATTCCTTCAAATGCTGCCAGTGTTGTTTTCTGTTTCATCTGTAGAGAAGATACTTAAGATTTTCTTTTCCCCACCATGGTGTGATCCCGCTGGATATACATCATACGGTTGTGCAGTTACAATGGTGTGATGCCAGAAAGCTGGCAGACATAATCAAACCTGAAGCTCGTCCTTTGCAATAATTCAGGACCTGATCTGAAGTCCGTTGAGGACACTATTTCTAAAGTTCAAATCTTGGCTTTGGTTCCGTCCCAGTGACACACTTTTACATCCACACTGCTCTTGTGCTTGTAACTAATTGAGTGTGTGCTCACTCTCTTGATACATACAGCCACATACGGAATGTGTGTGCGTGTGTATGTAGTAACTACTGTCCAGTTTTCAGGGTCTGTGCTTCAGCAGTTGGTGTGTCTTTGCTCCAGTCCTTGTTTCGGTGGGGCCCCGTTTGTTTTCATGTAAGTTCCAGTTTGCTGAGTGGCTCCACTAAGCGGTAGCCACCAGCTAAATTGCCAGCAAGTTCATGCACAGATAGATACTAACTGTTGGTTTGATGGAGAAACATCTGCAAGGTTTCCATATGAAAATCCAGATCAAAATCCAGGTTTTTAAGAATAAAACCTTTGTATCACAAAATACAGAAATAATTATAAGCTCTATTAAAGCATGGAATCTCTCTTCAAATTTTATGGCGGTTTTTAATATCATACATCTTTTATAAAGGGGAATTCTGCTACGGCTTTTTTTACTGAAATTGTTCATTCTTTTGAGTATCACTGGTGCTTTGGCTTTGAAGCTGTGTAAGCTGAATCTACTTTTCTTTGTGGCATTTGAAATGCTACAACACCTTTTGCATTTCAAAAATATTACTATTGCTTGGTAGCACTCTTTTCCTTCCCAGCATACCAGCACACTTTGGATTACAAATTAAATAAATGTTCATATTATTTTTAAGCACTTAGAGTATCTTAGGTCAAAGAAGTGAGGAAAGAGTAGAGCAAGATTGTGACAATCAAGTCATATGTCAGGGTTTGGAGATGTAATTTCTGGGGATTCACTGGGACAAGTACGGCTTGTTACAGTTTGCTTCTGAGCGTACTAAGGCCAGGATGCTTCTAGGGTGCAGAAGAATTCATGTTCCTCCAGTGCGAGTTCCGGATCAAGCCACAGTCTGTAGGTTGTGCACATTCACTGAATCCCAGCCATGGGATTTCTATCTCCTGGTAGAGAGCTTGGCAGGGGGGAAAGGCAGGGGGTGAGGGGGAGCAGTTTACTGTTTTTACTACTTTTTTAGTCTCATTGCAAAGTGCTTCTGTGGTTTTGAGCTGTGAAAGTGCATGCCAGACCTGCTGCACTGCTGGTCCTGGGAAGGAGGACTTTGATTCCAAGTTAGCAGCCGGTAAAACTTTGAGAAGTCACGGTACTCCCACCTTGAGTACAGTCA
This sequence comes from Chionis minor, assembly GCA_013398295.1. Lineage (NCBI taxonomy): Eukaryota > Metazoa > Chordata > Aves > Charadriiformes > Chionidae > Chionis > Chionis minor. Next base: position 691,577 of record VZSF01003473.1, on the reverse strand, counting down.
TATAAAACAGCTTCTGTTTGACACAACAGGTCAGAAGCTGATGATGGGATACAGAACTGTTCTTGGTCCATAAATTTACGTCCTTGGTTCATAAATAACTGACACTTAATTTTAATTTGGTGATGTACTTTCACACTGTATCCTTCCTTTAACAGATCTGTAATGAGTTTCCAGCACACTTGATGCTTTGGGGAGTCCGTTTTAGCAGTTCCCCGCTCAACCTACTGAGCATTTGCTGTACAAATACTGTGTATGGAGAATAATTCCATGTTCACCACCACTTCAGTGTCTTGAGTTCAGTTTTCTGTGTGCTTTGGTGCATCCTGATGAGGGAGTGTAGCGCTGCACCTTTGAAATCACTGCTAAATGGATAAGCTCACTATACCAGGCTGGCCTGGATTCTTTGTAAATTGGTTACAAAAACCCTGTTTCAGGGCTGCTCTTGCTAAGCAGACAGTATGTTGGATAGCTTACCGTTCCTCGTTTGCAGTCACAAAAACAGGTGAACTGCTGTCTACCTGACCTACCTCTGAAGTCATGAGCCTCTTGGGAAATAAGCTGGACAAAATCCTCTCTCTGTTTCTGTAACTTCTGAACCAAGTATGTAGTGAAGTGGCCACCAAGCTGTTGTTTGTGGTGGAGTTGACTCTTTCTAAGGTGAGCTTAGAGTACAGCTACTAGACATCTTATGCAATGTTGAATTGATTCATCCTGGCCCAGGGCGTCTGTGCATGGATGCAGAAGATTCATCTGTCCTCAGCAAAATATAAGAGCGACTACATGCCCAAATGATGAATGTTGTGAAGCCTTGACAGGTGACATGCTCTGTATAGCCTACTTAATTCACTAACGTCTGAGGGGCTATGAGAAGGATGGTATGTCAAGGAAGGGATGTGACCACTTGCATTGGCAATGCTCTCTTTTTCAGATCTGGTGGAGTTTGTGCTAGCTTGATACAAAGAGCCCTGCTGTGCCTGGTTGAAGTGAGATGGGAGTGCCATAGTCTGCTCCTGCTGGACCATCAGAGCCTTGTTTTATTTGTATTGTTGTTGACCCTTCAGTCCCATGCAGTGTCCAATTTGTTTTCTAAATAGCGAAGGCGGGCCTTGATTTTGCTTCTGCAAGTGAATTTTTGTGCTACACGTACTGCTTGAAATGCAGCCAAAAGTCTAGCATGTCCCCAGCGTACCTGTAAACAAGTAGAGAAGACGTGCTTCTCTGTTAACCTTGACTCTGGTTCTTTGTTCCTGGATGGTTCTGCCTTACTTGAATGTTGAACACACCATAGGCAATGCTTTCCTTAAAGGTAAGGGAGCAGGACAAGAAATTACAGCCCTGTAACTTAAAATTTAATAGCTTAGAATCTCCCAGATTTCCCAGCATCAGCTGGAAAGTGGAGTCCACATTGCAATTTATGAGCCGTGGTAGACCATGGTTATTACTACACTTGTTTCAGCTGATGAGTTGCACACTAGACATAGCTCAAGGCTGCTGCTAGTGCTTACGGAGCTCTCCAGGGGAAAGATGATTGATTTGATCCAAGGCCTCGCACTGGTTTGGCCTTGGATCAGCATCAGAGACCCAAGAATGCAACGCGAACCATCCTATGGGTGGACCTGTTGCGTATCTTTTGGTGTAGCTTCTTTCTTTTTCCCTATTCACGTTGACTTCGCTCAATGCGAAACACTTCCATGTAGTATACCTTGGAGATGTCTCTATTCGGACAGTTTAAACCCCAATTAAAAGCTGTTTTGCCCCCTCTGTATTAACTGCTCTGTTCATTTGCAGGTGGTTTTTAAATCCGCTGTGAAATAAAGCCAGACAGAGTAGTGTTGCGTTAACTGGAATGCTGCCTGCCTGGTAGTCTTGCTGTTGTATGACGGCTCTCTGTGAGACTCCCTGCAAATGGAGGTTTTGTTCTCCAGCCTGTGTCTTGAGCAGTTGCCTCAGCCTGTGTCCTTCCCCAGGGCAGCTCCTGCGCCGTGCCAAGAGGAGACTTAGAAGCCTTGGAGCTGGAGCAAGAGGAGCTGGGCCAGCTGTGGTGATTTCTAGGCACTGCACGTATCTAAATGACGCAGGAAGGCAGTAATGATGCCCTAGAGGTGTGTGCTTGCTTGCTCTCAGGTGAATCCCTCCAGTTCCTGTCCCTGTTGCTGCTCTTCTTCTTCTCTGCTAACCTAAAAGTGGGAGAAAGCCCCCACATTCTCCACAGTCTTTTCTTGGAAGCCTTATGAAGGTGGCTACCTCTCAACAAATCCAAACTAGCAGCATGTTTGCTGAGCGTGTGGGTTATCAGCAGTGTCTGCTGGTACTCCTTATCCTGAGGGACACTTGAAGGTGCTGCTTCTTCCCATCAAGGCCTCCCCCTCCTCCCCAGGTCAAAGAGCTATTCTCCCTGGCAGGGATGGTCACCCTCTTTGGAGTGGGATTGCTCTTCGTCCTGGTGGGAATCCCAGCCACGTTGTCAGCTTCTGTCTGCACCCCTCTTCAGCAGCAACAGTATTGCTTTTACATCCTGGTCTGTGTCTTAATAGCCTTGCTGAGGGGATCTGGATTTACCCCTCTTGGTTGAGTGCAGCAGCTCCTTGATACTCCTTGTGAGGTCACTGTGAGTTGAGAGCCCTGGCTCGGCTGTGCTGCCTGTAGCAGAGCCAAAGGGGAACTTCTGGGTGTTCAGCTCGCTGGCACCTGAACCACCCGGCGCGGGTGCACGGTTTGTAGTGTTTCCTGCAGGTTGCCTTCAGTATCCCCTTGTGACTGCCTTCGCTGTGCCCTGGGGCGTCTCCTGCCCAAGGCTCAGTCACGTCTCTCCCAGACAGCTGGTACTGGCACTTGAACAGGTTTCACAACATTACCGGCCGCATTTTGCAGAGCACCCCTCAGAGCTTTTTGAGGGGCACGTAGTGCCAGAGTCTCTGCCATGGCTTGTGCCTGTGTGTGTGAAGCTTGAGCACTGTTGGCTGCGCAAGCAGTCGTCGAACTCTTGCTGTGCCCGATGCGAAGTGGCTCTTGGATTGGAAGTCACACTCTTGGTTTCTTTCTTAGGGTAAACATTTACGTGCAATACCTGAAAAATGTAACTTCACTTCAGCAGACTTGCGGGAATGTGCAATTAGTAAGTAGTAGCGGTGCTGATGTCGTCTTTGGTTTCTAGTTCACAAACATCTGGGGTGTCAGTAGATATGCACAGAAAATGAGACAAATCTGAGCACCTGATGGGGGGGTAAAGAAAGGTTTCTGTACTTACTGTCTCGCCAGACAACCTACATGATTGTTATGAAATGAACTGATGAGAGATACTACTTCTCCCACCGTCATTAGGATGCAAGTGTTCTCTGAATGTGCCAGATGTGCTTTCATTATCTGGAAGTTTCTTTCATTTCCAACCCTAGCGAAAGGGAAGCTCGCGCACGTCCAGCAGAATTACAAACAGTTTCCTGTATGAATGAAGAAAGCAGCATGCTTAATGAGCTGCATCATGGTAATAGTAAGTCCAGCTAATGAATGCTTTCCCTGTTATTTCAGAGAGGTGGCCGAGTGATATTTTTCTGATTCTGGATCACTGGATCCGTATGGGTTATTTGAGAAAGGGTTCCTTTTATTTTAATATTTGGAAGGAGTACCTGTACTTTACAGGCAGATTTCTGAGTTACTCACAATACTCTTATATTCAAAGCAGGCGAAGGGTACATCCTCTAAGATGCTAGCAGTTGAAAAAAGTATCTTCACTAACAATTTCTTGTATTTATTGTGGAGAAATCCAATGAACAGTTTTTCAAAGCACTATAGTACCAACTCCAGGAGTATTTTTGGAAAGTATTAGTTTGTGTATAAGGAGGAGTTTCTGAACTATAGAAAGTAACCAGCTAGTTAAGACTTACACATTCAATACTGCTCTGCCAAAACCACGGTAGACTCTCTTGACTCTATATAATACAGCAGTTGCTGTTACTTACCAGAATATTCCCCAAATATGTTGTCATATTACTGGACTGCTTTGGGGTACGTGTGTATCTTTTCATTTCTAAGGTTTGAATAAATGTTTTTGGAGCACTGAAAGGCACTTGGATAGACAGAATATCCCTGAACCAGGTGGAATGGCCTTGTTCTTTACAATGGTAGAAGAAGAGAACTTGTTCTGCCTGGTCTTCTCTGAAAATACTTTCTTCAGCCAGGTCAGCTGGATTGTCGGGGGGCCTTTGTCTGCAATTCTTTAGCAATTAGAGCTTGCCATAACTGGTCTGCAAGTGATCTTTACTGCAGCCTGTGTGATCCCTTAGTTTTCCCAATTATTTGAGCCAAGAACCTACTGGAAGTAGGTCTGGGAAGACCAGAGTTGGTGGCCTCAGGGCTCAAATGCAAGGTGCATCCTGTAACAGATGAACCTTCAGGGCGGTCCTGTGATTGTTCTTCAGAATTGTACTCCTCCAGTCTAGCGGTGAGAATGTGGCCAAAGCCTCTTCCTTGTGCTAGAAGCAAGGAGATGATGGTGAGTGGTGCTGATTATTCTTGTGAGCTTGGTGAAGAGTGAGATCATCTGAGGTATTGCACAATGTTAGCTGAACAGGATACTATGGGTTCCCAACAGGAGGAGGGGATGGCACTTTAGATGATCGTTAACAGCATTTTCCCCACCATTTTGCTGGCATTGCTTTGTCTGTGTTGTGCTTTAGAGAGCTCCTTTCCTTCCAGGAGCAGGGAAATGCACTGGTATTTCTGCGGTAGCTGTACAGCAGAGGTATATAGGGAGTTGCCATCATCACGTTGGCATCTTCGCCTGTGGTTTCTCACTGTGCGCTTCTACGATGGCAAAGGGAACTAAAAGATGGCAGATCCAGCTCTCTGAAAGCAAACTCTGGGGGATCAGTATCCCCATTCATTGCATCTTTTACGAAAGATCAGGTGGAATTACTGCAGTGCTGCACCATTTCTCCCCAAGTAACTGCAGGGAATTAACAGTACCATGAATGTAGAAATCTTATCTGTGCCTGTCTTGTAAGTCAGAGCTTCTGGAACAGTTCTGTGCAGAATCCAGATCAGCTCCTCAGTATCTCAGACTAGGTTCATTAGGCAGTATGACATTTTAATGCAGTCCAGTGGTTTTTCATAATTTTGATGAGATTGGATATGAAACAGTGGATTGATGAAGCTCACTTTGGTCGGTAGGTGACATTGCAAGTACTGGACATACATACTGCATTTTGCCTGGACTTGGTGTACTTGCTTTGCAGAAAGTCCTTAGTTTCTATTAGTTATGACCTCAAATCCTTTTTGTCAGGAATCTGCAACTTGAGGAAACGATCTGGTATTTTTTTTCTTCATGTATTCTTGAAGAGAACTGTGCAAGGATTTGGATTGAGCAAAAGCGGGAGGACATGAAAAGAAGGGCAATAGATGTGAAAGGAATGGGTAGACCGTGCAAAGATACATCATGTTGGAGGAGAAGGATCTAATGATGGGGAGACTGAAAAGCAGCCTGGGCCAGGTAAATGTGTTTTATTCCTCCACAAGAATGCTGTGAGGAGAGCTGTACAGCTCTTGGCTCTGGGTGGCTGCTGGAAGCTAGATGGGATTTGTCCTTAATTGGAATAATTTTGTTTTGTGATCTGTTTTGAAAATGACAGGAAAGCCATAGAATTCACGCTATATTATGGAGCAATACGTTATCTTTTTAATGCAATTTCTTTGAATGTGTTGACTGTGTTGATATGAGAAGTGGAAAGGAAAGTCAATGTTTAGTGTCTAATATGTATAATACATGCTTAAGTATATACTCTTGTCTATGGGTAACTGAAAGAGGGGAGTTTTGTTAAGCTTAAACAGGTCTAAAATACATCTATGCTATTGACCTAAATGAGCTGACTTTAAGTACTCTAGTGATTTCTAAGTATTAGAGATAAAATATTAGATATGTACCTTTTTAGAAGTAGCAACTGTTTTGTAAAATATAGTATTTTTATATAGATAAATTAATTTTCCTTCATATACAACCTGGCTAAAATAAGAAAGAAGCTATGTAGAACATTCAGTCGTGCCATAAACAGAGAATAGCTTCTCCAGGGAACTGGAAAAAGTATAAAACCATTCATTGTTGTACCTGTCTCTCTCTTGAAAAGTGGGATACACCCACTGCTTTTCCTGACAGTTTAGTGCCATGTGAGCAGTGCTTTCTACTCGGTCCTTCTAACAGTTTCTTCATCTGGTGCCCTACTCTCTCCTGAGAAGAATAATTTGGGAACTAGAGGGGGTTTTTTGTGTTTGGCAGAAGGAGAACTTTATTATCAGTATTGGTTTTATGTCACAATTGCAAGCAAGAAATTAGTCATATTTTCTAGCAGGAGTTTGGGAAAGAGGAGGGCTGCATTCTGCATGGTGGTACTAATAAGCCCTATAAAATCCCAGGAAAACAGTATTTCTTGCAAAACATGGGTTACATGATGCTCTCCAGAAGGGGATTTTGGAGCAATCTCCGCTATTTCTTAAAAAAAATTAGTCTCCTTTTGCTCAATTACTAACTGGCATATCATTAAATAGACACAAATTCCTTGAACTACAACCATTTTTAGTGATATTGAGGATCTGAGAATATATAGGAATAAGTATGAGCTTATGGGAAAGGAAAAGCCAATGAAATTGCTGTTTTTTCTTCCATGCCATGCACTTGCTATCAATTAGTCATACTCAGCAATCAATGTTTTATAAAATAAACGTAGAAAAGCTGATGCTTTAGCAAGTTTTTGAGAGGCCAAGTAAATTTAAGAACAAAACCTCCGCTTGCTTCTTGTAATAAGAACAGTAATAGTATTTTGTAAGCAATTGTAGAGAAGGGAGGCAGGGGTTTTTGCTCAGATGTTTACATTAACATAAGTTATCAGTGTAATTTGATGTTATTGATTCAAAGTGACATCTTATAGTATGTACCTTGAAATGTAGTTTCTTCTGTTATAAGTACTCTTGCAAGTCTGTTACTGCATATATTATGCTTAAGGTTTTTTAGGGGTTTGGGAAGGGGGGAAGAGGTTGAGAGTTTGTGGTCTTGCTTAAAAGGTTAGGTCTAGAATAAGTGAGTGGCCCCGTGAGTGTTTCAGAGCCATTACGCTGCTGTGAATCATTCCACTTACTGTACTTGAGAGATAAGGTATTGCTCCCAAAGTAACATTTTTTTATTGCAGCTATTGACATTTTGTCTAACGCAGGAAAGCAAACTGAAGAATCACGCTTATCCAGGGCAGATGTGACTGGCTTTGTCTTTATTTTATAAGGAGTCCTATGCAATTGTTTTTGATATCAGCAAATGAAACATTTGCCGAGAAGCAAGTAAGTACAGGTTGCTGAACCTAAAGTTTTATAGAGCCTTTGGCCTTTCAACAGAAATAACAATCCTTCACTTTGAAAGCGCAGGTTTTTGCCGTCTTTATGGCATTAGGCGTTATGTTAATAGCTTCTGTGTCCTACCATACTGCCTTATCTCCTCCAGACTCTGAGTAGTGCTGGTGGAACTTACGGTGTGATTGCATCTCCCTTGCATCTCAGAATTTTTGATATGTGGCTTCTTTCTCTTTTTGGATTCTTAAGGTTAATGTTTTGTACGCATCTGCAGTATTTGTGTGGTGACCGCATCAGAGAACTTTCCCTGGTTATGAAAGAAATAGCCTGGAGTCACATCCATGGGTATTTATAGGGGATGGTAGGATACATGTCTGTGCCAAGTCCCTAAAATACACAGACTGAAAGTCTTTTTTTTTTTTTTGTATATTTTTTTGTAATTTTTTTCAGAATTCTGTAATTCTTTGTGTATTTTGTGGATGTAATATTTTCAGAATTTTAATGAAAATAACGCGTATTCTCGGGATGACTTTAGTAGAAGAAATACATACAATGCCATCCATGGCCGGCACTAGTGTGCCTACTTTTTTCTTCTTTCACCGTTTTTCTTCTCCGAAGCTGCTGAGGATGGGAACGCTCCTCCTGCAGGCAGCTCAAGGGAGGATCTGGCATTTGTATTTCTGAGGAAGTGCCTGGAAAGATGAGAGCGTTTGAGGTGGTAAGAGTTGAGTGGAAACTGGAATCGGTCAAGGTGACAGCTAAGTGGATGGCTTTCATTTGTTGTTGTTCCCACACTTGCTTGCCTGCTCCTTACTCAAAATTAGCAAGACGTGCTGATGAATGAGATGCAGCATGGCAATATCTTCTTGAAGCAATAACCTGTAGCAGCGAGTCCTGCTTTCAGCCTGGCTTGTACGTGCCTCAGTGTGGGATGGGAAAACAGCATTAGCTAGAAATCAGGCTTGGAAGAGGGCTGGGTTTTTTCAAAATACTTAAGGAAGATAAATCAGGGGTTTGCAAAAACACCTTTTCAGGCCAATTTAAAATACTTTAATGGTACATGTGTGTTAAAAATGCACCTCCCGTAGGCTGCTCAGCTTTGACTAACTGGTGTTTCTCAGCAGAAGAATGTTCCAGTTGAGCATTCTTGTTTCTTTCTTTTTATAGAGAAGAGGAATGTGTACTCTTGCTGTAAATGACAAGCTTAATCAATCTGAGTATGCCATTTATCTAATTACAATCGGAGATTATTAGGTTTTTTTAGATAATCCTTTAAATTAGATCAGAAATCATTTTGTCTTACAACTTGATGATTCCTCTCAAACAGAGTTTTGTTGTCCTGTCTAGAAAAATGAGGTGCTCTGTAGTCTCCCGTCCCGCTTTTGGATATTCCCATTGCAATTTCATGCCCTGTAACTTCTGAGAAATTTTGATATATATTTTTAAGGCAATATGTGTTATTCAAAGCACTGTGTTCTGTATATACATGCAGTTACTGAGTAAATATTCTAGATGGATGTTGCCAAGTGGCTTTGTGACTTACAGTGGAAGAAGTAGGTTGTTAAATCCTTGTTATCTACCCGTTAGGTTTATACAGCAATCTGAGAGAAACTCATTTGGAAATGCTTCTGTTATTTAATGCTGTCATTGTTTCCTGTTCCGCGAGGTTTCTGCTTTTGCATGAAAATTATTTTGGTGAACTTAATCTGCCTTTCCCCCACGATGAGAGTGAGATGGGTACAGCAAGCACAGCAGCACTGATGCTGCTTACCCCTTTATCTTGCTTTCCCCTCTCTTCCTTGTGCCCTGCACAGCCCGACTTCTCTCCCTGAGATGGTTTGAAGCTCAAACAACAGCTGTTGCTTCCTTTCAGGATTGCAGAGCTGTGTGCAGTTCATGCAATATACAGTAGAATCCTATTTATAGCAAAGCTATTTTTCATGGCTGGCTTTGAGTGCAAATTGCACTTCCAATTAAGCACTACAGATCTCCTCTACCATCTACCTGTGGTCCCTGTTCTGTCTCTCTAAAATCGGCTGTCGGTGGTGGGTCATACCTCGGGGTTTCTACATGTGGATTGGCTATGTTCTTAGTTATCTAATGTTTAAATTCCAGCTCAGAGGCTCCTTCCTTTGGTTACTTTAATTCAAATTTAGGTTTAACACAATTCTTTTTTAATTTTTTTTAAACTTATTTATTTCCAAAAAGGAGCGCTGTCTTGAGTGCAGTGTATCACAGTTGCTAATCACATACCATGCCTGCAGTTGTGAATCCTCCCACTGGGTAAAGATGCACTCATCTTCCCCCTAATTGTGATTAGTATTCAAATAGTACCGGCAGGAAGCCATCCTTTCCCCCTGCTCTGCACATTCGGGTCACAAAAGCAAGCTCACTTCTCCTTGCATATTTCTCAGACAGTGGGGTTTGCATTTAAAAGGAGAAAGTTAAAAAGAAAAAAGAAACCTCATGAAGGCTTGCTGTTGCTATTTTCTTTTTGCACCAAGAAAGCTTGCACATCTTTCAGATCTTTTACCCAACCTATTGGTAACAAATGGAATGTTTTTATGTGTTCAGATACTGGTTTGCATTGGGCTTGGTTTTGGTTTTGTTTGTTTGGGGATTTGTTTTTTTACTTTGGGGGTTTTCTTTGGGGGGAAGGGGGAGTCAGCTTTTTTTGGTCAGGTGTTCATGCCACATATGAAACAGTATTTCAATAAATGCTGTTTTGTCAGTTAGTAATTTCTGTTGAAGACCTAGCGGCATGGAAAGCATGTGTTTATTTGGGGTTTTCTGAGGCTGCTGATCATTCGAGTACCTACTAATTTTGGACTGGATCCCCCAAGCTCTCTCTGTTTTCATGAGGGATGAGCATACTGTAAGGGATGGCTGCACGTTCCCTGCAGTGTTTACAGTAGGTGATTTGCAAATTCTTGAATTGTGTTGTCTGCAGGGTCCCCTTATAGCCTGTCATTAGTATAAGATTTGAGAAACTGGGTAAGGGAGACTCTCCCTTCCTATTTCAGTCATCTCCAGCCACCCAGAGTGACACCAACTGCAGTGCCTTGGGGATGCCTCCTTGAGGTGACTGCTGTTTTCTTTGCCTGGGGCTATTCTGGTTTGTATATTGTGAATATTCTCTGTGAAAACAAATTTGCAAAGGCCTGGGGTGGTTCCTGAAGATCTGCGAGTCTGGAAGCTTCACCAGGTGTGTCAGCTGCAGTCTGAGGGGGCAACACTGAGCTTCAGGTGCTCCTCGGCTCTTTCCAGGTTGATGATCCTTGCTGCAAAGTGCTTTGGAGCTGCGGGTGAGCCAAATCAGTGTTGTGCCATTAATTTCACTCCTGATATCGCCTTTCCAAAATATTGGGGTTTTTTTTGACTGCGTTCCCATATCAGGACTGGTTGATGCTGATATAAATTGCACATCATAATCCATCGTCTTAGAGACTGTCAAAGACTTCATCACAAAATGTCACCTTCAATTTTTCTTGACTGATCCTGCGCTAAGCCCCATTTATCACTGCCCAGTAGGTGGTGATACAGTTGCATTTAGCTTTCAGATTCTTTACAACTACACTAGATTTATGGTAAGTTTTTAAAACTTTCCTGATTTGGAGTTGGTTGTTTTTGTGGTGTGGTTTTTTTGTTTGTTTTTTTCTTTTCTATAGGCATTTAATAGGCTGCTACTGTCTTGATCTTAGGCACTGATGTGGAAAACGTCTTAAAACGTAGCTATGCTACGTGAATGACAGCGACCTCAATTTATGGCTCTTCCTAGGAAGACTGCACAGGCAGTTTTATTCTGGAGAATGAATGTGGGCAATGCTGCTTAATCAGTTGTCCCATATATTAATGCAGGCTTAAAACTTTTCTCATTCTTGATATATTGCATTTAATAATCCTCTTAATTCTCAAAGGCTAGAAAGAAACAAATTACAGGTTTTCAAGATTTATAGTTTTGGCATTTACAGTCTGCAAATCCTGGTTTGTGTTCTTGTATTTTTTTGCAGAATTTTTAACCTCTGGGGAACTCAACAATTCTAAGTCGTGCACTGCCAAATTCAAATTAAAACCCAAATTGCCAGGGAGTTCTGTTGGTGATGTTCTCTAGTTTCTGAGCTCCTGAAGTCCACCAGCTGCCTCTAATACTTGGTTACTCAGAAAGGCCAATACAGCAAATACAGCATTTCATAAAAGTCTAAAAGTTCCAGCAGTCGTTGCTTTTGGAGAACGAACCTGATTCCGATGCAAACCTTAGCAGCATTTTCCTCATGAGAAACTGCTGCATGGACGTTATGTAGCTGTATTTGGGAAATCCAGGTAAAATTGCTTTGTGCGTGCTTTCCGCTGGAATAAACGTATGGGCTTTACTGACAGCAGACTTCATCTGTTGAACTCTGGCAATGTTTTGCAGGATGGATTAGGCCAGAAATACGCAACAGAGCCACACAGGCAATACCAGTGGTTTTTGGTATCGCAAGGGCGGCTGAGAGAAAAGGTGCAAATTGTTCTCTCAGCCTCTTGCCACAGAGTGTTTGAGAGTGAAACGGGAGGTGTGACACGTACACCGGGGTGTAACACGTACACAGGGGTGTAACACGGCCTCTCCTGAATTCGAGCACTTCAAGGTCTCTGATTTCATGTGGGAGTGAAGTAGCAGACAGGTGATGTGCTTATGAGTAAATTAATCTGGAAAATTTAAATGTTGCCATTTGTTATAGCTGATTATCTTTTCTTCTTGATATAAAACCAAAAAGGTGGTTTAAAAGACTTTGGGGACAACCCAGAGGGTGAATTTCAAGGTAAAGCTGCCCTCTGTGCCTTCTAATGCCGCAGAAGCAGCGTTGAAGTGTAGCGTTTCACAGACATCCCTGCATTTTTTGGACAGATGATTTGTCTGTTTTTGTCTGCTGAGAGATGATTAGTCTGGTTCCAAATCAAACTTTCTTGGTCGGTTCCTGCAGGTTTTTGAATTTTTTTTTTTTAAAAAAACTTGCATAGTTTTAAAACAATTTACCCCCCTGGGTAACCCTGAGCCCCCTCAGGTGTGGTGCCTAAGGCCTGATGGCGCCGCCATTAAGGGCTGCAGAAGGGAGAGGAAAGCCTCACTTCTGTAACCCTGCAAGAAAGCTTTGTAAAAGCCAGAAACTGGGAAATCTGAATTCCTGCTGCTACGAGGTAATGTAAAATTGTTCTTTTTTTCAAGTCATGGAAGGTTTGCTTTCTGGGGGAACGTGGAGTTTGCTAGTGGCTGTAATGGGCATGAGAGGAGAAAGAAGTGGTAACCTTTAAAAAAAGATGTTTTGTGTCTGTGAGAAAATTGGGGAATGTAGGTCTTTTTATTTCTTTAATTTTCAAGTGAAGTTTTAAACACTCCTGTATTTACTGTAGTTGGAATTGCTCAGGTTTTTTTTAAGGGAAGAGTAAGATTTCAGGCTGCAGACTACCTGGAATGTAGGTAGGCCTCACTTGTTTTCTTTCTTAAGATCTGCTGTATTATGTGTTATTCTAGCACTTAGTAGTCGGACCTTTGTATAGAAATGTAAAGATGATATAACAGCCTAGCTTAATTTGCATTTGGAACTTACAAATGTTGCTTTAAGAACTGGTTAAAAAATAAAAAAAAAAAAATCAGCGAATTTATTTCAGTTTCTCCCCTCTCAACCTGAAACCTGAAGTACTTCAAAGCAGCATGGATTAAACTTCTAATGAGCAAAATGAGGTTGTTTCCAAACTTTTTACTTCACTTGCAAGCATGTTGTAATTTTTTTTAATTGGAGAACTGCAGGAGCAATTAAAAGATATCTTTTCTTCAGTCTTTGATGTGTCTATCTCATGTAGCTATTGTAAACTTTGGTTATCGGAGCACATTCAGGGGTGTTACTTTACAGAGTGTTTCTACAATGTAGGAAAACTTAAGAGATAAATTTACGTGGGTGTCTTGACTACTGCTTTTTCTGCCTACAGTTTAATTAATTAAAAAAAATGGTTTAAAGCCAAATCACTGCATCCTATGAAAAGCGTTTTCTCCAGTCTTAGCTCAGATTTAACTTAGGGGTTTTTCCCCCATTTTTGAGGCGAAAGATGCAGCTTTGATTGTTCTTGTACAGTGATAGTGGCTGGAACTTGTGTATTTGGAACTGGTGAAACTTTCCTCTCCCTGTGTTGTGTCAGGGGCTGGAGAAGCCTCTGGTCCTTGGGCTTCACCTCAGGATAGGTGAGTATGGTGGGGACTGGCCTCACTGAAACCAGCTGCGTGTATGCAAATGTTATGGGCATTTCTACTTGTATTTCACATTCTGGTGAAAGAAACCCTCTCCAGAGACCATCAGGGTCTCATTTGATTACGAATTGCATAGGAGAGACCTCGCTGACTGCAGTTTTCTTTGTGGGCGCACACCTTTTATATGTGCACATGCACCTATATATTAAGCACACAAGTGCACAGGTGTAGCTGCTTTCAGAGATTTTCAGCTTTTACATCTGTGGTAATGTTAACTGAATGTAATTTAAATCTTAGAAATGCCAACCTCTTCGGAAATGCACATACATCTCTGCAACCTGAATGTGTATCAATTACCCCAAAGTATGGCAATGTAATTCAGCACTATAGTTCTGAAGTTTCTTCGAAGAACAGTGTAGGAGACTGTTGGAAATAGGATTTTTTTAAAGGAGACAATTGCAAGAATTTGCTGTAGGTGAAATCTTAGATGATTTCAGGTGAGTCTTAGATGATATATACATGAACTCAAGTCAAAATGCTCTAGTAAGTAGCTTTCAAACCTGCAACTGTTAATGTGACTAGCAAGAGATGAGAAGGTAATAGCAGAAAATCTGTCTATGTATTCTTTGTCTGTCTAAAAGACTGCATGACATTCTGAAGGAAGTGCAGTCTGTTTGTATAACATACGTGTATGTATGTTTATCAGGTTAGTGTGGGGTTGTGGCAGAAGCCCAGGACTGTGCCTGGAAGCTGAGTGGGAGATGCCGCTGTGTTCCAGGCTCAGACCGAGAGCCCTGCAAGTCCCTTGTCTTCCCTTGTCTGGGAAGGTCCCAGGCAGCTGAAGTTGGGTGAGGTTAGTGCACGACTGCTTCGCTTTGAAAGTGAGCAAATACTTGACAGCTTTTACATTGTTCCATCTGCTGATTTATCATCATTTACCAAAGGGTTAATCTGTGTTCTAAGCAGACTCTCAATACATGGTCTTGAGTAGTTGAAATGTCTGCTTTTAGCTTCAGATATCTTATGTGGTAGCTTAAAGCTGCCATGCATATTAAAAAACCCCACAGTTAATTCAGCACTATTTTGCTCATGTGGGCTTCTTAAGTGTGTTTATGTCTGCCCTTATTTGTCCAAACAGTAACTGTGCTTATACTTTCCATTTTTTCATGCACAAATTACTCCTTTGTTCTAGCCAAACTTTATTAGCCATATTAATAAGAAAACAGTTTTGAGAAGGACATGAAGTTTATTGAACTGATAGTTTGTCCTGTTCTTTTAAATTGTATTTTAAGGTGTTGTCTACCATATGTTTTTATTTGTTTGCCTTTTACTTAATATTTTTGCATTAGCATCATATTAACAAAGTCAGCAGGTGGGCAGCTTGATGTATTTAACCCTTGGCCTCAAGTCTTTGAGGCTTTCACCATGTTAGCTTCCTCATATGCTGTTCTTTACAGATATAAAACCCAAACCCTTGATGGTCCTTTCCTTTTGAACATTATTTTTAATATCTTATGGAAATGCAGTAGCTGGGTTGAGTGATATAAATAGTAACATATTCTTAGATGACCTCAAGAGGTCCTCTTTTGTCCCATTCTGGACGGTGTGGAGTGCTGTTTGTGGTTGTGGAACTGCCTTTTCATAGAGGTAAGAAGGCATCTAGCTGCAGAGCTGTGCTGATTATTGCCTCAACATGTGTGCGCACTTAGCTCTTGGGTTTCCTCAGTGTCCTTTCTCATTGCCAAACATTTCTGCAGGTGTCTGTGTGTTTCCCTCACTTCTAATTGCTCCATTTGCCCCCAGGTAGTAGCTTTAGAACTGCAGGGCACCGCAGCTGCAGAAGATCTGGGAACTAGCAAGAGCTTAGATCTCATCTCATCAGCTTCAGGCCGACAGGGCAAAATGATGAAGGTGGAGAGCTGCTCAGCTCAGCATTGGTTTTATTTTTCTCTCTTTCATGGAAAAGACACTGTTGGCTCTTGGTCATTAGCCTTCTTTGTTTGCAGCCCAGATGGTGGCTTCTCTAAAGAGGCCAAAAGAAGAGCAGGCAGCTCTAGCAAGTGTCACTTCTGCTTCCCACACATGGAACATGCGTGTAGTGAGTTGGGCAGACTGGGAATTGTGGTACTTCTAAATACTTGTGTCCCTTGGGCGTTGCCGGGACTCTGCTGGGCCTAAGAGTCTTCCTGTGAGTAGACTAAAGTTTCAGGCTACTGCTCTTCTATCAAATTTCTCTGAAGTCATGCTGCGCCTTGGGGCCTTAGCAATGCTGCTTTCAGACACAATTTCTGCAGGATGTTTTGGAGACTTTGCTCTTTTCAGGGAGAGTCTGTAGACTGTACAGGTTGTTCTGAAATATCAAAATTTGGGAACTTAAAGGCTGCTGGACAAAATTGGTAATACTACCACGCGCATCCATCGTCATTTTGAGAAAGATCAGTAATCAATAGGAAGAGCAGGACAGGGTGGGCTGTTTGCATGGTACTGCTGGTGACCAGAAGGTTGTGACGCTTCTGAGTGTCTTCCTTCGTTGTCTATGATGCAACATGGTTTGCTGTTGGGATTTGCTTCTTAGTTTGGGGGCACTGAACCGCTCCGTAGAGCCAGGGCTGTGGCCCTGTGTGTTTGTAACCAAGCCAGAATCTTCCAAGCCATCTCCTTCGGTACTGGCGTATCTGCAGCAGCACAGATCCGGTCACCAGCGCTCCGAACGAGCTGGCTTGTGCCTTTTGTTTTGCTTACAATATTTGTTACTTACTTGGGTGTCTCTGTAACTTAAGATTTCTCTGTTTTCCCCACCAAATACTTGCCACTGATGTGGAAATGGAGAGTCAAATATGGTGCTTTAGGTTTATGACAAAAAGTGTGAATTGAAATACTGTTGATTAATGAGATAAATTGGGACTTGGGTGAGGTTGTAAACAAAATGTGAGAACCAGAAGTGTGTAGAAGGGACGTGTGTTATGGGTTCACACACAGCGGTCTCACAAAAAAACTAGTTAGTATCTTTGAGAAGTAGCATGATTTGCCCTAAAAAATAAAATCTCCATATAGGCTGTTACTTTAATCAGCGGGTTGAGTTTTTTGCTTTTACTGAGAATAAGATTGTGAAAATGAAATACCCATGCAGTATTTGTCTTTGATTTTATTTTGCACAAACCTAATTGGATCTGGTAATTTAAAATCTCATGCAACTAGGCTAAAGTAATAATAGTCATATTGCAAACTGTATAGCTGTGCCAGCTAGGATTTGCTGCTTGGATCTTCTTTCCTGTGAAAATAAGGTACTGCTCTAGAAAAGGCAGAACTAAAATAACTTTTTTTCTCAGCTTACATCTGTGTTGTTTTTTTTAACACAGTTTTAATGATACGCTGTTTCTAATATCGTCTAGTAACTCTCCTATGAAGTATAAGAATGCTGAAAACTACTGAAAACAAATAAGCAGAAATGCTTATTTGGTTTTGAGTAGGTTCCATGTTTAGTCAGGGGCGTTTAGGAAGTGTTATGTGAAGGTATAGTTCCCTTTACTTCCTCAGTCTCTAGTATTCGAGAAATCTTTGAAATGGATATTCCTTCTACCTGTAGAAATTAGTGTAATGCTTCCTTATCACAGGTGCGTTTGGCTGCTTTTCAGGATTTTTGTTGCACTGGTTCTACAGCATTGATAGTTTTGTATTTTCAGTCGGGTTGCTCAGGTTGGTTGTTGTGTAATTATGTCACACCCAGCTGCTGTTCTCTTAGAAGATTCTTTCCAGCTGTCTTAGTTTTACTGTAAATATTTCTTCTTTTCCTTGAGTTGCATCTCTGCTTGAATTCTAGTCCCAATTTCCTTGTGAAGAGTATCTGCCTAATTATGTGTTTGTGTTACTTCACGTACCTCTTACCAAGGCTCTTGTGCTCCTGTGAGCGCTCAGCCACGTGGATGCTTTCTGCTTCCTATCTTGGGCTGAACATGTTTTATAAGTCTCGTCCCATTACTGTCCTGGGTAATGTGGATCTGTCTTTCCTGATCCAGAAAGCTTAAGTCTGCCTTGTGTTAAGGCTCCCGGCTCTTTTGAACTTTCCCAGTAAGGTGAAAAGGAGAAAAAGAGGAGGGGAGGAAAATGTATGGGGTGTATTTTTCGGAATATAGCATTCTTTGAAAAAGCAGCTGTCCACCAAGGCAGAAGTGTGTGTGTTAACCTCAGATTAATCCGTGTTCATTTATCATGCTATGTATATGTGACAAAGGGGGACAACTGAGCACGTCTGGTTTTGTTCACTGCACGAAGGAAAGAGCAGGGGCAGATGGAGAAGTCCAAACTTTTATTCATTTTCATAAAAGAAAACGTATAACCTACACTCCTGGGAGATGTTTCTGATGGCTTGTCTGCTGTTTCTGTAGATGATACGCAAATAAGGCAGTGACATTGCTTGAAGTGAGCAAGTACGTATTCTGTTTGTTGTGGTGTAGGAGACCTTGGCAGGTAAGAATCCTAGGAAGGGATCCTTTTTTTCCTGTTCATCAGAAGTGTATCTCTTTGAGGACAGTAGTTTGCATATGAAACGGATTCCTGCTTGTGTAAGGCAATAAGATCTGTTGTCCTTTTATATCTGTGTTCTTGGCTTGTTGTGAGTGTGCAGAGCAGGTATGAGTGTGTACTTGGCATTTAATTAGAAAACCCCAAACAGCAGCTGCTTTATATATCATGTTTTCAATTAATGTTTTGTGATATATTGCATGTAGTGGTACTTGCAAATAAAGTGAGGAAGAATTCATACTTCTGAAGCTCTTCTTTTTGCAGATGGGGAAAGCTCAACTAACCCAAACATTAAAAAGTTTTAGAGCTATGATTATTCAGCACAAACACAGACTATCAGCTAAACATCTAAAATCCACAAACGTTTGCTGCCAAGAGGAAGCTTTTTTCTTTGAAATTTGCTGGTCGAAAATGCCATGTGAGTAGTCTCTCATCTCGCGGCGATTCTCATGAAAGCAAAACGGAGACATATAGAAGAGGCCCGGTAAGGGGGAAGTGGGTGAGTCTGGAGACTAAATGGAAAGCATTACCCTTTTACAGGGGTTTTTTTGTGCGTGTGTGCCTCCGGTTCATGGTTTTATGCATGTGTATGCTTTCTTGCATTGCAGTCGAGAACTTGGGGCAGGGGGAAGTATGTCTGTATAATAGCCCTAATGAGCGCTTACCTCAGTGAAGATGCAAGAACATCTATGACCTGAAAAATACTGTCATTTTCACATCTTTGAAGTGCAAAATACATTGTTTACAATTAAAATATACTTGTAACTTTGTGTGAGGGAGAGACAGATTCCTGGCAACAAATACTTTCATTAATTTCAGTGGTTCTACTTTTCTTGCAGCCTTTGGGTTTGATTTGGTGTTTTTGTGACAGTGTTTGGTTGTTTATATTCATGAGCTGCTTAACTGGAGATGCATTCAGGCAGCCTAAATTATCTTGAAGTCCCCGAGCACTGTGTGATGGTGTGGTTTGTCTAAAGGTGGGACCTCTCGTTGCTGTCCTTGCTGGTTAATGCTTGCCAGTAGCCTTATCTTTCCTTTTCGTGATATTCCTCTTCCTCAAGACTCCTGCACCTTGGTGGAGAATAGACCCCTACAGTAGGAATCCAGATTGCAGGATAATTTGGCAGTAGTTTGTTTGGTGTCTGTATCTCCAGAACAAGGGAGGAGTTTCGGATTTGTCCACTTGACTTAAAGGCTTAACAAGGAAAATTCTCTTTATGCCACAAGATGAGGAGTTATGTGATTGATTGCAAAGCTACAAAAAAAGAAATTGAGAAGGCACAGCCCTGAGATACCCCTGACCTTCATCTCTGTTGTCTTGCACATGTATCATTGGATTTCTTGGTGTTGTGTTTTGTCTGTGCAAACCCAGAAAACAGCCCACCATTCACTACAGGCACCTGGATACTCGGAAGTGTTCCCTCTTTCTGAAAAGAAAGAGTTTTTGGTTCTTCCCTCCTTCAAGCATCCAGCTTTTGGATTTATACTGAATATAACTGAGCGCGTTGAGTTTTCTTTCTGTTTTTTCCTCACATGCTCTGCTTTGAGGTGCAGAGTTGGAACACATGGGTGTTTTCTGTCTCTTGGGAGCTTCTTTGAATGTGTTTTACTATTCTGTGTGTGTTTGGAAGAAACTGGATCATAGTAGGAGACATCTACAATTCATATGACTCATGTAATGACATAGGCTGAACCAGTTGCAACGAAAATGCTCCTGGACACGAATGTTTTGTGATGAAATATTTGTACCCGTAGCCTGATGTCTGTGTATGAGGCAAAGAACTTGTGCATGTTAGTAGTTACTAAATGCACCGTAATAGTATATTAGGTGGAATATAGAGAGTAAAGAAAACAAGGAGCCTTGGGCAGTGCTGAGTTCTGAGGTTATAGCTGCTGAGAGGACTGTTTCCCTTTCTTTTGTCTTTCTCTGCATCAAAGGTTTATGTTCCCCCAGCATTCCTGCAGTGTTCATCATACTTTCTGCACCAAGCAGCTCCCTCTTCAGCACCTTGTGTCTTCAGACGCACCTCAGTGGCTCTTGTGGGGCAGGTAGAGGCTAGGTGAATTTTTTTTTTTTTTTATCTGGTGCTCCCCAGAATCCCCAGAGAGAAGCCTGTGCATTTTGTGCATTGGTCTCTGCTCTATTTTTGCTCTAGCTGGTCAGAATGCAAGTTCTGTGTTTCTGAATGGAGAGGCGTCCCTTGTGTTCCTTCAAAGCACTGAAGGGAGACAAATAAACTAATAGTTCATTTTGATGATCTAAAGATTGGTAGACGTGATGCCAGAGGAGATAGTAACATCTTTCTCTCGCTTCTCTGTGGATTTTTGTATTAATGTACAACAGAGCCAGGAATTTATTTTTAGTTTGTATTACTAAGAGACCACGACTGCTGAAAATAGCACATTGGTTTTCTACCCCTTACCCCTCCCACAAATTAACCTTAACCATATTATTTCTGTTAATTCCTGGACCATAATTACTGAAGAGCTGAATTCTGGTCGCTATTACAGTCTCTCTTGGTAAACAAGGGGAAGGAAAGTCAGGGGAAACCTAGCTTTTATTGCTGGAAGTGCAAAGTGCCTGGTTGTAATCACTGATTGCCTGTAATTTATCTGCTTGGGCCAGTTTCAAGCAGCTCTGGTGGCAGTGTCTGAACTATTTCAGGATTTGTTAAATGTCCTCCAGGTGAAGTATATTGTAAAATGCAAATAATTGGGAAGATTGAGTGGTTTTGCTGCAACCCTTGTTTGCCAAACTCATCATCGGTCTATTGAGATGAGGAGCAACTGGAAATTGGGCCATGTAAATTGGATGGTTTGTGCATATGAAAAGGGTAAAGAACCAGATGGAGTGGGCAAATTGCATATTGGAAGCTCCCTGTGTATACCTGTGACTTTCAGTGTTGTAGCCGTTCTACAGAGTCTCTGAATCTTAAAATGGAGATGGAAAAAGCATATTTTAATGCTAAAGTTTTAAAAATAAGTGCTACGTAACACCAACACGCTTAACACAAGGAAAAAGGAAATTAATAGAAGAAAATTAGTAACTTCTAGGGTAATGTTTTTGATCCAGGCTGATTTGTGTCCCTCCTTGCTACCCTTGGGTTGAGTTGAGCTCAGCTGCTGGGTGTCTGAACACCCCGTACCTGTGGCCTTGTTTGGGGGGGGTTTGGCCCGGGTGGTGTTTGTTATTATGTACCCAGGGAAGTGGTGGAATCACAATCCCTGGAGGTATTTAAAAGACAGGTAGATGTGGTGCTGAGGAACATGGGTTAGGGGTGGTTTTGGCAGTGTAGGTTTACGGATGATCTTAAAGGTCTCTTCCAACCCAAGTGATTCTGTGATTACAAATACCTATCTAAAGTCATACAGTTATCAGATACAAGTGGATTGTTCCCCTTATATGCTGACTTATTTAAAAAAAAAATAAAATTGTAGACTTCATCTGAATCTTCAGTAGAACTGGACTGTTTTGGTGTAACTAAGTCACAACATGTAAGCTGATAGGGAAAAAACAATGCAGAATGCTGTTTCCCGTGTGGAATTTATGTTGATATACCTCCAGTTCTGGAAGGTGGTAGAAAGCCCAAAGTAACACCAACCTCACTATGTTAATTCCCTGATGTAAAGCCACAACAAACAATTGTGTGACATCTGCAGCTTACCAACTGTGACATCTGTGATGGAAACTTCCTTAGTACTCAGGAGGTTACCAACGGATATAAAAAGTTCAAATAGAAGCCTCTTTTTACAGTATTAGCAAACTGAAAGAAAATATTTTGGTCTGTTGTGTGTGGTGCTACAAGCACTCAACCCAGTGCATCTCACTCTGGACCTATAGAGACTCTGGTGGAGGACAGAGGAGACCTGCATTTTTCGCTTAACGGCTATAAGTCTTAATTCTTTTTTTCTCCACTGAAGCAACATTCCACGCATAAAGCCTTACAAACAAGATGAATCCAGTGACTCATAGTAGAACCTCTTTTAGTTTAGGCACTGATTGCTGTTTTCTGGCACTGGCCTGAGGGAGAGGCTGTCTGCGACCTGTCCTGGTGGTTGAAGCTTAAGATAATTATCAGTAAGAGAACACAGAATGAAATGGTTTTTGTCCTGCACAGAGCAGCTGAATAATGGACTTACAAATAGCAGTCTTGCTTAGTAACTCACCTGAGGCTTGTCGGGCTTCATGGTCTTCCTCTTAATTCAGAAGTGCAGTTTGCTACAGAAATCTGGTGTGAAGGCCATGCAGATCACCCTGGGACTGGGTTAGCTGGCTGGAGGTTGTGTCCCTGTGCTCACTGCTGCTGGCAGGGAGATGACAATCCTCTCCAACTGAAAAGACACCACAGAGGACAGCTGGGCCTCAACTTCAGCTTTTTCTCCTTTGTCCATGCTTTGTTTTTGTTGGAGCTTTACTTGGCTGTTTTCCCTTGCGTACTTACGCATGAAGTGCCACTAGGATGGTGGAAAATGGATGGATTGGCTGCCTTGCGACACCCTGTTCTGCAGTAGTTCTCACCACTGGACAGTTGAATATATATTGAATGTTACAGAGCATCACCAGGAAGGGCGATGTGCTCCATTCCTGGGAAAGGAACTGATCTCACTGTTACAAATATGATTACTACCAATCTTAATGATGAAAATAAGCAAAGCCACATTTGCTGAGCATCCAGTCTTTCCTGCCAGTTCTTTCTGACTCATTGGCTTTTGAAAAGAGCAATAAAAATTGTGCAAAGATCTAACTTTCACAGGTAATCATCCTCAAGTGTGACAGTTGTCATCTCTTTTCCCTGATTTTGAGCCTAGATAGAGAAGTTTCTCAATTGTTGACTTTTCCACTGCTCTTGGAATGAGTCATGGCCAGAATTCAAAGCAAAATGGTTAGAAGCAGGGTATTTAGTTTTGTGAATCATTTTTGGGCGGAGTGATACTGCTTTAGAGAGTGTCCTGGCCTTTAGTGAGCAGGTTGCTCCGTAGGAAGGTGCAAGAGCAACCCGTATTGTGTAATCGGACCCAGCTGTTGCGTCTTGGGTGTCAGGTGTTGGAAGGATTATCTCAATGTCGTTCTTTCGCCCATTCTTGTACTACTGTGAGAAGAAAACCTCTTGTGTTTTCCCTGCCTGCTCATCGGTGAAAGCTGTTCTGGATGTAGACTCTTTCTCGTGATGTTCATTAACAAATCTTTCTGCAGCAGACAACATAATACTCGACAGCTGCTCAAAGGAAATCTGTATGTCCAGTCTTTCTGCCTCTCTCCAAGGTTGTCGCTGATTAAGATTTTATAAATGCTTTAATGGCTGTCCCATAAGGCTGTATTTGTTACTTGTCAGATTAACACTAGGTACCTGCCTTGCTTGGTTTTTATTATTTTTTTTTAAAACTCTGAATTTTTATTGTGCTATCAATGAGCTATACAGGAAGGTAAGTGAAGTTCACTGTGTCAAAGATGAGTGTTTTCACCCTATTCGGTTCTGCAGTTGCTGGCGTGGGGTAAATAGGAAGGGAGGCAGAAAAAGGGGCAAAATTAAATATGCTGAGACAGGTGAAGTGCTGACTATAGCTATGGAATAAGCATTGTACAGGGAAGGTAAAGAGAACCTGATCTTGAGAAAGACTGGATTAAAACTATAACTCGTGTAAGGGCAAGAACTGCTGGCTCTCAGTTAAGATCAATTGCTGTTGACTAATGGGAGCTGTGGATCCTTTCTGCTTACGACTGCTTTGGAGAAATCATTTGTAAATGTCCAGTGGGAAATAATGTAGAAGAGGGGTATTTGTTTCACAGTTTCTTTCATGTCTGCCGTTCAGTGTCTACTTACCTCCGAGAGCAATTTGCACATAAAGAAGTCGAGCGGTGTGTTCACCTTCCAGCTGTACATGTTGCTTAGGGGATGTCTGAATGGTAGTGCTGGTGTTACTACTTGAGCCTGAAGGTCACCTTTTAAAATTCCTAGCAATTTGAAACTGTAGAAACGTGTGTTTCCAGCTGAGGTTGAGTGGTATTACTCTGACTTGTTGCTACACTGGAGTGTTTTCATAAACGTAGATTGCCTAATCCAGTAAATCCTCTCTTCTTTTTGCCTCCGCTTTGTCAAACAAGGTGATTCTATTCTTGCAAGCTTGCAATATTTTTATCAGCAAGTGGTATCAGACAGCAACGTCAGATCCTTTGTCTCTATGCTTTTTGTGAGACAAGGAAAGAGCTATTAAGTTTTTGAGCAGACCATCTGCAGACTTCTCTCGTCCTCCCTCATTGTGGCCACAGAGATTCAAAGCAGTGTCACTGAAGTGGGCCAGGGTGGTGGTGGTTTAGAACAAAGTCAGAGTTACATTTTCTTGATTAATTTGGATGATTTGGCCTGGAACACGAATCACGCCCGACAGTGATTTGGATGTTTCTCGGGTAGTAAGAGCCAAGTAATTTTAGTTTGCCCCAGAGGCTAAGTTGATGTACAGATCAAGTTCAATTAAAATTTGTTTCACACTCCAACTATTCATTTTTCTTGTTGTGACAGTTTTGTTTACTGTGTGCCCAAGAGGTCTGCCACCATGGACCACTGTGGCATCCTGTCAGGAGCCCAAAACCAGCACCTAGTTGACAGATGTTTTGTATAAAAGTGTGTGTGGTTGGACCATTTGGATTTACTTAAATTAGAAGCTGTTGCTGGTGTCCCTGTCTGCCTGAAAGCTGACCAGTAGCAAACACTGTCGATCTGAACTTACCGTGAGTTTTCAGGGAGAGGAGCCTTCTCACCTCCTGGGCCATAACGTGGTATGGGTTCTGTTTCTGTTGCTTAGTGTCCCATCAGTTGCAAACCTAGGCAAGTTGCCTCCAAACTAAAAACGTTTTAATCATCTTGATGATTAAAAACTTCAGAGTTTTTTATTTTCTGGTATTCATTCCAGTAGAAAAACTTGCTGCGTATTGGGCACGTGGAATTCCAAATGTTTGAGCTTTTGTTGCTTGTTTATACTAGTATATATCGTTGAGCTGTGTATAAAACTTTGTGGAAGGGTTTCTTGATTTGTTTTGCACATCAAAAATTTCTCCCAGGATGGAGGTGTTGACTTGATACTGTGCAGCAAACTTTCAGTAGTGTGCAACCGTGTGCTTAAACAAGAGACCCGAGAAAGTACTTGTGGTGCAGAGGAAGCTGATTGTTGTTGGGGAGAGGTGGAGGTGCAAGTAGATCAACTTCTTCTCTACAGTTCGGAGTAAAGACTCCATTCTCCAGTGTTTTGACCATTATCCTGCCTTCTCGCTCTCGATGTGTTGTTGATGACTGTCCAGTTGCCAAAATGGAGCAAATGCGGTCAGTAAAAAGAAATCTCAGCAGCAGACATCTCCCTTGAGAAGGGCAGGTAACAAATGCAGCCCCAAGGCAAGGCCAGAGTATTACACTTTCCAGTTTTATTGTTTATACTGTCTGTGTCTGTACACACGTGTTTTCAACTCATTTTTGTCTTTAGATTGTGCACAATAGTTTGTCGGGGCTTGTTCCCCTCCATCTGATGTGTGGACTTCCCCGCTGAAAATAGTTTTCTGAGCAGGTTGTAACATTTCAACACTTTTTTTTTTGTTTTGCGCTTAGCATAGATATGTGCTGTCTATGATGAAAGTTTTAATTTCTAATGTCGTTTCATATAATTTTAGGGAAAATTAAGTTTCTATGTTTTAAGTGAGGGAAAGTTTTGGGATTTTCCATCAATTCTCACTAGTGCAGATCTTAGTTTGACCTGTTGTTCTTGGGTAAATTAAAATTCAGGGCCTGTTTTCAAGTGATGTGGAGAACTTAGATGAGCCTTGTATTGTACCCCTCC
Organism: Chionis minor; assembly: GCA_013398295.1. Taxonomy (NCBI): domain Eukaryota; kingdom Metazoa; phylum Chordata; class Aves; order Charadriiformes; family Chionidae; genus Chionis; species Chionis minor. Next base: position 665,683 of record VZSF01003473.1, on the reverse strand, counting down.
AAATGTGAGTGCGTGCTTCTGGAGATTAAAATGCTATATTAAAAGACTGATTAAAAACATAAAATTAAATTGCATATCATAATTTTAGTTCCAAGTTTAGATTAATTAAGAGCTAAATTGCCTATAACACCTTCCACTTTTGATACTTCAGTGCCTTCCCATATGATCAGATGAAACTGCAAGGATTAAACTCTTTCAGCTGAACACGCTTATACATGAACAATGAGAATTAAATAGCGAAGTTTAGGTACTGGCTGATTAGAATTACAAGAGACACTGGTTATGATACCTACCTTCAGTTTTGTGCTACCATGGAAGACACTTTAAAAAGGAAAGAAATATCCTGAATGAAGAATTTGGAGGAATTCTGATGACTTGACCAGTAAAATTATACGGGGGAAAACAGCTTTGGAAATGTTTGTACTTGCTTTTAGAGAATCAGAATTCCCAAATTGCCTTAATACTTCATTGTCTTTCCTACTGCTTAGATCAAATACCCCTTTCAAAGTTATTTTTGGGTATTATCTGTTACGTTATGAGTTTGGATGTCCTAAATTTATTCAAATCATACAGATCAGACCATCAAGAGAGACTGTTAAACAGTTGTCTAGATGCTGAGTGATATTGAATATGAGCATTGAGGGATTTTACTGCATATGCAGATTTTACTGGGCACTTGGGGGTCTGTGTGTGTATGTGTGTGTGTATATATGTAAAAAAAGGTAGTGCGTATGCAGCCAGAACTACACCTTGCTGACAGTTGCAGACTTTTCCTTTATTATTAGTATTTATTTCGGGATTTACTCCATCTCATTAAAGACTTTGGGTAAAATACTAATGGATCTAGAGCTTCACATCAGGTCACTCTTATAATGATGGACTTTATGGATCACAGGACCAGTTTGCAATGAATTGGTCTGTAGGGAGGGAGGACACTTGCAGCACTTGTTTCAGAATCCCTGATCTGAAAATAATTAATCTGTTTATTGAAGTTTGTTCCTCTTATGCCATGATTTTCTTCCTCCTTAGAATATGTAGTTGGCAAGCTGTTCTCCAGATTTATCACATGTGCTTAAAATCGTCTGAGGAATAAAATTAAGTCATTTTTCCTTAAATGCTAAACTGTCCTTGGAGCCTGGGGCTTTGCAGTAGACAGCTCTGAGTAGCAATGGATGAGGAGTTTTTCTCTGGTTCTGCTCTAGCTTTCAGCAAATTTTAATTTGCTTTCACTTCAGATAGGAAATGACGTGTATCCTACTGTGAGGTGGAAGAGAGCAGCAGAACCAGAGAAAATAGTTCTAAAAAGCGTTTGAGGATCAATTTTTTTAAGCTACTCAGGTATTCCAAATACTGTGGGTTTTTTCCAAAAGCGAGTTTGCTCACATAAATGCTGGAATTCTGAAGTTTTGCTAGCTTCTGTTGTCCCCAGGGAATAAACTACTTTTGTATTGCAAAATTATTGAGGCAGATTTATGCAGGGGACATCAGACTGTCAGGGAGGGGGGATTCATACCATCGGGAACTGCTGCTTGTTCTGTTTCTTCTGTAAGTTTGTGTGATTGCAGCGAAATGATCCCCCCCAAAATAGCAGGGAGGCCTGCGCTTTTAAAGCCAGCAGATCTCTCTGCCCCTCTCAGTTGTCCGTTTATCTGCCCTGCAGCAAATCGGGAATGAAGCAGCTCCTAATGCCCTAATACATGGCCCTTCTTGAGCTCTGTAATCAAGGAGAAGAATTTTTCTTCCAGTACTTTGCTCATCCGTAAGAATTAAACAATCTTTCTGTTATTAAATATTATTAGATTATGCTAGATGATTAATTTAGTAACTAACAGTATCAATCATGCTGTTTTCCTGGCTGTTATCTATTGAATTAAAAACAAGTTTCTAACAAACAGTTATGCTTCTTATTATTGACGTAACAGACGTTTCATTTACTGGTGTTATAAATTACCTTCTGGTGTTACTTTGGGAAGTGTGGCAGCCTGACAGTAATTAAGCAGTAATTGGTATACAAAGGCAGGAAATGTTCCCAGCAGCTAACTATTCTGTTAGAAAATAATTTCATTTATGCTATGGTATTTCAGCAGCTCTGACCAATTTCCATTTTATTATGTGCCATATGTCTGTGCAGCCAAACTTTGGATTCGGTTTATGAAATGCAGTTGTTCTGCTTTATTAAATGTTGATTTTTTAAAAGTACCCTTTTTCCTCACCAGTGTATAGAAATACATTTATTTGCCTCTCAAGAGTGTTGCTGCCTCACCTAACGTTCTGCATAGCTTTTGCATTCATCATCTTTTGTTAAAGCAAATTATTTTTCAAGAAGAGGGAGGGATATAGTAAAAGACCACAGTCACTCTATTTTTGTATCTTCTTCTGCGAAGGACAAGTTTTTATTCAGGAATCGGACCTGAGGAGGATCAGTGGTGGCAACAGCGTAGCTTCAGCACGGTTCTGAAGGTGTCTTAATTGCCTGCCTTTGGGATGGGCATGCAAATAAGTAATAATCAGCAGCTGCTTCTGCAGAACCATGTACAAGTTGGACACGGTATTTTGTTTCTCCTTTTTTATACTCTCTGCCTGTTTTTGTAGTGTTGTAGGAAAGCCAGCAATCCTGATGGCATGCTTCTCAAGGGATATTCCTGCTCATGTTTGGGAGCGTGCGTGTTAAAATGAGTCCTCCATAGAGAGACAAATGATTGGTGTCCATTGAGGAATATCCTAATGGTCTTTCACTGTCGTAAGATGACTTACCAAATCTTCTTTCTACACAAAAACTTTTCCTGTTGTTGCGTTCCAGTGATGCACAGGTATAAGCCTGATCCAGAGCTTTAGCTCAACAGTTATTTGAAATTATTAGACATATTACATTGGAGTTGGTTTTTCCTCTGCATTTCCACTGCTATTAATGATCTTTTGTGCTGGGTAGTGAAAAGATGAGGATCTTGTCCCATCTCTGTCCCTGAAAGTTAGGGTGCTGTCTGTGCTGCTTAAGGAGTAAATGGTGGAATGATTTAGCAGGGAAATGTTGGAGAGGTGAGTTAATGGGAGAGGCGAGAGGGTGCAGGCAAGAGAAACGAGCTGGTGTTTAAACAGGGCTGGGTCATGGAACAGACAAGAATGTCATAACTGACTGCTGACCTGAGTTAAGGTCGCATTTGTATGATCACAGAGAAGCGACAACCAGCAAAAAACACCGCTGCTTTTTCCATAGCTGGGTAGAGGTTTTTAAGATGAGATGCGCTGGGTTTTTTCCTGATTACCATTTGACACATAAGTGTAGCAGCAAAGACTCTTCAGCTGATAGAACTAAACTAGGAATGTTCAACTGATAGCAAACAGCTCAGGGAAATAATTTTGTGCTTCAGTGTTTTGTGGTGTCTTTTTTTTTTCTTTTTGGGTTTTGGGTTTTTTTCCCCTCCCTCTTCTCTCTCTCTCCCCCCAGAGGCACAGTGGTTACAGAGCTGCAAGATTGTCTAGTTGCAAGGAGTCTAGTCCTGGTTGTGACCTACAGCTGTGCTGGCCAATAGTTCACATGATGGCTGGGATTTGCCTTTTTCCCCTGTGCTGAAGCATTGATGGTGATGTGGTGACTGTTTCTGTTTTTCCTGAATGTTTAGGCTTTATAAAAAGACTTTTCAGTTTCTCCGCTGAAATGTAGGATGTAGAAAAACATTTTGTTCATTTTTCCTCTTGGAATTAGTCCCCTGTTTTCCCCGCCATTGTTAAGATTTCATGAAATCCAGGCCAAATTCAGCAGAGATCTAATTTCAGACATATAAGTAATTTCTCTGTGAAGCATAAGTAAGTAGGCTAGGGCGCTCAGCCTGGAGGAGGAATGGCAGAGCAAGGATGTGATGGAGGTATATAATCATGACTGAAGGGGAAGGGGAGCCGGGGCAGATAGTTCCCATCTTGTCCAATGCAAGCACTAAAGGAATCAAAGCATGAAAGTAGTTGTTACGGGTTTTTCCCATAATTTCTTTTTTTTTTTTTTACTTGTCTTCCTAATGATCCTTCCCAATGATCTTTTTTCTTTGGAGATAAAGCAGCTGTGCCTGATCTGCCATAGGTTTGTCTAGACTGATAACCTTTTGTCTTCATAAGGCTGGGGAAAAAATTGGATAGGTACTTTAATTCTTCAAAGGTGGTTTCTTTTTTATGTTGTTAATGTTTACGTAGCCAGTATGAAAATTTGTATGTAAGAGAAAAGGGTATTGTGGCTTATCCTATTGTAGGGTTGACAGTAGTGTGTGTTAGCTATTCTAAGAACTGATAGTTGTCTGCCTGTGGTTCTTTACTGTGTTCCATTTGACTGCCCTGTGTTTAGTATTTCCCCCTAAAGTGTATTTGGGTGGAGGAGGGAGAGCGCAGAAGGGAAAGGTGCAGGGTGGATTTTGTTCTGATTTTATTTTCTGAAAAATTAACAGTGGTAAACTTTTATCTGCTAATGCTATTCAACTCTTAAGACCACGGATTTAATCTAGGGAGCTGCCCTCTCTAAGGACAAATATGTCAACACATAAAGACCTCAAAACACTTGGGTTTACTCTCCCATGTTTTCAATCCAGGTATACAGTGAACTGCAAGGTATTTCTTAATCATATCCTCAAAGTATTTACACTCTATCAGGGCTTATCTAATCCTTCTACAAAGAAAATACTTCAAAAGTAGTGAAGAAAACCACAGAAACTTGTTAAATTTGTTTTTTGAAAGCTTAGTGGTTTTTGTCAATTGTTACAAATGGATAGCTTTCCTTCATCTGCTCTTCTGCAGCAATACTTTGCCTGTACGTTGTGAGTACAATGAAGGGGTTTGTTCTTAAAACAAAAAAAATATTTTCCCCAACTATGGAATTAAGCTTAGAGACCTTTTTCTTGTTGCCACTGACACAGAATCAGTTTTAATGACACGGGTCACTGCTTGCAAAGAAGAAAGTGGAGAATTGAAATGTGATACAAAGTTGGACAGACGGACTGATTTTTATTTTTTTTTCCAATGGAAAGTACCATACTACTTCTGCGGGTCACAAGGAATCGGTGTGTCAGTTCTGTGTCTCGTCTACAAATGTCAGTTCCCCTCTGTGGGCGGCTGCCCCGCGGAAAGGCATGGAGCCAAAGCGGAGCCGGGGCATCCTCATCAGTAAGCATTCCTCCGGCTGTCAGCCTGAGGGAGCTTGAGGTTCCCAGGTTCTTGAGAAGGTTGCTGTAGACCCATCGCTTCCCAGGTGAAATGGCTTTTGATCCAGATCTTTGCGTTGTGAGATTGCCAAAGAAAACTGATTTGCAGAGTTTGTTGTTTTTATACATTAAGACATAGTTTAATACTAACAGAATTGGAACAGAAGTGAAATAAATTCCTTGCTGTAGCGGAAATAGTTTGCTTTTTCCATGGATCTTATCTGTTCCCTCCTCCAAAAATCAGGATTCTTAGGCTGTATTTATGTATTTGTTAGTTCCCTTAGTGGAAAAGTTGTGTTTTGAAACCTTGACTCGAGGAGGAGTGTCTTGTTGCCTTCAAACTTAATTCCCTTGCGCTTGAGGCCAGAATTGCTTATGTGAGTGCATTGGCATATATCTTTCCTGTGTTTGCACAAAAAGTGTTTATCATCTAGTGTCTCCACTTGTAATGCCTTTTATGATGTAGCCATTTTCCTACTGTAAACTAAACCAGGCGTCTTATTTCCGGCAATACGAAGAATTCTTATTGGCAAGATACTGTAAACGTGTATTGAGTCACAAAACATCCTTTCGCAGATTTTTTGCAACAAGTAATATTGAGCTGTTTCAATCTGTTGTGTTTCTTGGTGTTATGCTGAACAGTTGTTTTTTCAGGTGTTTTTAATTCTGAATTTTGAGAAGTAATGCATGCTGAAGTACTTTTCATGCTCTTGAGTACATTTATTTTATTTTAAATGCGTTAAAGTGTGGGTAGCATCCTCTTCTTCTGAGATGATTTAACTGGGGAAAAAAAAGCAGGAAAAGAAAAGATGGCTTTAATTTTAAAACGGGAACAATAAGTTTTCTTCAGTGCAGTCTGCATTTTGTCAAATACTGGATAAGCCTACTTTTCTTTCCATGTATGATCTTACGAATCCTTTGCCTCCTCTGTTTGTAATCCTTGAACCATTTCTAGTAGTTCCATACTCATACTAAGAGGATTTGCTGTATTAAATAAGTGTGGGTTTTGTGTTGCCTTTTTCAGTGGAAGCAGGGGAAGGGTACTCATTACAATTGTGTTTTACGACTTCTTTTACTGGAGCCTTTTTTCATATGTCGTTGAAGCCCCTGGTGACTCAGTGTTGGTTCTGTACCTGCTGACAAGCAAGAGGTTCACGTGGCCTCTGCTTCCTTGGCGTAGCTGGTGAATCTTCCCTGCCTACACTTGCAGACTGCTATTTCCTTTCACATATTGCATTAATGGTACCGAGAGACAGTTGTGACCAAAAATCAGGGATGAAACAGGGACAGTGTCTCTTGCTGGATATTTGACAAGCGTAACGCAGTGGTGGACATCAGATGCTGGGTGAAAGAGTGTCCGCAGACATGGAAATACAGTGTCCATCTGCATGGCCACACTGGTGGCTTTTATTCAGCTTCTAACAAATGAGCGCTTCAGAGAATAATATCCTTTTAATTACTTCAAAATCCTATTTTCAGAAGGGCCATGGAGACTTAAAGGCACATGGTGAAATGGTGTGCTGTAAGGAGGTGTCAGACCCAAGCCCGTACCCAGTAGGTCAGACGTGGGAAGCGTACCGCTGTTCACTTCCAGACACTGCCTTTTTCCTTCCTTCAGGATTTTGGATATGTGGTGCGTCTGTGTTATGACATACCTGCTGTGTTCCAAAGAAATGTTGAAAAATACCTTAAGAATGTGTATTTTGAGAGTTCAGCAGCACTGGGTGGTAAATAGTAAAGCTCAGGAGTTTTCAGTCAAGCCTGACCCTCCTAACTGCTTGTTGCAGTCTTTCCTGGCCTCAGTGAACTTGCAGATAGGCAAGATAAAAATCTGCAGTGATCATGTTTTGGGGGATGTTGAAATGACAATTCAAACATAGGTGAAGTCAACAATTCAAAAGCAAAGCCAACAGTTTTGCTTTATTAAGAGCCTGTTATCTGTAGAAGAAAATTTGAAGTAACCAGTTGAATGGTTTAGGTTGGAAGGGACCTTAAAGACCATCCAGTCCCACCCCCTGTCCTGGGCAGGGACACCTCCCACCAGACTGGGTTGCTCCAAGCCCTGTCCAACCTGGCCTTGAACCCCTCCAGGGATGGGGCAACCCCGGCCAGGGGCTCACCACCCTCACAGGAAATAATTTCTTCCTAATACCTAATCTAAATCTCCCCTCTGCCAGTTTGAAGCCACCACCCCTTGTCCTATAACTAACTGCCTAACTGCCCTTGTAAGAAGTCCCTCCCCAGCTTTCTTGTAGGCCCCTTTCAGACACTGGAAGGGGCTCTAAGGTCTCCCTGGAGCCTTCTTTTCTCCAGGCTGAACAACCCCAACTTCATTTTCCTTACCTCCTCAGAAGTAAGAATTCAGTTTGAATTGTTTTTCAGAGATCCCATCTTTTTATTGTGTGTTTTACAATTTAGCTCTTTGTTACGGCTGTGTTTGTTAATGGTGTACTGAATTTAGCACATAATACAAAAGTTATGGTTAGGTTGGACGTTTAATTCACTTTAAAGGTTATAGAAAACTTTCTTGCATAATAAGACTGGACTTGATGTCCTGCCACAGAACAGGCAGTCCTGCTACACTGTTTCTGTGTTGGGATGCTCTAATTTGGATTTTACAGATTTTTTTTTTAACCAGATGATGCTGGGTGAGTGGAAGCATAAGATGATTTTTAAACAGCAGTCTTCCAGTTGCACAAACGATTGAAAAGATGAGTATGAAGGTATTTATGTGAAGTTTTTTTGCATAATGAGAAGGGACTGAGTTACTGGGAGAGAGATAGTAATGATCCATCTCATAAAGACTATGCTCATGAGAATAATTTCATCAAATACTCCAGCAGATCAGTAAATCCTTCAGCTGCCTTTTTCAGTATAGTTATATAGTTTATGTTCTTCTGGGAGGAATTCAACTCCTGTTTCTTGCCTCCTCCCTCCCACTTGACATTTTGCTAAATCAATTTATTGCATGGCAGAGCCTGCAAACAATGCTTTCCAAAGCATTAAAGATCTGATCTATTTAGAGAAGACCTTTTCTGTTTATATCCTAAATATGCTGTTAACCGATCGTTTGGTTGGGATGTAGCTTGTCCCCTTTAATCTCTTGCAAATTCACTCCAGTGACAAGCCCAGCTTCCTGAGTTTGCCAGAGCTGCTATTTCCTTTACCTTAAAAAAGGTTTCCTGTGCTCTGGTTTCTATTTTTCCTAACGATAGAGTGACCTCACTTGGACACGTCTGGTTAGTACAGTGGCAGGTCTCCATAACTTTTGGTAACTGGATTGGTATCAGAGGCTTTCTGTGTTCGTGATCCTCAAAGAGGAAAAAAAATCTTTTAATAAACTATGAAATTCAGCTTGAGGGAATAGAAAGAAAAGGGAGAAATTAATATTAATTGATTACAATTGAAACAAGTGGGACCAGGATTTGGTTTTTGGTGACAAATTAGGAGGTAAGATGTGATGAGCTCAGCGACTACTGTTGGGAAATGTTTGTGCTCTTGAACTCATTCAGCTATATTAAGTAGGTTAATCCTTTGAATTTTGTATCCTGTAAATATTATTCTTGTAGAATGATGCTGTAGTTCCTTATCTGAGCCCAGTTCTAAATTTGAAGTGATTGAAAGCCTGGTTTCCCTATAAAGAATGCAAGGTACCTCCCCCAAAATGCTCAGAAAGGAGGACCGATTCCCTCCTTCCCCCTTTAAAAAAATTAGAATTATAATTTTGAGTTAAAAGGAAAAATGTAGAGCAGCCATTAAGAAATAGAGTAGTCCACTGTTGGGTAATTTTGTGTTTCTAATGAATTTGAAAATTATGTATCTCATTAAACTTCCAATTTGGATCAAAGCCTGTAAGATCTCAGGAACAGAGTAATTCTGAAAACCTTTTATTCAAATAGCAGTTAGTGTTTTTTGCCGGTATTTTTCATACTGAAAAGTCTGCATTTAGCAGACTTTTAGGAATATATATGCTTGGAGGGAGGCCCGGGACAAAAAAGACAAGTTTTAGATGTATGTTTTGTTCAATCACAAACTCTCTTTCTAAGCAGTTCTGATGACAGTGAAAGTACAGCACCATTCCAAAGAGCAGCAGTGTTGCATTGGTGAATTTCCTATGTTTTCCATTATGAAATGGAATGATTTGAAAGTAATATTGCTCTAGCACCACCTGTATATAGTAGTAGAAGAATAGGATGTCTTGTGAACAATAGTTCACTTCATATTTAAATGTAGAAAAAATTGCAATGCTATTTTGCTATGCTATCCCAACCAATGTCTTTCGGTTGTGGAAAGACCTTTCCCCATGAGAGTTTTTTTTTTTAAAAGAGAGAGTGATGCTGAAGGGCACAAAACAGAAACAATAGGATTTTCTTTCCAAAAGACCCTGCAAGAGGACTATAGCACAGGAAAGCAACATACACTTGGGTAACTTTTCAGTCCCCTGAGGTTTTCCTGATGGGACATCTGCTGAACCAGATTTTGCAGTCTGCCTGCATCAGATGTGGTTTCTGCCTGCATCAGATAGACGTAGTATTTGTGATTGCATGCTAAGTGATACCTAAAATATATATGTATTTGCATTTTTCTCTCTGCATTTGTTCTGAGAAAGGTATAAATGATGATTAAAGCATTGAGTAAATGGTGCATGCATAAAAGATTTGAGGAGAAATTCAACAGAACTTTGAGAACACTCGAAAACTGCAGAGTGTGGAAGGCTCTCTATGAAGATGTCTCAAGAGATTAATTTCAATAAAAGGGTAATACATTTTAGAGTCATGAATTGAGATTGCTAGCTCTGAAGTGATTTATAGCTACCTAAGTTAGCTGTGTATGTAAGTTGTGCTAGGATGAGTCTGCTTACCGGTGGGCGTTTGAAGAGTTGCTGCCTTCCAGCTTGAGTAGGTTCCCCATGTAAGTGGACTGGGAGGAGGTTTAGCCAAAGCTGTGTCTTCGTGACCTTTTTTCAGTGTTAAGTTCAAAGCATTTTTATTTTCATTCGTATTTTGATTTCTTTTTTTTTCCCTCTGCCTTTCAAAGGGGGACGGCAAAAAACGAAGTTCTGGCATACTTGTTTTACATCATCAATCCAGTTACGTTATGGGAACTGTTGCTTTAAAAAACCCAGATCTCAACGTCTTTAAAACGCATCTAGTGCCTTCAAGATGCAATTTATGAGAGAGTGCTCATAATTTAAGCTTCAAAAAATGGGGTAAGGCTGTAGAGCAGTGTTGATGTCATTACTGTGATGTCCTCTACTTAGTCATGCCACCTAAGGTTGGCTGTGTCCTCAGGACAAGTTGCAGTGCTTCTGTCATGGATCCTGTTTTGTATAATTTCTCAAAGGTCTGTGTCGGTACTACATCCGTACAGATTTTGCTTTGCTTTTGATGGTTTGCCTCTAAGACAAAACTCCTCATTGTCAGAATGATATTTTGTCTTGAAGGAGGTTTTTTCCAATTTTCTCTCTTGGGAAGGAATACCTCACAGCACAGCTGTTGTGCAAATTAGGAGCTAGCTCCAGGAAAAAGTTCATGTCGCTGCAGTAATAGATCTGTGTGTTCAGAGCAAAACACGCAGCTTCCTAATCAAATGAGCCCTGGTGCTAAAGCGAAAACCTCTGCTTTATGGAAAGACAGTCCGGCTCTTGGGAACCTGGTGGCTAATCAGTGTAGTGACCTGCTAGCCAAGAAAAGGCCTCTGCAATTACTTTCAAGTCTACCTTTAAGTTGCGTGTCGAGGAGAAGTGCTAGACTGCGTGCTATAAATGGCACTCTGACACCTGTTGACTTGACCTTGATCTTGAAATGATATATATATCAGAGAAAACAATAATCTAAACAGTTCCAACTTCGGAAGCATTGCTGTTAAAATATTGTGAGGCCTCCTTTGGTGGATGTGGTTAGGTTCAGCGCTGGAGGCTAGAGGAGAATTTGCAGTGGGGATAGTTGTGTCCTCCGGGCTGCTCTTGAGGCAGGTACGGGTGGTTTGGCCTTCAGAAGGTCTGCTGTTAAAAGCCACCTGCTCTCAGTGCTGCTGGGGAGCCCCCTTTGGAAGAACCACCTTACAGTAGCAAAAATAGGAAATCTGCTCAGGAGGAGAGCAGACAAAAATGTCCTACTCCAATGTTTTTTTTGGGGAGAAAATGACAGAGGCAACTCGGTGGAGTTGGAGCTATGTACTACATGAAGTCCGAAATGCTGCCTGGGGAGCAGGTACACATCAGCGGGGTGGGACAGCTTGTGTCCACAGGACAGTGCTGCTACCTGGGAACTTCTGCCTCTCTAATTTCTCATTATTGTGTGATAATGGAATTGTGCAAGTTCAGGGGCTTCTGTAGGTGCTGCTCTCTGCAGGAATATGACATAATCCTGATCTCAACGTCTCGAGGTACTGGATTTCTGTTGTCAGTACAGACCGCAAAAACCATGTATAATTTGCCAACAGGAAACAGCTTTAAATTGAATTAGGCATTTCAAAAAAAGAAAATAGCTTTGTTCCTTGCAGTGTTGCCTTTGCTTGTTGAAAACTAAGTATGGAGTATTTCTGTTGACTTGCTCTGCTGTATTTCGTTTAATGGACTTTAGCTCCTCCTTTCTTAGGCTGGTAACCCATTTCACCTCCAGCTTTGTGGCATCACACTACAGTAAGAGATTCACATATGAAAATGGTATATTTTTCTTTGTATGGAAAGAGAAGAGATTGGTCAGATTGTGTGATTTCATTGAATATTTGTTTTGTAGAATAAAAACTGTGTTTTAAGATCGCATTACTTTGAAATACTGTGTAAGGGAGAAAGAGGCATCAGAGAACCTGTTTGGCATGTGTCTTCACTTATAGTCGTGTTCCCAACTACAGCTGGTGTGAACTGGCATACTGTTGAAACAGCTGGATTAAAGCCCAAGTTTCCCAAAAAGCTCGCTGCCTTATGCTCAGATATGGTACATTCTCTCTCTTCTTCCATGTGCTGAGGGCCAAAGCGGTGCAAGTAAAGCAAAAGAGGTTAGGTGAGGAAAATTCCTTCTTCCAAGCAGGTTTTTTTTAGCTCCGAGTAAGTGTTGAAATGTGTGAGAAATTCACACTTCATGTTTGGGTTTGCATGCTTTACTAAATTTATAAAACACAGCTGGGAAAACAGAGTTCAGAGACATCCAAACTGGGGACTGAATTGAGCCATTAATCTGTTGTGTTCAGCATATATTCCTCGGTTCACTTACTATAATTCCCCAGTTACTGCAGGGTTTGGAGAAAGCAAGAAGGTGCTTCTGTGCCCATGAACCACGGCCTGAGGGGAGCGATGTAGTGCTACACTACATGGGTCATCTCTCCCGGCTCCTGCAGGCAGCGCAGAATATCCTCACCTTAACCTGCAAGGTTAAAAACATTATTAGGAAAAGTAACTTAACTGGGAGTAGAATCAGTTGCTCGCCCTATCCCAATGGCTTCCTGAGCAAGCCCAAAGGTTTAGTTTGTGTGAAAAAGACTTATTTGTGGGCTTTTTTTTTTTTTTTTGGCTTTTATTTTGGTCTGTATTCCTGTAGTATAGGAATATTACAGTGCCAAGTGAAAAATTTGTTGGTACAGCAGTTGCAGTTTCACTAACCAAGATTTTTGGTCGATGTCTGTAATGTCTCTTTCTTGTGATAAGTAAGCCTTGGGCTTCTTTCTCAGAGGTGGAGGGTGGTTGGTTGGGTTTCTTGTTCTGTTTGAGAAACGAGAGTTGAGCTGTCCTTCCTGAGACCTTTTCCTGCTCTGGTGTCTCTTTCTGAAATTATGTCAGCAAAAACAGTGTTTAATGCTCCAGGGGTTTTCTATTGTCCTTTATAATGTCATTATAATTTAGATCCTATTTCTATCTTTTCTAATGCTCCCAAGCATTTTGTTTACTTTAGCTCAGTACCCATTACACTACAGCAGCTATCTATACTGCCTCCTCTGAGGGGAAGATAGCTAAAAAGCTCACAAATTCAGAATCCCTATTTGCATACATGAATATCTTATTTGTCCCAATGTGCAATTTTGATCCAAATGGAAATTAATTTCCTAAGCTATTGCTCAGGTACTAAATGCATTTAAATCCTCACAGAGCTGCTCACAGTCCTCCGTGGTTGTTAGCAGCCACAGCTGAACTCTGCGGAGTCGGCAGCCTTTCACAGTTGGCACTTCTTCAGTCCCCACTGCTCCACTGACTCCAGCACCGACACCTACACCTCCTTCATCCAACCGGAGTAAACCGTGTGGACCGGCCCCACTCATCTGGTCTCTTATCTCTTAGTGTTCTGTTGCATTTACAAGTAAATTTTGTCGATGAAAGTTTTGTTCCCAACAGTTCAGCATTTAATCTTGGACAGCTAATTGCATATGCTATGGCTACTTTGCCTTCTAAAGCATGCCAGAGCCATGTCTGTCTCTACGCACTTTACAATCGTAGAATCCCCTAGGTTGGAAGGGACCTTAAGATCATGGAGTCCCACCATCAACACTGCCAAGCCCACCCCTAACCCATGTCCCTCAGCACCACATCTGCCCGGCTGTTAAACGCCTCCAGGGATGGAGATTCCACCACTGCCCCGGGCAGCCTCTGTCAATGCTCGATAACCCTTTCCATGAAGAAATTTTACGTATGATCCAATGTAAACCACCTCCCCTGGTGCAACTCGAGGCCGCTTCCTCTTGTCCTATTGCCTGTTCCCTGGGAGAAGAGACCGACCCCCCTTGGCTATACCCTCCTTTCAGGTAGTTGTAGAGAGCGAGAAGGTCTCCCCTCAGCCTCCTTTTCTCCTTTGATACAAGACCATCCTAAAAAGAAACCTCAAAAAACTTTATAGAGGAGCATGAAAGTATCCCTCAGTCCCAGGAGCATGACCAATCCCATCAAGTTATCTGCCTGCTTTGAAAAGTATCTCTCTTCTGGTGCTAAATGAAGGCCCTCTGCTAATTTAGCCTTATGTTTTCTGTAATTCTGTTTTTACATTCTTGTTGCTGGGGCCTTTTTTGTACCTTACCATCCTGACAGCCTCAGGATACTGTACAAGGAGGACCAAGACACAAGGGGTGGGCATATCACTTGATTCTGCACTATTTAGCTGTAATTCCTGTATGGGTTATCTAACTATCTAAATACATCTTCCCCTTCCTTCAAAGTAACCGTCTCGGGAACATTTCCAGAACCCCATTCTCTCCCCTGTACTAAAGTTCACGACTCTCGAGTCCATTCTGTTTGCTTTATTGTCATCTGACTTCAGCAGCGAGTTGAACTCTGTGCTTTCTGTATTACCTGTTCTGAGCCATCTGCTGTTAGGAAATGTTAACGGTTGCACCGGTGTCTTTCAGGTTCACCATTATCAGGTTCCTAAGTAGTAAAATGCTTAAGTGCTGTGGTCAGAGCAGCTTCTAAGAGGAATTAGCATTAATTACTCTTCTTTGATGAAGGCAAGGCATTGCCTAGCTGTCCATTGTGAACTTGTGTATGTATTTTCTTTCACCTGAATGACTTAGGTACTAGGCTCCTCATCTATCATTGTCTGCTTGTGAGGGTCTACGGGTTTTTATATTGTTGATATCTTCCCCCCTAGTTTCTAAAGCCTGGCTTATTATTTCGCATCTGGACTTTTGGTAATTCCCTAGTAGATATGTGTCAACTCTTTCATATGCTCTGTGGAGGTCAGTGAGTTGTACTGGCTCTTTCCAGACTCTGTTCAACTTCACTGGCTCAGCTTAATGACTTCTAACCACCAATTTTTATGGAATTCATGGAAGTGTCAGCTCAGTAACAATGAAAAGATCAAGTAGGATGCTGGAAGCGAGTAGGAGAGGCGGAGAACATTACCAGGTGTCTGTTGATATGTATGGGCTGTCCATGTCTCGAATGCTGCCGGTGTCTCAGAATGCATTTACTGGTTTCCTTCTGCCCATTCTGCCACTGTTGGTGGGACTGGATGACCTTGTGTGGGTGTAAGGCTTCTCTTAGTTTAAAGACTGTCAAACAACAAGGTGGGTTTTGTCTTCCTGAGATGTTATAGGAAATGGTTTCAACAATCTTAATTACTTTCACATCTTTGGAAATTTGGTAACAACATAGCCCTCTTTTGAAGTATCTAGATGTGTTACTTTGGTGTTGTTAAAACAGAAGCTGTGAAAGTTCTTTTTTGGTGGCATGTAGTACTTTTGGTTTTAAGTATCTTGTTTTTACTTGAATATTTCAGTAGTTGGTTGAAGATGAATATTTGTAAACCCGTTTTGGCTGAACTTCTTTGTCTTCTGGAAATAATCACTAATACAGTACCTATGAGTTAAGTGTCTAAATAAACTATTAGATATCTTGAGTTCAACAAAACCATTTAACCTATTCCGAGGTATGTGCTGCATTTACACTAAAGAAATTTGCTGGAGTCACTTTAAATGTTGCAGTGAGGTCCTTGTTTTGCATCATTTCCCACAGGGCTGTGTTTTGTTCTGTCCCTCTCAAACTTTGCTTGTGACTGTGTGTTACTGTCTCTGTCACACAACCTTGTGGCGAGGTGCAATGCTTTCCCATGGATGACATTGGGGTTCTTAAAGAAAATACAAGAGTCTTTCCTCTTCCCCAACCGAAGGCACGCAGCAGCTTGAAAGGTGCGGACACCAAGTGTCTCAGAATAGCCAGAGAAACCTGGGCGTGTGAGAGCTATCTGCCCTTTGGTTTAAGGGAAGCAGGAATATGGAAAATCCAGGAAACCTAGACAGTAAAATGGGGAGTGTTGGGGCTACCAAGGTATAGAGGCATCTGGAGAAACAGAGGCTCCGTAGATGCATGTACACACTTGCCAAAGGGCAAAAAGGTGATTGGGGTGATGAGGTTTAGAAGGTTATGTGGTTAGGTAGAGGTGGACAAATGAGAGAGGGATGCGATTGCAGCTTCTCTGAAGACTTTTAAAAGGGAAAGAATAAATATGTGAAAACATGAGCAAATACTTAACTGTCTCCTTTCCCTCATGGCCAACAAGTGGAGAAAGCAATCAAAGTGTAATCAAAACAAGCAATCACATCTAATTAGGCTCTTGTTGCTTGTTAAGAAGTGCTAAGAAGGATTTTTAAAGGTAAGATCCCCCCAAAATACTAGGAGGGAAAATCATGGAGTGGAGGAGTGACGGAGTACTTGAGGATTGATAGACATGTCAGATTTGGAAACGCTTGGAGAGTAGAGGGGCATGAGAGAAGATGGAGCAGAACTCAATGTTTTGAAGGGGCTGCATAGGAGTGGTGGTGGTGAAAAGCGAGTTTGATGTGCAGAACCAGCACCTGATGGCACGAGGGAGACTGAGAAAGACAAGACAGGACTCCTTTGGTTTTGGATTGCTGTTAGACGGGAGCAGAGAGAGAAACTGAAGGGCAGGCCTGGTTGAGCATTGGCAAAAGTAACACTATACAGGGCTTGAAATATAGGATGGGTAATTAACAGCAGGTACGTGATTAAAACAATGAGATTTTGCATGTGACTTGATTAGCAGACTCTGCAATACAGCTGTACAGCTGACAAGGCTTCCCACCAAAACTGGGGCGTGAGGTATGAGAGTGCTCTAAATGTAACAGTTCTGTAATTGAGTGTATGAGGATTTTGAATGCCTTGAAGCCTGCTTGCATACTTGGCTTAAATACTTGGGTTAAATAATTCATTGATTATAAGCGTGTGGTAACTGATAATGCACTGACCTAGGTAACAAGGAAGTGATAAACACGAAATTTGCAATTTCCTGCATTTTTCCAGGGAAGAAACCTCAGTTCTTTAAGTAGCTTAGTTTTGATGAGCAGTGCTGAGGAGTCAGGTCTCTCTGGGGAGTTCAGAAAGGGACTGTCTCCTGTAGTCAGCTGGGGCTGGAGGGTAAAAGCCATACTCGGAGCATCAGCGGTTTGCTGGAGGTTGGTTAATAGCAGGCAGGCACTGGTGAGAGAAGAGGTACCTGAGGTTTGTGGAGAAGTGAGGAGAAGCCGGTACTGAGTATCCCAAGGCCGTGAAGGAAGGCAGGCTGAACCGAATCCTTCATTTGTACGATATTGGGATGGGCAGTAGCTTTTGGAGGACTTTGTAATGCTGTTATCCTGCTGCTCCCACAGACTGCTTATGGTGTCTCAGACAGGTGAGCATGTAGCTGAGTGCCCCGCTCAGTAATGTGAAAGGGGATGGAGTTACTCCAATGAGCAGGAGTGGTGGAGGACTGTGGTTTCACTGGTTGTGATCGGAAGAAAACTCCTAGTGGGAGGCAGCCTGTGAGCTGCGCTGTCTCCGCAGGGATCTATCTAGGAAAACGATTGCAGGGAGCAGCATTAGAAATGGGACTGCAGATAACTCCCAAGGACTCCTGTGGGTGGGTTTCTTTTATCAAGATTTGTTATAAATAGTAATTACAGGTAGTTTAAGAACAATCGGCTTTAGCGTGTTTAGCAGAAAAATTCTTTCTGGAAAAACAAATTATAACAGAAAACACCTCTAAACCTTCTAAACTGTATTTAGTTTTACTTAGTCTGCAACTTGGAGCGTGGACATACAAAACTCTGATAAGTACATGACTTAATCAGCCTTCCTATTTGTAAGCTGCCGTAACTTCAAAAGCTAGAACTATTTTTAAAACTTCTGGCCCAGTAATGTTTAATAACGCAACATTCAACTTGACAGGGAAGTAGCTGAATATAATGTCTGTTAAGTGTGTCTGTGCACACGCATGTATATTTATGTGTATGCATATTAATTCTGAAATGTCATTGCATTGAAGTGTTTTAACAGAGCCAATAAAAAACCCTGTAATTACTCCAGGATGTATTTAACACCACTTTTGATGTGTGATGACTAACAGGCAAGTAGAAGTACTCATTTTCTAGAAAGGTAGGCTTTGCTTTGACGAGTCTGTTGTACTTATTTAAAAAAAAAACAAAACTAAGAATGCAGAGAAGAGAAGCTGCAGCATATAAATTCTACTTGAAAAAATGTAATTTAATAAAATAAATTAACATGGTTTTGGACGTTTCCATTGCGATAATGCAATCAGTTTTTAAGCCTTAAGATAATGAGTTACTAGTTTCCTACAAAGAGCACTGAGAGGGACTCTTGACAGAATAGTTCCTGGCATCAGAGAGAGACTCTCACCTGTGGTGGTGTCCGCCTGGTCTAGTAGGAAGCGGGGATGGGAAAATTAAGGATAGAGCTGGGTAGGTTTGGATGTTTTGACTTCAACATTTAGAGGGAGAATCATGTTTAAAGAATCAGTCATCTTGAGAAAGGTTAACAGATATCTAGACTCAGAAATTTGATTCCTCTAGTAGTGCTTGGAGTGAACCATTTTAACTGGGTCATCCTTTTTTTTTAAGGGAACTGCATAGTACAACTGCTCGTTGTACGCTCCTGCCAAGGGCTCGGTATGTGCGTGACAGGAGCTGCAGCTGGAGACTGAAAGTCTTTTTTGGAGCTGGGCAGCGGCGCATTCCTCCTGCCCCCTGGGCGGTGGTGCAGCAATGAGCTGGCTGCCTTCCAGCCTCTCTGCTTTTAGCTATTTTTGCTATTTGCTGCTGTTGGTGACAGTAGCTCTCTCCTGACTGGAGCCCAGTTCCTTAAGCAGGGGGCAGTAACGTTGCTTTAGCTTCCCAGCAGCACAAGCAGAGAGTTATGTGTCTTTTTCCTTCCTCCTCGCAATTCGTGCGTTTTGGCTCTCGTTTTAGCTTGTTGAGAACTTGGGTGGGAGCTGGGAAAAAACTGAACTCTCCAAGTATTTGAGATTTCATAAATCTCAAATCTTCTGTCCCCTGCAGTGAGACCAAGATCTTCCTTATTTTTCGCTTTAAGAAACCCTCTGATTTGCTTCTCTGTTTTAAGTAAGCCAAATGAATGATCCTTGGAGAGAAATGGCTCTGGCAAGGGAGAAATGGAGAGGTTTCTGGGATATCATCCAAGACTTGTCTTGCAGTAAAAGCAATGACACTGATCTTTTACTTCGTACTTTTATATCAAAATACATTTTCATTATTAACCAGCAAAATAGCCTGTACTTTAATGTATAATTTAAGCTTTGTGTGCATATTTTGTGAAGACAAAGGTTATTGAAGAACTAATTTGAATACTTCTGACTAATACAGATTATATTTCTTTTAAAGTTTTTATGTTAAGCAGTTAATATTACTTTTTAAATGAAGTCTTCTGGCACTGATTTTAAGGGGTTTTAGGATATCTTTCCTTGATCTAGAGCCACTAACTGCAAATAGGAGTTTTGTGTGTACAGTGTGATGTAGCCCAAATTTACAGACTTCTTTTGATGAGGTGCTCGAAGCCTTCTGTGAGAACAATAGGTTCTTTTTTATAGGTTAAGCCCATGCAGAGGGGTTGGGAAACTGAATGTCTATATAATGCATTAAAAAATTGGATTTGTAGACAGGAATGAGTTGGCTACCCTGTTTACCCACCCACAATTAAAAGGTTGTAATACTGTTAATCTATCTAATAGCTGGATTACTTTTTAAAAATACAGAAAATAACTCAAGCGGCCGCAAATAGTGATGGAAACAGGAAACAAGTGTCCTTCTCCATTCCTACCTCAATTATTCTATAAAAGCTTTTACCTGTTTCTGGTAGTATAGTTGACATTTCTCTTCACAAATCTACATATGCTTAGCAATCTTCTCCCTCTTCTGTGGAAATTAGCAGCATGCTCCATCAAGTGTTAATATTGTGCATTTATAATATTTCTGCTGGCCAGGGGGATTGAGAAGGTGCTCTCAAGATGTCACCTGCTGTCAATCAAGCCATATGCAGGTTGGCTACCACTGCTGTATAGAGATAGTGTAGGAAAATATCAGTTACTTTGGTTTGGGCTACAAAGTATTGAAATAAACGTAGGAATTTCTGCTTTGAAGTACAAATGACTCTTTTAATTGTTAACTTTGAAATTGCATCTTTCACATCTGGGCACAGGGTCAGCTGTACCTAGAGGAAGTGCTGTCACTGAAGATTTCAATTACTTTTGAGCTAATGCAGGGGCAAACAGCTCGCTGTTACCGATGCTCTACTTTTTGGCTGTGAAATACCTTGCTGTGGCAGAGGCAATGCATCTTGCTGGAAAAGTGGTAATTTCTGTGAGAAAGGCACAGAAAAGGTTAAGTCTAAGGAGTTGAGTAAGGAAGTAATTAAAATTAGTAGTCCTTAGAATAGTATGGACAAGGAGGAATGTGTGAATTATTTGAATAGAGATACAGAGAATATGCTGAGGAATTCTAACTCACAGATGAAAATATGTTCAGATCTTCATATAAATTGCTATTGGATTTTTTTTTTTTAAGCTTTCTAAAAATGCTCTTTCCACGTAAGGCTAAAAACTCAGGACCTTGGTAAACACAGAGCAGAAGAGCCACAAGTGCAGCATCAATGCTACTCTATTTTTACTCTTATTTATATAGAATAGGTCAGTAAGAACAGATCCAGCAGCTGTGAAAAGGGAAATGGAGTTGTGAGCATGTTTGATCCTGAAACTTGGTCTTAAAAATCTTTGTATTACTGAAAGGTTTTATCCAAGTAGAGAATAACAAAATCCATATCAATTGCGCCAATTCTATAGCATGAAAGTCCTATAGCTGATATAATAGGGGTTGAGTAAATCCAAGAGTCTATAAGATGAAATATTTATGTATGAAGTGTTCAAGCAGTGTTACTGAACTAAAAACATAGTAGTGTTCTGGGTTTTTTGGAGCCTCCAAAATTTGAAAAAGGGTTGTGTTTGCACTCTAAGTAACTCGCTATAACCTTAGTTAAGCCAAATATTTGCTTGTGCTTAAATGCTTCTTCAGGAAAGCATTTAAACAGATATTTGCTTTCAGTAAATGGAGTTTTTTAGCACTTGCTGCTGAATTAGAGCTGATAAATAGCTTCTATGGCTTTAATTCAAAGGTAAAATCTTCCTTCAGTGGCTCTTGTCTGACAGAGCAAGTAGGTGCTGTGAGATGGGCTCAGCAGCCGCCTGGGGAGTGCAGGGCTTGGGTGTGGGAGTTTGTGGGCTGACTTTTAGCCTTCAGGATGCCCTGAACGAGCTCGAGTGCTCCCTGAGCTTGTGAGCTGGAATTAATTTTTTCCTGGTTTAAGCCTGAAGTGAGGGTATTTCCCAGCACTGTAGCTTTCTAGCTGCTCTGCTCGACGTGTGCTCCACCAGGGATTCAGCCTCAGGACCCAGCTAACAGAAAGTAAGAACTCTCTGTGATACCCAGTGTGGATGTCAGGTCCCAGCACTGAGTTCTGCTCCGTGTGTCCCGATCTGCTTCCCGGTGCAAGGGCAGCAGTGCCGGCCCGCGTTCGGTTCATGTGGCGCTAGGAAGAGCTAAAACTGTAAATGAGTAGGCGTTCTGCTGTGCCTCACCCGATTCGGACATATGTGAACAGATGTAGCTGCCTACCGTATGAGGTGACATTAGTTAAGAATGGCATTAAACCAAACTAAAGAGGGTTTTTTGGTCTGTTCTTGTGTTTAATATTTCAGAAGGTTTCAGGGCTTTTTTTTTTCTTTCTTACGTTGACAGGTCAACATAATTGTTTCGGCAACAAAAATAAAACATTTGTGGACATAGAGTTTAATGGACTGTAGCTTTAACCAAGCCAGGAACGCTGTCAGACTGCAAAGCAAATTAATCTCCTTTTTGGCTTCTGTAAGAGCCTTTTATTTTGTTTCTACCGATGTTTCTGATTTATTATGGCACCAGTTTTCTCAAAATAAGCATTTGCACTTCAGAGACTCCCTTTTTTTGGTCTTCAATTTTTAAAAGAGTTCATCTGATCAGTAGTAATATAGATGAGCCTCATGATAAAACTGTCCACTATAATTTTTCCTGTGTTTAAACAGTTCAGTACTGTATACTTTTAAAAATAGTTTATTATGTGCTTTGATATTTTAATGCAGTTTTAATCTATAAAGATCAACACCACTAAGCAAAATGTGTAACTTCTGATGCTTGAAGGAGTTCTGGCTGGTTGTGTGTATTCACAGTATTCCATATAAATGTGAATTTAATTGTTTTCTTAAATGCTGTATTATTCACCCATCCATTGCAGTTTCACAGAAACTATTGTTTTTGACACATATTAAATGGCAAATATTTGTTTACACGTCTACTGAATTAATAGGTACATAATGATTTCTTTTCAAGTATGCACTTTCTCCTCTTACAATGGTTTTGAAACCCTCGTAGAGTGCCTCAAAGTTGTTTCCAAATTTGCTGTTAATGGTAAGAAAACACTTAAAGAAGTTCTTGCTCTGTGACCGTTTGCGTGGTATGGCAATACTATATTCCCTGTTTCACACAAAATCCAGTATGTGTGTGTGTAGGTCAAATTCTGTTCCAAATAGGCCTACAGTCTCTGGCTTGCCACAGACTGAGTCCAAAGTTCAGATTTTTCTATTCAAATTGGATTATTTTTGCGCGTTTAAAAATACTGAAACTCCGTGTTCTGCTGCAATTTAGGCACTAGTTTTGGGTTAGGAGTTTGCTGGAGACCAGTGTGGATAATGTTGGCCAGGGCTTGGCTATTTGTACGCTAGTTTTCCATTTTCTGTTATCTCCTAACCATGTCAATGACTCTTGCTGCTTTTTTTTTCCTCCTGTACCTGCTTTTCTCTGAGAGGTTAACTTTTGTAAAGAATCAGCTCCGCTCAACGTGTGTCACTGGGCTGTGTTAGCATGTACCTGATTTTAAAAAAACTTTCTATAACTTCTGTTTTTATTTCCATACCAAGAACAATTCTGTATGGGTATTTAAAACTATATTTACCCCAGCCATGCATGGCTATTTATTTTGAGTGGGTCCATGTTTGCCCCCTCAGCTTCAAATGAACACGATGTTTTAAGTGCTGTGATAACACCTGATCTTAAAGTAAGTATTTAAGGTTACGGTAATATCATTGGGCCTTAAATATACATCCAAGATGCTTGGATGTGATAATTCCTGTGTGATATTTTGGGGGGTTTTATTCACTTTATCCCCTCTTAAAATTTGTTGGTGTGCTTGTTATAGAGATGTCTTGATAACTGGTTGGCGTTTTGGCTGATTCAGTAGCTACGCTGGCGAGAGGGGAAGGAAGAAGAAAACCAAGCCAGAAGTGAGAGGAGGAGACGCGATTGCTCCCCGGAGTGTGATGGCACCAGTTTGCTGCAGTCGTGCTGTGAACATCTCCAGTGATCAGCGGTGGCTGCTGCTGCTGCTCCTCTGGGAAAATCTCTGCTTCTTGATACAGCCGTACAGTCAAACACGAATGCTCTGGAGAGAACGTTATTGAAACTTTTCTTCTTCTTTTAAATGCAGACATGCCAGGAAGTGAAATCCTCCTAAACTTTAATTCTTTTTATTTTTCATTTAAAGTTTTTTTGTGCTTGAGTGTATAACTTCTTGTTGCCTATGGTAACATCAAACTTAAAAATTCTGCTGCAGCAACAATAGAATATTTTCCAGGAAAATACTGAGTCTTGTAGACATGGTGTATGTTCTTACTTTACAGATCATCCCTCCAGCATCAATTCATTATTAGCCTTTGCCCTGTCAGACTGTGCATCTAGAGTTCAACACTGTATTTCTTACCAATGGTCTACCTTTTGGGAACTTTGTAATAACTTATGGTTTGCTGTGAGTGATTTCTGAGTTAGCAGAATTTGTTTAACTTAAGAATATTCTTGCTTTATGCACTTCATACTAGGGTTTTTTTGGTACAAATTGGAGGAAAAAGGGGGCCCAATTTTTATTCTGTTGTATTACAGTTACATATAGAGATGTTTATTCTTAGAGCAGCAGTGTTGCTATCCTCGTGGTTTACTTGACACTTCATCAAAATCAAAAATAAATCTGCCAAGATTCTGTCCTAAAACCTCTCCAGAGTAGACACAACTCAAGTATGTCAGCTGAGCTCTGAATAACTTTCTAAAATAGAACATCATGATTGGAAATACAGATTTTTTTTTCCTAAGGTTGTAAAACGAAACATCAGAGGCCTCTGAAGTGTACATACGTTTCTTTCTAGGTCTTACATGTAATCTGCATATGGATGTGATCTTTCTTAGACTGACCTGTAGAAAGTAAGATAGTTTCCTGAACCACTTTTTTCTTGAGGTGTAAAAGGTTGGAAGCACTTGACAGCAAACGCCACCTGGTGTAATAACACTGCTTGAACTGAAAAAGCGTCAGAGCCTAATTCTTTTAGGATTGCCTCATAATGCGGGAGGAAAATATGGTGAAATATTGAGAAGTTCAAATCTCAAAAGATCCTGGGAAGTTTACCAAAGTCTAATGATGACACTGGTTTCATTTGAATCCATCTGGGTCATGTGGAGACACTCAGCCTTTATTGAAAAGGAGTCAACTAGAATACATTACAGTGGAAGTAATTTCTGTTTTTTCAAGGTGCCGTTGCAAGATCAAGGATGGCTAAGTGGAAATTTAGGGACAGTAATCAAATCAGCATCATCTTGGTAAGCAGAAGGGAGGAAAAAGCCACTTTTGAGCAACACTGGCAAACCGGTGGCTTCCTTAAGGAAGGGTTTGTTGTTTTTTTGGTTTTTTGTTTTTTCTCAAGAAAGAGCTAGCTCTTCTTTTTCTCTATGGCTAACGTACTTGTCAAATTGTTGGTAACATACTTGATAAGCTTGAAACTTCTTTTGCATAGCTGTGTAGCAAGCTTTTAAATAGTTTTTTCTTAGGAATAGTGGGATCTTTGCTGGCAATTCTGATCTCCTCACGTGTATAGGAATAGTAGGCCCTTTAGGAAGGATCTGAAATTCTCCTTGGAGCTGTCTCTGCTGGAGTTAGGGCAGAAACTGTTGTAGAAGCACCAGGGGAGGAGGAGGAGGAGAGAGGAGGAAGGTGGGTGCTTCTGTATGGTTCGTAGATGCTGTTGCATAGCTTGAATTCATTAATTCCGGTAACCTTGTCAAGACTGATGTTTGGCTGAACTGAAAATGAACAGTCCCACGAGATCTGCATGGCTGCTTCGATTAGACGCAGGCTGCTTCCTTGTTTGCTGTATAATATTTAAGTTCTTCCTGAAATTGCTGCCTGTTGTGACTAACTGCCTGCAGTGACCTGCTGCTGCTGAACAGGATGGGAAGAGTCCTACTTGAATGATGCTGGAGATCAGAAAAGCCTCTCTTCATCCATAACCCCAGACTGAGAAGTGGAGCAGTGTGTGTAGCATAGCATTTGAAACAGTTTTGTTGCTTCCCTCCCCCTCTTTATTTTATGGCACTGTTTGCAATGGTGAATATTGGTATTAAAATCCACTGGAAGGTGGAAAGTTGACTGTGATCCGTGTCTTTGCAAGCAAAAAAGGAGCTCTGCTTGCTGTGTAAGGGGGCCTAATAGATGCCATCAGTATGGGGTGCCCTGGGAAGCAGGCTGAATATCTACAGTGTCTGCCACCCTAGGAGCTTGAAATATTTACGTAAATACGGGCCACTCAGCCTGTTTTATTACTTCACTCCTTGCTTTCTTTACCCATTTGAAAAAAAACCCCAGTTTTCCTCCAGAACTCTTAATTTGAATACTTGGGTTGGGTTGGGTTGGTTTTGGTGGTTTTTTTTGTTGTTTGGTTGGGGTTTTTTTGTTTGTTTTTCGAAGAGGAACAGTTTATATCATAGCAGTGTTTCCTTTATATTAACCCAAATGTTTTGCAAGGTGATGTGATTTGGAATAAATCTACCTCTCGGAGGAAATTCTTGGCTCTTCCAGTACTTAATGAAACTATCACCTATTTCTATCAGTGGAAGCTCCTCCTTGTTGTGACTTGGGTAACTCTTGAGTGATCTGAAAGGCTGTTTGTATGCCCTAAGCTGATCATTTTGTGTGTATGTGGTGTGAATTAGGAGCGGTCCATACGTTTGTGTTTTCTATAAGCTCAGTTTGGAGAAGTAAAAAAATGCTAGCACGTCTTCAACAATGTCTCGTTGAAGGAGGATCAGATGGTGTTAATGCTGAGGCTGTTAAGTGGGGGTAATAGTCTGTTTGTTTGACTGGGAATAAAATACAGCAGTTCTGTAACCAGGGTAGAAAGTTATAAACAGAAAGTGGCAATGAAATCTGAGTCAAGTGCTTTGCTTGGGAAAATTGACAGCACTTAAACTCTTCTTATACAACAGCTTGTTTCTATACTGCTCTGTCTCCATTTCATGCTTCTGTTGCTAGGAAGTCCATTGTACTTGTCACAATGTTTTTAAATGGGAAGGAATATTTTTAAGTAATTCCGTTCTGGGCTACAGAAATATGTTAATTCTCTTCATTGAAGCAATAAGACAGAGCTTTAGATAACTTTCTAATGTTACTCACTCTAAATACACTCTGGAGTTCATCCAGGTTTTTCTCGGCCAGTTTATTCTCCTGTTTTTTTGGTGTGTGGGGTTTTTTTTTTTTTTGTTTGTTCCGCATTTGCGGGCATAAACCAACTGTCGGTGTCACTGAAGAAGGCCATCTATGGTGTTGGCTCATGTTTTTCCTGGGAGAGATTCTGCTGGGTGATGTCTTTGAAACTGGGTCCCTGAAGACTTTTGCAGTTGAAACAGTTATAATAAGTGGAATTTCTCCGATACGGTCACTTCTGCAATGTGCTTTAAAGCAATAGGCTATAGCAGGAAGAATAACACAAATACTTTGTTTTATGGAACTTAGACCTGATTTAAGCAAGAAACTTGCATTTTCTTTACTTGGAGGCCTCTGCATATATGATTATCAAGTTAACAAGTCCATATGTATGTATTGATGCTAATGGATTAACTGTTTAAATTAGATGTTTTAACGGAAGCAATGTTGTGCTCTTACAGACTACGTATGCCATATGTGGTCCTGTAGTTACCTGTGAAAGTTTGTAAACGCTGACCTTTGTGCAGGTTGCTTGACTAACGCGTGTATCAAATCTTTCTTTTTCAGATCTGCCTTGAGTGAAGTTTGACAAAAAATGTTACAGCGGTTCTGCCTCTGGCAATGGTTAGCTGTAGGAATTGCAGTCGCTACTATCTTAGCGGGTGGTTTGGCCCAGAATGATGAAGGTAAGGTTTTTGCCGTGGGGGCGGAGCTGTGGGAGGGGTGGGATGATTCTGTGATTTCATTTTCATTCCCCCCCTTCCTCTCCTGGAATTTTAACTTGAAATGGTAGGAAAGGGAGGTTACAATAAGGAAAGATCTGGGTATGTTTCATAATCATAAGCATCTGCCAGTGATTATATTTTGAAAAGCTGTTGATTTGCAAGGCAAGATAAAATCTTATGATTATTCAGTATTGGGCTCTAGCATTAAAATTTGTTTCCTCTTATACTTTGAACAAATACTTTACCTTGCTTTGTTTGTAAATTGACAGTTATAGCACTCAGAACAGGAGTTTGAGAGAGATTCTTAATGGGCTGTATACCTATCTGACCAAAAACTTGAGAAAAGATCCACAATGAGGGTCTTGTAGAGAAACAGTATTTCAGAAATCTGGAAGCGTGGCACCACGTTGCTTATTATAAGTGGCATATATGCCTTCTGTGTAGGTTAAGCTGTAATATTTATGTCATATTTATGACTTATTCTTGCAGCTGGATTTTGTTTTAGAAAACTATTTTGGCAGTTATGAAGTACACTAGCTCTACTTTTGTGAGAAGTCTTCAATCCTACTTGAATTTTGCTTAGGTTTTTTTGGTATCAAGTAGAAAGCATTTTTTCTTGTTCTATTAATTGTTCTCTGAATGCCTCTTTATTCCCTTCCGTCCCCCAGCTCGACCCTACGTTGTATTTCATGTCCGTAATATACAAGACAACTAATTTCATTTAATCCATTTTCAGATACTGTCATTATAGCCGTCATTCTTGACACTGAAGTGTATGGGCTGCTCGTATTTCACATGCTTGATCTCTGCTTGGATACAATTAGCTTGCTTTTTAATCAGTTGTTACAGCAGAGGAGTGGGGCCATTAGGCTTTGCAAGGTTGGACTTGCGACGGTTGTCAAATGGTCTTTGAGCAGCGAAATGGTAGATTTGAGGGAGGCGGGGCTGTGTGGCAGCGGGGTGTCCCCTGGCGTGCTCAGCGGCAGGGAAGGAGGTGGATGCTGGCGAGCAGCGGGAATAAGCTGAAGGGAGGGGAGGGAAGCAGGATGGTAGGACTGCGCTGGGCTGTATCCCTTCTGGGGCTGTGAAGAGAGATCATTCGTGGTTCGGCTGAAAATAAAAAGCAATACTTTTTACTGTGATCTTGTTTGTACTCACACAGGCAACATCATAACATTCATCAAAAAAAAAAGACATCTTTGATCAAAATAACATTATGAATTTTGGCTGAATACTGATTTCTAGTTACGCATGAAGGATGCTGAAGTGTGCAAAACACATGGCACAGGTGCCCCAGAAGGTGTAGTAGTAGACAGTTTGATGTTTCAAAACAGGAAAAACAGATTCCTCGGGTTTCAGTTTTTGTTCCTTTCTACTTATTTGACAAACTCCCATGTTAATTAACGTCTCTATTTCAAAAAGTATGCAGATTGCACCTTTTTGTTACAGGTGATTTGGAGGAAGAGAAAGATACTTGTCCACAGTTATATGTAAAGCTATCATTCATTAATAATAGCGTGACTGAAAATGTATAGCAACTTTCTTACTTAGGATGTAAACATGTAGTTGTAGTTAATGATCTGTTATCCATAGAAGTGTTTGTTGCCTAATGGGATCATGTGGTAGGAAAGAGTCTGTGCAATGTCATCAGTTCTGTGTCAGGACTTGTGAGCAGGTGAAAATTGCATCACTGACAGACAGAAACGGCAGCACAAACTCAGCTAATTAGATTTCTTTTTGTTATTTGAATTGCCTTGCACCAGTTTGACTTTGTTTGCTTCTTACCTTGAATGCTTTCAGTAATTCTATGAAAACTTGCCATTAAAGCTTTCACTCGTGTCGCTAGGAAATAGGGAAGACTTGAAAATACAGGGTATTTTAAAGTCAGTTCTAAATCTTGTGGATGACTTAGTTTGCAATATATCTACTCCAAACATCCATGACCTTGGAGACAGTGTTCAGATAGTATTGGGGTTTTATAAACTTTATTTTCCTACTTTCTTCTCTTAGAATCTTGAAATTTTGTGTTTTCTGTCTAAGCTAGTGTTTCAGCTGAGTTTACAAGGATCCCTGCTAATGTGGCCACATCATGATATTCCTTCTGGGTTTTTTTGTGAGTTTGGGGGTTTTTGGTTGGTTGGGTTTTTTTCATCCTGGCTCATGCCATTTTTAGGACAGAAACCAAACTTGGTTTTATCCTTAATGATAATCATGGAATCACAGGATGGTGGGGGTTGGCAGGGCCCTCTGGAGATCATCTAGTCCAACCCCCTGCTAGAGCAAGGGCACCCAGAGCAGATTGCACGGGATGGCATCCAGGTGGGTTTGGAATGTCTCCAGAGTGGGAGACTCCACCACCTCTCTGGGCAGCCTGTGCCGGTGCTCTGCCACCCTTAAAGGAAAGAAGATCTGATCACTAATAATACAGATGAGCATCACGATAAAACTGTCTGCTAAAATTTTTCCTGTGTTTAAACAATGCAGTTTGTGCCCATTGCCTGTTGTCCTGTCACCAGGCACCACTGGAAAGAGTCTGGCCCCATCCTCTTGATACCGCCCTGTAGATATTGCTAAGCATGGATGAGATCCCCTCTCCGTCTTCTCCAAGCTGAACAGCCCCAGGTCTCTCAGCCTTTCCCCACAAGAGAGGTGCTCCAGTCCCCTGATTATCTTTGTAGTCCTCTGCAAGACTGTCTCCAGCAGTTCCTTGTCCTGGTTGAACTGGGGAGCCCAGAACTGGAGACAGGACTCCAGATGAGGCCTGAGCAGGACAGAGCAGAGGGGGAGGACAACCTCCCTCCACCTGCTGGCCACGCTCTTTTTAATGCACCCTGTTGCATTCTCCCCTATGATTTAATGCACGCCATAATGTACTCTTGCATAGGCTGAACAGAGGAGCTTTGCTCTTCAGTGACACTAAATGTGATGCAGATAGCCAAGAGTATTGTTTCTCTACTGGGCGGAGAAGTTCAGAAATGCTGTTGCTTGAGGAACATGCAGCACCCCGATACAAACTTGAGCATGAGCTGATTTTTCCCCCCTCCGGCCATGTTCAGGAAAGGGGAAGTTTAGCTAAAAGCACTTCTGATATCTTCAAGGTACTTTGTATAAATTCCATGATGTTATAGTAGAGAAAAAATTTTATGGAAATTAATTTAAGCCAGGGCGGGATACTGGTTACTCAACAAATGCCACCCAGCTAATGGGGCAACACTTATAAAAACAATTACTGCGAAATATGTTTCTTGCAGCTAAATAGAAAACTATGTTCTGTACTTACATCATTGCAGAGAAGTACTTTGGCATGCCTGGGACTGGCAGAGTTGTTCTAATTTGTAATCTAACACAGAAAAGATGCATTCTTTTAGCAATTGCGATTCAAAAACAGTGTAGTTATTGTAACAGCAGAACAATCATGAGTATAAACAGGAAGAATCAATTATGGCAGAAATTATAACCTATTTCTTTGCAACCAGCATGCAAAAATTATCTGTTTTCATGGTTGTAGCTGTGCGTAGTTAGTTGTGTGTCTCTCTTCCTGCATTTTGCTCCATTAGCTTATACTTTCTCTATTTCCAATGTTTTTGCTTGACCTCCTGAGTCATCAAATCTCCCCCAGCCACAGCAATTAATGATATTACAAAGCAGCCTTAAAAGCTATCAAGGGACTGCCTTGGAAATAGCGAAGCAGTTTTCTTCCTATACTTACTAGAAAGCTTCCCCAGAATTTCATTTGTTCGTTTGGCTCAATGCCATTATTTCGTAGAAACTAGACAATTTATGCCTGGCTAGCTGATAGTGCCTGTGCAACATCTCCGTTCAGGTAGTGCATTTCCAGCGCTGGTGGTTCTGCTCCCCAGCTGAAGAAAGAGAGCAGTAAATTCCCCCTTTTGCTTTTTGCTTGTTAAACTGAACAAGCACGTTTCTGTCGGTTGCCCTTGCAAAGCAGGTTGTCCTTCCCCTCCTGATCCCAGTGCTCCTGCTGTGTCCCTCTTTTGGCTACATTCTTCTCCTGGAAGTGGTTGCTGGCATTTGTTTTTGTGCCCAGGTGACAACCTGACAGTTGTTTAGGACACCAGCTGTGCTTGGCTGTCTCTGGTGGAGTGACTCCACTCGGTGAAGTGTGTGTCACATGGTGGCTGGCAGTTGTGCTGAAATGCAAGCTCTGTCTTTTGCTGTCGTCATCTGTGACCGATATGCACGGCCTTTTAAATGTATTTTTTTTTCACAGCGTGTTTTTGTCAGCGGTGCCTAAGTGACATGCAAAAAGCAATGTGAAATTTGCCCTCAAGTTTTGTTTCCATTTGTGCCACTGATAAATTTATGTCCTGCATTTCTTGTTCCAAGTGCTCAGTGAGAACTCTATCACCTTTCAGGACAATGTCCCCATCTGAACTATGCCTGCTTGTCATCTCATTTTGGTCATCTCTCTCCAGGTGCTACTTAAAATTTTCATACTAATGCAGCCTTTCCAGCTTTATCATTTCCTATGGGGAGGATGTACAATCTATTGATGAAATGCAAAGACTTCTTATCTGTTGTAGCATTAAAACCCCTGCTCTTTGTTAAAGAGTTGTCATATTAGTCACATTGTACTGCTGATGAACCCATTCAGTGTTTTCTTCCAGTGATTTCTTTGTGTTATCCTTTTTCTCAATCATACAGTACGCCAGAATAAATTTAAGAGGGTAGGTAACATGGGTTTTTTTGTTGTGCTCTTTTTTTAAAAGAAAGAAATCTGGTGTTATGATTTCTGCTGCCCCTAGTTGGCTCTTTTCCAAGCAGGAGAAAGAGTGCAAAGATTTATATTCCCCCCTCTCCTTCCCAATATTTTAGCTTAAGTAAAAGCCGAAAAGTCAGGTACAGCCTCGCAATATGTGAAGGTAGGTCAGCTAGAATCTCTTTCATTTTTTCAGTGCTACTCTTAAATTCTGAGGCAAACTCCCAGGCTAGAAGAAGCAGTGAGGAGGAAGGTGGAAACCCAGGTTCCAATTCCTTTCCTTCCTCCCCCCCTCCTTTATTCCAGTGTACGTGACTAGAAGAAACACTTCAGCAATCTTTTGTCCAGTAGAAAGGCTGCTGAATTTAAAAGCTGTGTGCATTTTCATGCTACACCAAACCAATCCAGCAGAAATGATCGTTTGCCAATCAACAGATTTAATAGTCTTCAGCATTTAGACTTAGCATATACCTGTCATGAAGGATATAGCTGCGAACTCTGGGAGTACCAGTAATTTATTCTGTACTCTTACAAGATGAAAGAAGGGCAAAAAGAAATCTGATCATTTTTTAAAAACAAAAGAAAAGCAAACATGAAAATCCACCACCAAAAGTTGTGATGGGTCTGTTACTAGGATTTTCAGAAGTGTTAAATGGGATTGTAAATTTGATGATCTGTTTAACGTAATGGCATCTTTAAAGGATTTTTTAAGATAGTGGTTTGTTGGGGCTGCTGTGAACCTGAAGTTGACTTGTTTGGCCTTTTTTAATACACAAGTGAATAAAAGGGATGAGAAGTCCCTTATATTTCACTTGAAGATTTTTAGCTGTAAAACAAGAATACTGACAAAAGTCCTTGATTGATACACTTGAAGATGAGACCCTCTTGGTCCTTACGTTATCTTGTAATGCAGGTGCAAATTTGGGTTGTGTTTTAGCAGGTTCTTGAGGGGCAGGAGGGGAAAGGCTGGGCTTGCAAAGGCTGCACGTGTTGCCCTGCACGGCTCGACACTGGCTCTCGCCTGTGTCCCTGTGTCTCAGCTAATGCAGGGACTTGTTGCACCACCCTATCACGTAACATCCAAAAATGTCAATGCTTGGATTCTGCTTGCATTTGCTATGGAACCAGTACTTATGTCGTAATATATGGTAAAGCAGGAATGACTTATTCTGATTTTTCAACCTTTTTTTTGCCCCCAAATGTATGAATTTGGCGAATTTGGACTTGCCACTGAAGCAGTATGATGTTACCTTCTAATCTTCTGGTTTCAGACTCATTTCCTTACTTTTGTCTGCTCTAGCCTGATGGACAGGACATGTGCCGTTGAAGTCTGCACTGTGGACTATGTACCTGTCATTGACAGCTCAATGGGTTTTCTTTAATTCTAACCTACTAGTTGGTTCTTTCCTCAGAGTACAGGACTTGCTAGCGATGTACTTTAAAAAGGTAAAACGTACTTTCAAAGGTAGAATGTATGTTAGAAGGTAGAATTTCTCACTAAGCAGGAGCAAAATGCTGTGAAAAGGTGGCAAGGCCTTGTGAAACAGGACACTGTTTGGAAGAACAGAAGCTCTTACTCTTCAGTCCTTTTGCATGTTAAACCCAACAAACAAACAAAAAAACCCCAAAACCAAACCCCAAACTACTACATGAGCAGAGAGAGCTCACTGGCTTTATTTTCCATTGGCTCTAATAAGCTGAGCTGACTTGCCCTCTGGCTGCGTAACTGCTCGCCCTGCGCCATACCAAGTCTGCAGGGGCTTAATAGCAGCTTCCAGGTGAGGCAGAGTGGGAAAACTCTATCTCACTGGATCCGTAAACCAGAACTCGGACTTTGCAAGGCACGTGAGCCAGGCAGGATGGAACGCCTCTCTTGCCAGCTTCAACACTTGGAAGGTGTTGAACTAATTGAGATTAACTCCATCTGCAGTTAGTGCTGGCATCGGAAATGAAATAAAATTGAGGCTAATCAGAATGCTTCCTTATCCAAATATGTATGTATTTCACTTCATAAGGGTAAAGCAGATAGTTTTTTTTATCAGGATGTAAGGAATAACCATTTAAATGGTCTTTGTCTTTATCTTGAGTGGGAGATTGCTTTTTAAATAGGGGTTTTCCTGTGGAAAACAAAAACCTGTGCAGTTCACTTTTGCCACCAGGATTATTCAGGCATAAGCTCTTTCAGCTATTTTTCTGCTGCATTAGTTACTATTAGTGACTAACAGTAACCTCTATTAGCTACTGTCTTTTATTCAGTCTACCAGCGTCTTATGCTACAAAAATTGAATAACTAAAGGGCCATACAAATCACTTTAAGAGGCCACTTTGAAAATAAAATCATTTTGGATGTTGATGTATTACTGTTGGGCAGGAAATTAACTCGGGAAAATGTGTATTTGAATGCGTGTAGCTCATCCATCATTCCCTGAGCCCTATGCTGTATGTACCCAGGGAAAGAGCAGCACTGCAAACAGGTGCTGGCCTAAGGGCAGCCTGGGAAAGCCGCTCCTCTTCACAGCAGAATTAATTTGTTTGTGTTGTGGAAACTACCTGCTTTTGGTTGGGAGCTCTGGCACTCAGCTCTGCCGTCATCCTGAAGGGAAAAGAGCTGTCCTTGATGGCTTTGAATTGTAATTCAGCCAGTAGTTCCTCCAGACGGGTTTAGTTGTTCAAAGTGTAACTGATGGGAGGTCTCCAAGCGCCACTCGTAATGCTTTGAGTCTGCGGAAGATCAGTTTCCCTTTGGCAAGACACTAGTTAAATTCCTGAAATACGGGCATTGGAAACAAGGTTCATCTCAGTTAATACGCAAATTTTAGCCCTCGGTCTCCTGGTAGAAATGACCAAGTATCTCATGTGCTCCCTATGATGATGCTGGGATGGATGAGGCAGGAAGCTTCTTGTTGAGAAGCAACAAATCCCAGATCCCAACATCCTTGGAACAGCTACACTGTGGCACTGGCCTATCGAGTTCTTTCTGCTCAGCCTTCTTTTTCGGCACACGAGGAGAGGTGTGTTGGATTGCCTGGATTCTACAGTTGCAAGCATCGATGCTCTTTGAGTCCCCTAGGACTTGATGGACCTGAGCCATCCCTTGGGGTGGGAAAGCTGCGAATACTGAGCCGGTGCTTTTCCTCCCAGGGCCAGGTGCCCTTTCTTCAGGTGAGATTCATGTCTGGGAAGGGGCGCCCTGGTGCAGGGAAAGCAGAAACCTTTGGGAAAGCGCGCTGGCACAGCTTGTGTTCCCTCTGGAAGAGCAGCTTGGACTTCAGGACTTTAATAAGCTATAACTCCAGTGATACTTGGCTGAGCTCCTAAAAATCAGGACCAGTTGTGTCTGTGAGTTTGTGTTGGTTTATAGCCATAAAGTGCAGGTGTTGAGAAGAGCTAACGCCTGTATTGTCCATTCTTGTGCTTGAATGGTAATGTTTGAGAGAGCCTTGAGTGGAGAGATGTATCTGTGTAACTTTATTTGACAATTTAGTCAGTGTTTTGACATAGGATTAGAGTAAGGAAGTCAGGCTTTCTAGAGTACTTGTATCTGTTTGTGATCTCTGCGTCATGTCCAGTTTTTACAGAACAAATTTACCGCTTTCATTGAAACTAATTCCTTTTACCCAAGAGAGACGATGTGCTGACATGGTGTGAATTGGTTTTGAATCACTTCAAACCCCACTTTTTCTTCAGTTCAATTAATTTATATACTGGAAGGGGCATTCTTAACTGCATCAATAATGAGTGTAAGTTTTCTTTTTATTATGTGGCAAAGATGTGATTGAACAGTGGGTTATTGCAAGGTCACCCCCAATTACAATAGTAATAGATAAGAAGTTTTAAGTAATTAGTATAGAAAAAGATCAGTGGTACTTTAAGTTGTTATGAAAAAAATGAAGTGGGAAATCTTTTTCCAGAGGAGACTTTGACTTTCTTTGGTGATTGCCTGGTTTGGACTCCTACTTAGGAAGGCTTTGAAATAGGGGTCTGGGTTTTTCAGCACTTCGAGAAGGTGTGAACTTCTGCGGGGTCTGAGTCCGTGCCCCGGCCAACAGTGTCTCTGCTGTAGCGTGTGTAGCTGAGCAGAGGCGTGTGTTTGGGCAATAACTGTAAAGGATGAGCTCTCGCAGCTCATCCTAATGCGTTCATTTTACAGTAATCATTTCCAGATTAGGGCATCATTACTGTTCAGCTGTTGTCTATCATTAAATATAGACGGTGTTTTTCTTGACTAAAGCTCATGTAAACTCAGTCGGTTGCTGGGGATTTGTATGGAACGCCTGTGGCGAGGAAAGGCGTGGGGTTTTGAACCTAAAACCAAAAACCCCTAGACCAAACATCCTCCCCCCTTTTCTACAAATACTGCTGTAGTTTTTGAAGTAACTGCGCTTTGTAACTCTGCCTTATAGCGTTGGGTGAATGAATGCCTTTGATTTTTGCAACGGGTAAAACTATGATGTTAATATTTAATGTAAGCGTAAATAGAACGGACTCAGAAAGATTTTTGTCTTGAAGACTTTTGCCCTCATGCACCGATGTGATCACTGGGTTTCCTCCCAGGCAAATACCCTCTCTCTCATTTCTTCTAGGGAACCTCTGTTGAAAGATAAGATTGATTTCATATTTTTAGATGGAGAAAGGAAAACTTTTGGGTAAATAGAAGAAAGCAATAGATGGATTAAAAACGAGTCCAAGCGTCTTATTGAGTTCAGGTTTTTTTTAAAAAAAATAAAGTTGTCCTTTACTGCCTGTCTTAGTGTATTGAGGCATAGGAAGCCTTAAATTGGTGTGGAGATGAACAGTTTACAGCTGTAGGCTGCAATGAACAGAAGTCAAATATTTAAATAATGTCAAATTATTG
Organism: Chionis minor; assembly: GCA_013398295.1. Taxonomy (NCBI): domain Eukaryota; kingdom Metazoa; phylum Chordata; class Aves; order Charadriiformes; family Chionidae; genus Chionis; species Chionis minor. The sequence continues at coordinate 628,866 of VZSF01003473.1, read as the reverse complement.
TGATGCACCTAGTTAAGCCTGATTGTGAAGTGAAGGGCTGAGGAGGTGAGAAAGGAAGCAAGGGAGAGAACTTGTGTTCTCAAATTGGATTTATAGATAAATGGGATTTCTCTGGAAATGAAGGCTGAACAGACCTATTTCACATTATCCTAGAAAGCTCATTTTCACAGAAGGATGGGCATCATGGCGTGATTTTAAGTGTGTTTACCTACAATGCCATTTCAGTTTCCTTTTTTTAAGCATATTCCTTCAGAGCAGTGAATGGCTTGCTTACATTGCTTGCTTTGCTTGATGCTGTAGCATGATAGTATCGTTTTAGTCCTTCATTTTTAAGCTACTGATTGTTTTGCCTGCAATACTGATGCAACATCAAATACTTGATTTATTTGTCCCTTAAAATAAGTCAAATCCTGCTCTGTGGTACTATCTGTTGAGGAAAAACAAGTTATTGCCAAAATAATTATTTTTCCTCTTCATTTACTAGAATGAGCTGCTTGTATTTACTCAATTACACTGACAGGAAAGGTTTTCTGTTAGTGGGTATCGTCTTGTTTTGGAACATCATTGGTTTGAGCAGCTACATACAGTTCTGTTACTGCCAAGTGGTTCCCTGACTTTTAAGGATATATAGCGGGACAGGAGTTAATTATTTGACATGCTGTTCCAATCTTGTGTAAGGCTAATTTCACAGCTTATTTATAGGTAGAGCTGTTTAAACAGACTTCTTTGTTGAGTCCTAAAGAGGAACACACAGTTGTAAGCAGCTAGGAGCTTCCCTCATGAAAAGTTTCATCCAAACCTTGAGATGGTCCAAGCTTAAAACAAAGCATCTGTTGTTGCCTGATGTTACATTGACGTTGCTGGAGGTGGTAGTTTTGTTGTTCTCTTTGAGACTGGTTGGCCAATTTGGGCCGATCATGTTTTTTGAGAAACAGCTGGGCTTTTGGGGTGGGTTGGTTGGTTTGTTTGTGTGGTTTTTTGTTTGCAAATGGCAAAAATTAATTACTAAAAAAAAATACCATATGAAATTTTGAAAGATTTCAGAAAAAACTATGAAAACAGAGTGGACTATTTTTGGTCCACGTAGTATAGCTGGTAATGATACTGGATGTTACAGAGCAGTTGATGTGGTGTATTGTTATGAGTGTATGGTCATTGTATGTGAACATACGTACATACATTGTATATGCATTCCTGCAGTCCAGAAAGCCACCTGAGAAGCATTTTAAGGGTTATTTGAGCCCTTTTTCCTGCTTGGTTACACTAGAGGAGTGTCTAAAGTGGAAAAAATACTACACTTTAAAAAAAAATAAATTGTAAATACCATCTCATTTGGTAAGTACTGTTTTGTAAGTGAGAGGAGGAAGTTTGAAGTTTTTCATGTGTGTAGGTACACTTTGGGACCTATCTGATCCATTGACCCATTACTGGCTGGTTTTGGGTTGGGGTGAGAAAAAAATGCACATGTACATCACTTGTACTTGAACATGCCATATATGGCACATTTTCAAACACATGCCACTTTAGCAGGTTTTCAGGGCCTTAAATTTATTTCAGTAGAAGACGTTAACCAGTCAAGGATGTTATTTTACAGTCTTTATTGATGGAGATTTTGTTTACCGTTTCTTCTTCACTAAAATGTCACATTCTGTAAGATGCATTTCTTATGAGACACTAACAAAGTATGTTTGTCCTGATAGGAAATCTATTCCAGCTCAATTAAATGAGGCATCTGCAATTCCTGCTTAGCATCATGAATACACTATGTGAAGAAGATGCTTTCATTTGATAGAGAGAGGGTTAGGAGCATCAACTTGGAGTTTTTTGTGTTTTCTATGCGGAGGAAAAAACCCAACCAAAAAAAAAAACACCAAACCAAAAAAAACCTGAAAAACCCACCACAAAACCAAACAACCAAAAAAACCCCAAACCCAAAAACCTCACCAAAACCCCTTCTTTGCTTGGCCACTGTAGGTCTATGAAGTGGTGGTATTTCATCTTTCTGGGCTGCATTAGTTGGAGCTTTACCCTAGGAAGCTAAAGACAGGCCCGTAGATGTTTTCTTTTCCAATGCTGTTAAAATTATTAGTTGTGTTGACCTTAACTCTGAAATTTTGGTTATCTTGGAGGAAGAAATAATAAAGCTGAATGATTCTAAAGTGAAAATTAACCATTTGTTTAGAAGAAAATTAGAACTCGTCACTGAGCCTCACAATGAGATTGAGGATCCTTCAGTCGCCTCTGCTTTCCATCGGCTGGAAATGCTCTCTGAAATCTCGCTGGCAGTATCTCAAAGGTACAACAGCGGTGTCCGTTTTTCAAACCTCAAGTGCACAACCTGCAGGAAGCAATATTATTTTTCATTTAATGAGCTTTAGCACATGAGCAATTAAGAAGACATAATTGAATGAAGCTAATCAGGAAGACACAGAAGCTTGCCTCTGGGATACTGCTCAAGTCAATTGCTCCTCATATCTACAATTTTATCTGTTTAGTTAATAACACCGATGGGTATAGTGGCACGGGCTAGTGGTTTTACAGCTCCAGGAGCTTAGCTGTTTAGTTTTGTCTTCAAGCTTTAGTCTTTTTATTCTGCTAAGGAGGTAGTGATTAACAGGTGACGAGAGTCTCTGCTTGGCTAATAATGTTCTGGGTGCTCGAAGAAACCTGATTGAGACTACTGTATTTTAAATGCCATTGCATTGCTCGGTGTACTAACTGCAGATGAAGTCAGGCATTTACAGGCACGGTCTTCACACAGCTCCACGTAATCGGTGAACCTGTTGTTTCCTGATAATTAAAATAGTTATGAACATACCAACAGGGAAAGATAAACAGAGTGAATGGCTTCAGATAAATGACTGTTTTCTTCATTATCCAGAAGTAAACCTATGATGAATCCGAATATTAACACATGCAAAATAATATTAATTTTATACTTAAAGAACATAAGCAACTATACATAGAAAATAATAATTTAAAAGTCCCATAGCTGTGCCCAACTGTTTTCCTACAGTCCTTGTAGGTAAAACCATTGTTTAATTAAGTATGAGAGGTATGAAAAGAAAATGCTTATCTGCCTGTTCTTCCAGTATGATCAATGGCTTGGGATTTATTTTCAATTGTGCATCTGGATAATACAAAATTAATCAACCTCTCCATTACAGTCAGCCTGGATACGAAGGAGAAGCTTGAGTGTTTTTGTGTCCTGTGTGCTAGATAACATAAAAAAATAGGGTTGAATGGGATTAGGAGGAGGGGAACAGTCTTTGGCACTACTAAATGCTAAGAATGCCTGTTAAACTGTAGAAATGTCTGTGCAATCGCAGTCTCATCTGCAGGATTATTTTCAATGTTAACTCATAGTTGGAAACCTTACAGGGAGAATTTGAAAGCTCCTCTATATCCTTCTATTTCCAGCTACACAGGTGAAACCAAGTTTGGCTGGGAGGCATCACTTCTGTCCTCCTGCTGATGGCCTCTCTGTAGCCTGTGAGTCCCAGTTGTTGTTATATTTTTGTGATTTAAGAAAAAAACCCATATCTTTGCTTTGGAGCACCCAATGTCAGAAGGACATGGACCTGTTGGAGCAGGTCCAGAGGAGGGTCACAAAGATGATCCGAGGGCTGGAGCCCCTCTGCTGTGAGGACAGACTGGGAGAGTTGGGGGTGTTCAGCCTGGAGAAGAGAAGGCTCTGGGGAGACTTTAGAGCCCCTTCCAGTATCTGAAGGGAGTCTCCAGGAAAACGGGAGAGGGACTTTTTACAAGTGCATGGAGTGACAGGACGAGGGGTGATGGCTTCAAACTGGAAGAGGGGAGATTTAGGGTAGATCTCAGGAAGAAATTTTCAACTTGGAGGGTGGTGAGCCCCTGGCTGGGGTTGCCCAGAGAAACTGTGGCTGCCCCATCCCTGGAGGTGTTCAAGGCCAGGTTGGATGGGGCTTGGAGCAACCTGGTCTAGTGGGAGGTGTCCCTGCCCAGGGCAGGGGGTGGGACTAGATGGTCTTTAAGGTCCCTTCCAGCCTAAAAGATTCTTATGACTCAGTGATTCATGCTGCTTATCCTTGCTGATGTAAAACTTCCATGAATACGTAGTTGGGTTGGACTGACTTAACAAGTACACCTGCGAATGCTCATCCTTTCTAGGCAAATGCTATTTTGAAAAGTGGTTTTGTCTTTGTATGTATTTGGAGGGGAAGAGAGGTCACTGGTGGGCAGAATCTGGTAGTCTTTTGGCACTTCTGGTTTTTCATAGAAGCAGAAATGCTGTGGAGAACTGTAGCTGTAGAAGAACAGATGATCAATTCTGATGTCTGCCATCAAATACCTGCTTGTTTTGAAATTTTGATAGTTTTTGCAATAAGCTGAAGTTGTGGTTTATGTTAATTTCCTTGAACTCATTATTAGCAGCAGGAACTGGTTTTATGTTTTTTCTTTGCTATTTGCTGTCTGGGGAAGCACAAAGGTACTACCTTTGTGTCTGTTTTAGGAAAAAAAACTCTCCCAGAGTTGATAGACAGAGAGAGATTTTGATGGTAATCAGCGTGTCCTAGAAGGTGTTTATTTTTGTAACTGTTTTCTAAGGAGGTAAAAATTGAGATGTAAATATTTTGTGGGTTTGGAGTCATATTGCAAGGGATATGAAATGTCTTTTCTAATGTAGCAGATATCTATTGACTGTCTTCTTGCAGTTTATCTGCTGTTTGATGATAAAGGTTTCAGACAGCAGATGCTTGGACTTAATTTTCACTAGTATTATTGAAACACAAAAATATCATCCTGTCTCAAGTGTGTATGTCTCTGGAAGAAGTCTTGTAGTGCTTAGAGCTTGGAGAGCCCATGCGTCAGCATCAGCTGCTTGGTTTGGTTTTAACACTGTGTTTTGGGGGTGCTAGGCATGTTTTGGGAATTCTCTCTGGGCAGGTGCTAGCGACCACTGTCTGCTGGAGGGTGCTGAGTCAAACAGTCCTTTGTTTCCTCCCGTACTTCTTTCCTCTATAGTTGCTTTATGGGGGGGATATGTAGAACCTTAAATGTATTAAATCTTAAATTGGTTCAAAGACAAAGAAAAGTTGTAACTGTTTTGCATTTACCAGATCCTTTTTGAGTTAACAGAGCCCAAGCTTTCCAAACACGAGTACGATTATGGAAAATCTAGTGGGAGTGACGGCTGATGCCATAGACACGTCCTTTCATCTCAGATTGTGGTTTACTTATCAAATAGAAGATTTAAATGAGAGGGTTAAGTTACACCTTCATGCTTTTCACCAAAAGGTTTATTTCTAAAATACATTTTGAAGAAATATTGAAGAAGGTACTAACTCTGCACGTAAGCTTTGTATTCCCCCCAGCCCTGCATTTTTTTTGGGCAAATTGTGTTTAGAACTGAGAGGTGTCTTGTGAATTTAACTGAAAATGTAAATAATAAACTGTGGGACCATGAAGACAAAGTACAACTTATGTAAGAACGGGTATGATTACCATTATAGATGGAAAGAATATTAATAATAAAATTAAGATTGTATCTTTTTTTGCTCAACAGAATGGGTGTCAAAAGTGTGCACCTAACCAGAAGAAAACCAAATAACTCTTTGTAGCTATTCAACATTAAAGTCCTTATTGCTTTTATAATTAACTCAGGTTCAGGCTGTTTCGACACAGGCTAGGTCTATGATGGGCAGAAGGCAGTTCAGACTTCAATTATTGAATCCATTGGACCATAATTTATTAAACAGATACTTCAAAGGATGACACTTTCTGTGAAGTCTTATTACTTTGCATTTTTCATGGATGAGGAAGATGCAAATGGATGTGACTCAGTCAGGTGGTGTGTAAGAGCTGCACAATATCTTAGATGCCTTAACCTTTTTTTTGGGAGAGGATCTTCTATCTGCAGCTTCGGAGCCTGCTTTCTACCTTTTCACCCAGGCTGCAGGGGTGGCATTTTCCACATCCTTGCCTAATTAAGTTTTACATCCGTGAATATGTGTCAACATCCTCTGTGCAAAATAAGTTAACTTTATGAAGCCACAGGAACTTAATTGTAAGGAATAAGTTCATTATGTGCTGTTTCCTGGATTCTGCTACTTACACGCGTGCTTGCAAATATGCTCAAGAACAGGTTTGGGCCCTTTTTATGTCCTTTTTGGGCTTTTTTTTTTTTGGTCGTTAACATTGAATACTGTATCTTCTACTTGAAATACCTAAACTTTTCGACTTTTGAAACCAAAGCACAGTGTCTGTCTTACTTCAAGACAGTGTTCAATGGTAATTAAATCATGATTTGGTTAAAACACAGTATCAGGGTCCATATTTTAAGTGGGAAAACCTCCAGGTCAGTCCTCAGTCATGCAGATGGTCGTTTCCACGAGGATGGAGTAGGGAATACTCTGGTGGGTGCTAGATGGTCCAGCAGAGTCCTGCAACCATAGGACGTGCTAGCTTGTCCTCCCGGAACGGGGTCACACTTGCCACAGAAACAGGGAGAAAATTTGTACTGCACTGTGGTAATTAAGATGCTGTTGTGGAAGTCTATTTTGACTGGGTAATTTTAGCAGCGTTTGAGTGAGTACTCAGGGAGCTGAAGGAGTAGGGTGTCTTTTAAGGCAAGGAGTTGTCTTGCTTCCCATCATTTCCGTGGAGGGCGTAGCAGGGTATTACTTTACCAAGCACCAAAGCGACTTCCTCACCCTCTGTCACTGCTGCTTGATGTCTTGATTAAATTACAGGAAGATGTTGATCAACATTGACTTCATTAGAGATGTCATGAGAAAGATATTTATAGGCACAATATGTAAATGTTCACAAAATTGCTAGTTAATTACCTGAAACATAAACAATCCTCAAACTGGCAGGTTAATTAGCGCAGCCTGTTTTCGGTGGAGGTGGGCGTGGGTTACCCGCTGTAGGTTTAGCACATCTGGCTCTGAGTGGAATTTTTCTTGAATTATTAGAATATTTACAGCACCTAGTGCTCAGCGTGGGAGAGGTGACTTTGGAGGAGCAAAACAGCTGCTTCTTGTTCCACCACGGAGGGACTCTGACAACTTGACTCTTGCTTTTTGTTCGATACCATGTGAATGTAGCTGATGTTTAGGATGAGGGGAGCGGGACTTATAACCTTAAAAATCCAAAGGGAGTTTGAGACTTTATGTCAATACAACTTCTTCTAGTTTGCTTTATAAAGCACTGGTTTTTGAAGAAAGTCACCAAAAGCATAGTCTCAAGAATATGGTGCGATGGTATTCACATACGGTAACGTAATATTCTAAAATATTACATCTGCCTTAAAAAATGAAAATATTCCTGTGTATATAGCAAAATTTCATGGAGGTGTTTTCTAAATTTAACCTTAAACTTCCTCTTAATGCTTCTTTCTTTTGCCTCTGCTGATCTCAGTCAGTTTTGTGGAAGACAAACTTAGGTTTTCCGTGTCTGTTGTGTACAAAAAGAAACCTGGATGGAAATGGGAGAAACTGTTCAGGGGAAGATGAGAAGCCTGATAATTAAATGTGATTTCAGTGGCAATGAACCTTAATATTGACCCTCATGTCTAAAAGTCACAAATTTACCCTTTAGGAACAGGGGGAGGCTAAATATTATTAGCTCATCTATAGGCCATTTAGCTGTCTCCTCTATGTTTTGGTTAATAAATGCCTAATCCATTTTTATCTGCATGTAAAGAAGTTTCAACAATATGAAAGGTTACAAGTATCTCCAACTGCTTTTTCCGAGTTGCTTGTACTAGTAGTTAAATGTCTGCTTTTATATAGCATTTAAAATTGCTGTGACCTGAAAATTTATTTCTAGTACCTAGATTCAGTTTAATTCCCAATACCTCAACATTTTTTCACCCTCCTGTGTGAAATTTTTCTTAAACGCATCACGCAGGTAATGGGGAAACTGGGATTTCAAAAATATTGAAATCGGCATCAAATTTTAATGCTCAGTGCATAACAGTGGTTAAAAGCAGGGTTAGTCAACTTGTGAAGTTTAAGCGCTACTCAGGATATTACAGGTATTCTTGAGTCATCCAGTGCATTTTAATGGTCTTAAAAATTACTTTTGGTAATACCAATTTTAGGTGCTACTTGGCATAGTATCATATTTTTATGCGTTTTACAGTGTTTTCAAGCACAAGTATGATTTTAAAGACTCTGTCAACTCCAAAACTGCTTGTAAAATGGAAAGTTGTTTCAGTCTAAAAGAATATTGCCTGAAAGACGGATGGAACTGTGTTTTCCTGAGGCTGTAAAAATAAAACAGCAACGCAGAGCAATTTTCACATACCAAACCCTTTATAGATACAATATCTGTACAAAGAGTTGGAGGAATGGAGAAGTAAAGCTGCAAAATAAATCAGCCGTTCAGGTTGCACGTTCAGTATAAGAGCACATTTCCTGAGGCTGTGGGAACACGCGCTTACAATAATACTCTCTCTTTGGTTTATGTCCTTTTTGTACTTGATTATCAGTCAGCCTCCCTTTTTGTCCAGTTAAACCGACCTCAAATTCAGCTACAGCCTGGTTTTAACATTTAGATACTCTTTCACTTGAGTCTTTCAATTTCCGAGCTATGAATTTTAGAGCAGTGCTGAAGAGAGCCAGTGTGGATCAAAGCACAGATATTCAGTGTAGGTTTAAGAAGCATCACAAATGTGTTTGAATCAAACTCAAGTTCGTGGTCGTTCCTTCCCAGTTTCTACAATTACAGACGTCTGTCAGGAAGAGCTCAAAGCAGTCAGTGAAAGCCCTTCTTATGCTATTTGCAATACAGAGCAATTGTAGTACAAGCCTACTAATGTAAAGGTTATGCCAAGCTTATCCTAAATTGCACAGCTGTAGTTTGGAATTTGGTCACACAGGAAACAAGACAGGACATTTTCCCCTTAAAGCGGGTTGCTTAGTTACTCAATTTAAATGTATGGTTCTATGTAGCTCTTTATTGGGAGCCTTGCTCTGTAAATGGAGATGTTTAGAGAGACTCTTTCATGGGGTTTTCCTGTGAGCGTTACCCGCTGAATGAGCAGTGGAAGTACAAACCGTGGAGGTAAGTGTCAGGTCCTTCGAAGGACTCTCTACTTAATGAGCAATCGGGGCATTTCTGAGAATGAAGCGCATCTGAAAACAGAAAGAGATTTTCCGGCAGGTGTAAATGTGAGGTGCTTTAACCTCAGGCAATGCCACAGACTGTTAGAATGGCAGTTCTTTCATTTCTTGCCTCTCCAAATAAAGTGGAGAACACGCTATCACTTTCCTTGCACATCGCAAACTCCCAGGAGCTTCGCTGGGAATTCCAATCTAGAAAACCTGTGGGCTTGAGGTTTTTCTGTGTATTCATTGATATTCTGCTTTGTGAACCTCTTGGTTCTTTCGAAACAGGCTTTCTCGGTAGCTCGTGCCCTCTTCAGCTGCCCCGGCGGTTCAGAACCTGCCCTCCTGGCACTTGCTTGTCTGGCAACGGCTTAGTAAATCAGTTGGTGCAGGTGTTCTGGCTTCGTTCCGTCGGGCGTCTTTCGGGTGGCACACGCACAAATTCATTCTTCAATTTCCAGTCAGTGATCAGGTAGAAATCATGCGTCTGCTTGTTTGTTAATGACTTCTCATTAATTTCTAATTTAGAATGACCACAGTATTATCAGTGACGCGGGCTTGAGGACTGGACCTTTGTGGTTCTCGCCATACATCTCTAAGACTTTCATGCCAAGTGTTTTNGGAAGCTTTAAATACTTTGACTTCCTAAACCGACTTTCGAAAGCTTTTTTCTTTTTCTCTCAATGTAAATGGAAAGAGTCAGAGTCGAAGAAAAGAGTATGCTTGAAATTAAGACTGCTGCTTAATGCCTACTGTTCTCACTGAACTGAGGAGCGCTGCTGAATGTTGAGTGTTTGCTTTGTTTTATTCTCAGTAGAGCAAAATTAAAATGCATATAAATCCAGAGGGGGCAGAATCAAAACTTTAAAAATCTAAACTTTTACCTCTGCTCTAGGTACTAGAAAACTCCTGTCTGTTCTTTTAGGCTTTTCGCTGACTCTGCTCCCACTCTTCTGGCTCTGGAAAATAGTTTGGGCTTGCTTGCTGTGTCAGGTTTTTTTGTAGTACCGAATGGCTTGTCTGTGCTTCATTCTTAGAGGTTGACATCCCAGCATATGTTGTGGCACTATCCAAGATTTTCTCTGTAATCACACGTATATCAAATAAAGTGGCTGTGGCGTGTCCTTCAGTGCAGAGCACAGGTAGACAGCTGGGTCTGTGATTCCAGTATTCCGGGGAATCGTGTGTTGGGCTGTGGTCGGACAGTCTCTTCAGACACTGCAGGCTGGATTAGGGTGTCAGAGCCTCCTGTCTCACTTGCCGGTCATTTGTTACCGCTTCCTCGGCGCCTGCTGCTATTCAAACAGCTGGGATAAATGGAAAGAACGCGCACGTCGCCTCGTGGACTTCAGGACAGAAGGAGCTGGCTTAGTTCAAATGTCACCATGCTCTGCTTTGCCAGGTCAGCAGTGGGGATGACTTCTCCAACCAGGGGCCAGTGACATCCGAAACTGCCACAGCGCTGCTGGTGTAGTGTGGTGTGGTGTTAGTCTGAAAACTGCTGCTTGTGTTCATCTACAGTAGTTCTGGAGAGGAGTTAAGCTGACGCATCCTGTGTGTTGTTAACGTGCCTTGATTTGCACATATGGCTTAAAAATTACCTGGGTGCTGTTGATGGTGATTCTGAGGCATCAGCAGGGCCCTTTGCCTAGAGACTCCAGAGTTCCAATGATTTTGTTGAAAGATGGCAGCCAATTTTAATACTAGATTTTCCATATTACCATTTTTGTTATTCATACTACTAAGTCACTGAAGTGGGTCAGAATCCTGCACTCAGCAGCAATTACTGTTTGCTGCAAATTTTTGGGATAATAAAATGGTTTATTGAAGGTGTAGAGGGTCAGTCAGGAACAGTCAGATGCTGTTTCTTCCTGCACTGTAATTAGGTGGTACCATGTGGAGAAGCAGGGACTGGGCCCAAAATAAGCTCGCTCTAAGACGGCATAGATGGTACACACTTTTATGGATTCAGGAAGGGTTTGGACAAATTAACTGAAAGAAAAAAAAATAAGAGCTATTATTGTATTCTTGGACTATAGGTTTTGTAGGCTGAGCTTGAAGATAAGTTTGGGTTTTTCTCATTGAAGGAATATGGCTTTATTCACTGTGTCAGAGTTGCCAGGCCATCATCCTGGCCTTTGACTTCCCAGCTTTACCGGAAAGCTGTTGTTGGGGTGATACCCATCACCTTGCAAAACCTTTCAGCTTAGATTAAATGCACAGGCAAATACGAAGTCATTGTTAAGTTTGATGTTCTAAAGTTCATTAATGCAGCAGAAGTGACTGAAACATAACTAGAGAGTAATTGCGTGGTGTGATTTTTCTGACTCAGGGAGAAGCCCTGGGTAAGTGCGGGGCCGGTGCTGAGGAGTAATAGAGCCTGCTACAAGCACTAATAAAGTTTAGGGTCTCATCTTTGTTCTGCTGACACAGAATGAAACTTTATTCTGCCACCAGATAAAACAATTTCCTTTAGTAGTTAGTAGAATTTTATTAAATAAGTTTTTTAAATCAGCCTGCGTATCTGCTGGGAACCAAGTCAGTTTTTTGAGGTTGCCTGTTGTTGTACTCCCCATGACTGTTTAAGTAAAACCAGACAAAACTACTTAGATGAATGTATGAAATCAAAATTGAATATAAGAGAAAATGTAAAATAACTTAGAATAATAATTGGGTGTTTCTGAAGCAGCTGGAAGAAGAGTTGGTGATTAGCATATTGAAGTGGATTTTTTTTTTTTTTTTTCAGTTTTAATTGCAGGAGCACTTGGGAGATGACAGTTATTTTGCAGAATGATGTTCCCAGAAGGGTTCAGGTTAGGTGTTTGTTTTCCAGGTGAGCGTGCTGTACACCACTCAGGGCCACTCACAGTTTTTGTCAGGGTAGAACTCATCCTGCCTTTGACATCATGGTAGGACTAAACTATTGACTTTTCTTGAAGCTGTAGCCTGTTACTGGGAACACCCAGCCCCTCTCAGTTGTTGTCGGAGGCCTTTTTTGGTTACAGTCCCTTAAACTTATAAGGCTTCATGGGGCAAGCCGTTTTCATTATTAAACTTTGAAGCAGTCAGTGGGATGCTGTGCCTCGCAGTCAACTGCAGACACTGCTTCTCATGAAATCAAATGTTTTATTTAGCTGGGACTCAGGGAAATATGAAGCATGAATGGGTATTTTGGGTTTGAAAGTAATTGTGTTTAGTAGAGGGATGTTATAGGCTGTTCACAATCACTGCCACTCCCTCTAACTTTGTGTCTTCGTTGTGGGGTGGTTTCTAAATGTGTGTGAGGCTACAGCCATCTCAGTGTATGAATCGGAATTGGCTTATCGGAAATGTTGTTAAGGAGATATTTTCAAAGGTTTCAGTAGCCTCGTAAGTTCCCTCTGCAGTTCGTAGTGAAGAGTTGCATCCCTCAAGTGATTTGGAGCAGGAGACCAGTTTGTAAGGTCCTTTGAAACACCTTTGCAAAGGGATTGGTCTATGGGGAGCTGGCAGGAGAAAGGACCCCGGCAGAGCAGGGCTGCGAGGATGCAGTTGGCCTTCGGGATGGGGCGAATGAATAGGAGCAAGTTTGGGAGGGCAAAGCATGCTGCTGTTAATCACAAACCGCCACGCTTGGGGGGAGCAGTGGTTGGAAGGGTTAAATGGCTGTCAGGGAGGTTAAACCCCGGCTCCTTGCGGGATGTCTCCACGCGGGCGTCTTTAGGGCTCTTCGTCTTGCATGTCAGTTCCCTACACTTGAAGCTTCTTGTTAGCTAATTGAATAGCGTTTGTTTTCATTTGTATAGATGTGTCTGCGTTAGCTGTGAAGTTGCAATAGAGAGAAGCCCTCTCAATCGTGTAGCCGATGGATGGGCAGTGGCGTTGAGCGGAAAAGGCTGAGGTGGTCAGACACCTCTCCATTGGCAGAGGATGAGATTATTCATGTTATGTTTGGTTCTGCTCAGGCTGTTTGACCTTGCTGAGCATCTTACCTAGAACAATGACTGAGGGTTTCCTCTGAGCCATCTCATTAAAAATAATTAGAAATTAAAATAATGAAAATTAGCCATCAGAAACCAAATGGATCTGAGCCGTGTAACTCTTCCATGAAGTTTGTTAAATAGATTTTTCACTTTGCTCCCAAGGAGACAGGCCCTTTATTTATCTGCCTTTGCCTTGATCATATAATTGTAAAGCAAACACACTAGTTAGATGAAACAATGAAGTTAACGACAGGAACAAAAATGCTTTTCTGCGAGCTTTTAGAAAAGCCTTCATAGCTTGTGCTTTTTTTTGCCTGATGCCTGCTGCCTTTTCCGTGAGGTGCTTGGGACTGGGGGAGGGCATTGCTACATCAGGATTACATTTCCCAGCACTGCTGCTTAAATGTTAAACACATGGTGAAAACGGGAGATAGGGAAGCTCGTTTACGTAGTGCCTTTTCTGCCTTTCTTAAAGCATGTTCAATTTAGCATGATTTGACTTCCATGACTGCTCCATTATGCCCAGGAATTTCAAGGACAACTTGCTTTTTGTTGAGAAAGTTAGAGCAAATAAACGTAAAGCAAACAGACCGTGGTTCAGCGTGTTGCTTCTCCCTGCGCTGCTGGCAGAGCGGAGGTTCCTTAAGATGGTCCTGTAGATGGCTCCTTAAGATCATCTTCCATAAGAAGAAGGTTCTTTCCATCATTAGGACACGTCAGCCAGCCTCTGTCTGCCTGGTGTTCCCTGCAACTGCCCGCAGGCTGCTCTTCGGTGGGGTGGGGAGCCTCTCTCCAAAGAAACTACAGGATGGAAAGAAACTATCCTGTCTTAGCAATTGCACTAGGTTTATTAAAAATTGGAATTGTTAGTTAGGTGTGTGGCAGTATTCTGGTAGTAATCTGCAGTGTGAAATTGGAATAGTTAAGATACTCAACAGATTTATACCGAGCCTCACAATCAGACATAAGGCACTTTAAAACAATAGAACAGGAAAGTAAAGGCTTGTGTAAGTATTTCCTTCGTAAGTCACCCTTGGTGCTGCGATTATACATGCCTGTATGTTGGCTAAAGCACTCTGTTACTGCTGAAATGATTTCTGTTGAACATTTAAGTAAATCTTGAGAAAAACATCTTGTAATATCGCTGAGGAGCATTTCATGTAATCCCTTTCATAAGCAAGTAAAGATATATTTCAGAAATGCTGAGATTGTGGTTTTGTGCTCTTCCTGCTGTGGAATAGTGTTCCAGGACCTTCCTTCTCTGCAAGTCAAGAAAAAAAAAAAGTTCAGTCTGGAAATGTACTTTTTAAATTTATGGGCAGTGTGCAGCCATTTCTCCTCTGCACTCATAGTGTTCTGTGCGCTGCTATTGCTCTTTAGTTTAAGTAACTCATATTTCCTCCTTGGTATTTACCCAAGTGTTATTTCTAGAGAGCTTTCATTTTCCTAGACTAAATAATTCAAGCCTCTGTCATCTTTGTAGGATAGACTCTCCATCCTCCTGCTGATGGGAATAACCTTTTTGTGCACTTGCTCAGTCCAAAGATGTTCTTTTTCATGTGTCCAGTATTTCCCAACAGGTCTGGCTGGTGCCTGGTGATACAACACAGTCCTTGAGCTTATTGTGTATTGAATTCTTGGTGCTGCCGCTTCTTGATTGTATTCTGCAATGAAAAAAAGAAAGAGTACCATCCATGTATTTACAACACATAACTCATCTTTAAGGTTTTAATTAAAATCATTGTCTCCCTTTGAATTGTAAATTTGATAAGACTACGGTTTTAAATTTACATGTTTGGTGTATAGTGCTGAATGTAAAACTAAATAAGGCTGTGGTGTTACTAGGTTTGGTCTTTGAGAAGGGGAGGGAGGGGTGACAGGCGTCTTAAAAAAAACAATTTGATGTTTGGCTAGTACTGCCATGGTTGAAATTACATTAAATAATCTGTAAACTCTTCTCTATGCATTAAAATTATGCGTTTTTTCAGGAAGTTTTTATTGGTGCCATGAGGGTAATCCACAGCAAGATTCCTACTACACATCCTGTTTATTTCTTTTCCCCCTTAGCTGTAGAAATAGTTTTGGCTATTGGTCTAATTTTTTCATTTCATTGAAATTTATCTTATGATAAATTTTATTGCTTCACCTGCTCACACTTGCAATAAATCCTCTGCAAATCGCAACTTCACTGGATATTCTGTCTTTTCTCTCAGACCCTTTATCCGGATTTCAGTGCTGAACGTTGATTTTAAACATACTGAATAGCTGCTTTGGTTATAATTCTGGGAATCCTGATGTGTTTGATGGGAAAACCAATCCTGGGAAAATGCTGCTAACGTGTGATTGACTTGTAATTTTGAAAATTTGCCTATTGAAGAACAGAATTGGAGGTTGGCCTGATTTGGGAGAACTTTTCATTGAGACGCCCAGCAAGGAGAAAACATCATCATGGAAACATAACAATGGGGAAAAAGCCCGTTCAGTTTTCAAATAAAACAACTCATGGTTATTCTTTTGCTAAGGCAAATGCAGTTTTTAGAATTAAAAAATGTCCCTGCTTTGGCTTTCTTTTTGGTTGTGTGTGCAGTGATCACTCTCCAGTGGTGAATAGCAGGACCATTCATGAAAACAAAGTCTCAGTAAAAGTGATTGGGCGAGCTTTGTTGCCCTAGCAAAAAGTTCCTTGGGCCATTCAGTTAGTCAAATCCTAAACTTCTAGAAAATTCTAACACAGGCCTCTGGAAAAGGTTAGAGTTGTGTCTGTTATGGTCCCGTTATTTTTATAGCATCCAGTGAAAAAAATAGTAGGGGGTAAAACCCCATCCTTATTTCATATCTCCCCACAGGATGTGCTGGTAGGGAACTACAGGGAAAGGAAAGGTGTAGTTTTTCAGATGATCTGTTTGCTGTGTTAATGCCTTCAAACCAAAAACCTTTATAATTACCAACAGAAAATACTCAATTTTTATGTATCGAACTAGAGAGTATAAGAATAAAAGGAGTAAGTAGTGAGAATGTGTTCATTACACAATTTTAGGTAGACTGTGAAGGGTAGCAAACCAAGTGGGTTTGTGAAACTCTCCACGCAGCATCGGTGACAGAAGGAAGGCGCGTGAGCGAGTATCCACGCGAGCTCTCTGGATTTTACCTGCAGGGCAGGGTTTGCCTGCTTGTCTTAAAAGTAATTAGAGTGTGAGTGTATGATCACTAGTATTAATTCAGGAGGTGTTCAGGCTGTTCATAAACATGAGCGGCCCCAAGGAATGCCGTGTCAGCAATCCTTACCCTCCGTGGTTAGAAGTTTGGTCTTGCAGTTGGACTCATCAGCTCACAAGCAAAGCTGTTGCCAGAAGAATGGCTGTGCCGTGGAGATGTCCTTTAGAGGCTTCACCTAAACGCAGATCTGAGTAAATGCTTTGCTGTTTTCATCTTCCTTCATAGGCCTTGTCTGTGCTGGGGTCATTATAGTTCGTAATTAACTGCAGCGCAATTCTTTAGAAGTCGATGAATGTGTCTTTTTTACCATAAGCTGGGAAAGAGCATTTTACCTCAGCTTGCGCTCACGTTTAGTTTACAGATGATTTTCTGTTGGGATTTTTGTGTAAAGTGTTTAGACCTCTAAAAAAAAAATAAAATACAGTGATACTCCAGCATTTCTTACCTTGGCTAGGAACTAATTAGAAACTGTTGTTTCTTACAAATGGGCTGTAGCCACCCACGTGGCCGGGGCCATGTCGGGAGGATCAGAGGGGCATCGAAATGAGTTTAAAATGTGGACCGCAGTCTCATACACTGTTCTCCGTGGTGAAATGGGAAGAATGATTGTCTCTGACCATGCTGTTTCAGTGGTGCTGTAAGGCTCTTTGAAAACAGAAAGCACTTCTTAATTATCTTTTATTTCTTTGTGCTTTAAAGAGGTGATATTTTTCTTCTATTTAATTTTGAAAACCAAATTGTTCACAAAGTACAGTCATCACGTGGTATATGTGCTTCGATACATTTTAAGACTACACCTATGCATTTGCTAGCTCTGCATGTACTGCTTTATGTCTTTGAACATATCTTTTGAGTAAACCAACCAAATCTTACTTATTTTCTTTCGTTATTCTGCTCTGCTTCCATTGATGACTCTAAACTTTTGACTCCAGACTGGCAATATGAGGGTAAGATGGCAAAATGTGACTTCCTGAACATTGCTCGTCTGTTTTTAATTTATATTTTCCTTAGAACGTTACTAAAATTCTGTTCACTGTCTTTAATTAGATCCTTTTGTTGCAATTAAATACGAATTATGTTTGCTTCTGCTGTGAAGCTTTAATTACGATTTATAGCTTTAATCATTCCTTTGTTATTTCTTTGGGTTAAATTACCATCGTATTTTCTCTGTCTTGAAGGACTTGTGCTACAGTGGTATCTGTAGGGCAAGACACGCGCAGGTTTATAGTGCAGCCAGTAACCCGTATCGTGGTGGTGTGTGACGACAGTTCAGTGTTTGTGGGGTCATGACGTGGAAAGGAGGGCTCACATAAGAGAGGACAGAACAAACCACATGAAGCTTTTGCTGTTTAAATGTTTGCTTTAAATACGGATCGGCATCTGAGATGTTAAATCCTTTGTCATCAGACTTTTCCCTTGCTTTATAAAGTTGATCTGAGTAAGGGATCAGCAAACAGCTCAGATTTTGATCCTCTGTGAGTGTAACTTAGCTAACAGTACATCATATTTAAGTGAATACTTGCCTTCAGTATACTGATTGTGCTGACTTGTTTTAAAAACAGCACCAAAACCCCCAAGATCTTTCTCCTGGAATTAGAAATAACTTTTGTTTTCATCTTTATAGATTGCAAATTGGCCAGAACAGGTCCTCCAGCCACAATAGTTCCTATCGACGAAGAAAGTCGGAACGGTGAGTGCACTTCGGTTCTGCGTGTCATGTCCTGTCCCCGTTTCCCCCGTCGGTTACCCCATGTTGGCTGAGCAGGATGTAGGGCCGCAGGTGGGGGAGCGGAGTGTCCATGTCCGGCTGGTAGCGAGGGCTGGGCTCTGAAAACCTGTTACCAGGGATTGTGGGTTGAAAGGTGACAGTGACCCAAAATGCTGAGACCTGTCACTTCTTCCTGAAAATGATACATTTTGATGACTTTGGTCTTGGACTCCAGATAGCGCTTGTGAATAGGCAGCATTTAGTTTTCACAAGTGTTTAGACCACAATTATTTGTAATACCGCAGTAGTTTAGCTCCCTGGTTGCTAACACGCCAGCTTATTTTTACTGTCTTAACTTCTTATGTCAGTGTGGTGTTACCGAAGGACAAAGTTCTGGCCAGCCTTTGTTGCTGGTGTGGCTGGGTAAAGCTGAAACCTTCTTTCTCTGAAGTTTGTTAGGTGCATTAACATTGCTCTCTTCTGGGTTTCACATGCAGCTTTTAGAAAGTTGCTGCTTGTTTTGCTCGAAGTTTGATACATGAGTTTTTGAACACCTTGCAGAACTTCCTTGCATTTAGTCATGGAAAATTCAAAAGAAAAGTAAGGTCTTTTTTATATTTATTCTCCTGTCAAATCATACGGTTCTCTAATTGTTGCTGTGTAGTCGCAGCATTACATTTATGCAGCATGTGGTAATGTGATGAAGTGCTGTAACCCCGTTAGAGTCAAAGCTTTGCCAAGGTGGCTGTCACTCCTCATATTACTACACCTTCCAGTTTTTTATTTTGTGAATTTTTTTTGTTTTTCAACCTGGTAAGCTAGGCACAGTTGTGTGCTGCATGTGGTTATGATTTATCATATATGGGTGCTTGACATGGTGAACAAAGTGCAGGTCATGCTGGTGGAACCTCTCTGCTGTTGTCCTTGGGGTACCTGCCTGCTGTTGGAGTTGCTCAAGGTCAGACAGATAAGAGGGTGCTGGTTTTACTGGTAAGAGAACCAGCACCAGGGTGGGTGCTGAAGAACTCGGTACTGAAGCAGCTTTTGAAAACAGGCTGTTTTCCTCTTCTTGTGCTGAATTTTCTTGCAACTGTGTCTGCTGAAACTAAGAAAAGATGGTTGGTCTCAGCCCAGTGAAATTCCCCCGGTGATCACGTCTGCATACTGAGCAGACCCGTTTCTGTTTGGTTTGATTTTTGAAATGCAGCCTGAGTGCCATAAAAGTAACTTATACACTGCAATATTAATTTAAGAGAAAGCTGTATCGTGTTTATACCATGCTTATATCAAGTGGGGAAAAAAAACCCGAGTCTTTTTCTCTCTGAGTGTGTAGATGGTGTGTGATCACAACATCCCTGAGAGGTCTTCCTCTTCAATAGCAGAACTTCTGTGTGTAATCTGTGCTGCAGTATTAGTCAACCATCATTAAAATAGTTAGGTATATATGGTACCTAATAATTCAAGGGTCCAGAATCAATATTGTGGATTTTCTCTTTATGCTTTTTCAATGTGTGTACTATAGAAGGAATCTTGGGATTTGATGCTTATGAAATAATTGCATCTGTTGCAGCTTGTTGGGAAGGCATCAAGTATTCCTGATTACGCATGGGTAGTATTGCCATGTTTTATAGCACTTTATTCTTATGTGCTAGCAGCACTCAGGTGACTTATTTGGAGCATGTGCTGGGAACAACAGCTGAAACTAAGGCTAGATGCTAACCATACAGTCATTTGAAATATAAACAAAAATTTAGAGAAATAAAAACATGTCAGCTCTCTAATTGAATGGCATAGTAAACCTGATTTCTCAGCTTTTTAATGCTTGATTTGGTGTTTGCTAAAAACTAGGAAGTTAAAATTTCTCTTCAAATGTAACCAGTCCTGCAAGAAAGATGGCTAAAGTGAGTATGGTGGGGAGAGGTATGAATTTCTGAAAAGCTTTGCATGTGCCTGCAATGATTTAATTTATCTATTTTGCTCTGAATTCTTATGAACCATTAACTCCCCATTAAAGAAGTCAAATTGGAAGCAGAAACTTCAATTCTCATGGTAGTTAATGGAAGCGACACACCTCATCTGTAAGTCCCAATATGTGTTAAGTAAATGGATCTCCTGGGAAGACAGCTCTTGAGCTGAAATGTCCTTAAACCTTTTGCTGCCTTTGTTGAAGTGGTAAGTTGGACCCTCCCCACAACCATGCGTGACTGAAATTAATGAAGGTGAAATCTCGGTGCAACGTAGAAGGGCAGCGGTTGAGTTGATGCTGCTACTTGGGCACTTCATATTAAATAACTGGTTTTCCTTGAGTCTTGCTTAAACTGAATGTAGGTATTTCAAAATAGAAGAACAGTCACGGCAAAGGATACAGAGGAGCTACCAGCAGACTTTGTTTTCCAGCTTTGTGTGCGTGCCCTTCCAGATGTCTACAGGTTCAGGGCAAGTGCTTTAGCTTGCTTAGTGTCCCGTTCGGATCCATGCTGATGATGGCTAGTGTTGCAACTGAATGTGGTTTGGTATTTTGGGGGTTTTTGCCTCTTTTTGTGGTCATGTACACAAGCTTACGGAATATATTTGCAAGTAGTGTCTGGCTACACCATGAATGTTGTAAAATATAAATACCCTAGTGTTAGTTATGCTCTTTTAATATGTTGATGTTTTGGATCTAGGCAAGCCAGCTTTGTATCCTGATGGGTACGCTGCCATTTGTGTGACACCTTGTTTTGGCAGGGTTGGGTTGATGGTTGGACTCGATGATCTTAAAAGTCCCTTCCAACCTGGGTGACTCTGTGATTACAGTATCACTTTGTGCTCTACAGCCCTGCCCATGGCAGGATTCCGTGACATTTTACCCTACAGCTACAGCTTGAAACGACTAGTGCAAGAAGCAGGCTGAGAACTGATTCATCGCCTGTAGATGATGGCCTTGATTAGATTTACAGAACGACCTCCTTTGCGTTTATTAGAAATGGTTTGGTTGCCACAGCTCATGTCTTGTAGCCTTTCATCCTTCCTGTGCATTAAAAGATGAATCCATATATATGGGTAAGGGGTTATAAATAAGTCAAAACAGCTCTGCCACCAAAAAGCCTTTGTAAAAACCTTGAGAAGGGAACAAAAAGAGGATATAGAGGGTAATAAGGAAGGTCAGCTGAAGCTGTGTGTTGTGACAAGAAAATGTTTTAAGAGCAGTTTTTGATACATTGGGAGCTTTGGTACCAGGATTGGACGTTGCTGTGTTACGCAGCGTGCAGCCTGAAAGTAAAAATTGAGGATATAGTAGATGGCAGGATCAACAAGGTGAATGTATTTACTGTGCATGTGAATTCACTAGAATAGTTTGACTAAAATTATTTCAAATCATTTGCCATTCAGTCTTAAAATTGGCAGTAAGTAGTTGTTAAAAGTGATAGTGAAGCTGTAGTGATAGATATTTGGATGATATGCAGATTATGTTATACAACATTTCCAATGACCAGACAAACTTTGTATTGGAATTGCCAATAGATGCAGAGAAACAATCCATCTGTTTTTGTTCTAACAGACAGAAATCTGTCTCTAGATCACTTAAGGTATGAAATCTAATCAGGTTATTTTTAATTCCTTGCACTGCAGTGCAGCTTTCAAAGGTCTGTTGTTCATGTTGGACTGTCTCTTCTAAGGCTTTAGAATTAAGATCGCAAAACAGTAACTGAGTTAACACCTCTGTGTGACATTTAATTTCATCCGGTGCACATAGTCATCAACTTTGACAACTGAATAAACAGAAAAACCTGCTTTTAGAAGGTCATCTTTAGTTTCACTGTGCTGAATGTTGCTTCTCAGCATACTGAGTTCACTAATTTCTAATTCACAAAAAGTCTGGAGACTAGGAAATCTCCGGGAATAAAAATATTTTGCAAAAGTAACTATTCCTTGTAACATGCAGTTACCGTGTCTGACCTTTAAAGATCTCCTTGAGGGATGAGCATAGATGTTAGGATTTGATGGATGCCTACCATTGGATTAATAGATTTATATCAAGTAATTTAGGTACAATGGTACGTTAGATAATAGTTACATTTCTGTGAAGAATCCTAGAAAGATTTCTTAAGGTCCTACATTTCTTAAGGTCCAAATTAATTATTTTTTTCATTTTTCCGTTAACTGGATGGGTGATAGTACTTGAGATCATATTAATGGCAAGATTGAGTTTTGGTTGTTTTTTTTTTTATAGGCAGAGAGTTATTTTCACCCGTGGATTTTTATTTTTTTCATTACTGAATCTAAGACTTGGTTTTAACTTGTTTTAGAAATTGAACAAATTAGACGACTTCATACTTCAGACTTTGTCATTGCTATTGCCCCCCAAGTTTTTGGGCGCCTTCAGGAAGAGCTGCCTGTGCTTTTTTCTTTGAGAAGAACATACTGAAATGCTGAAAGGCTTTGAATCTTTAAAAAGGGTTTTTAATGGAAAGTAGGCTATTGGGAAATGACTTCTAAAAGAGGCAAAATTGGAATCTGCTGGATATGACCAATTAAAATAGAATTTGGAACAGAACGCGGAGGTTGGGGTGAGGGAGCGAGCAGTATTGCGGGCTTCTTGGCAGGCTGGTGGGTGACCTCGCGTACGAGGAGAGTGTGTGGGCGGATCAGCTCTACCTCCGTGTCACCTGCCTTTGTGTTTTATTTCAGGATAACTGCAAAGTTAATAGAATATGGGCAGGTACTATTCAAATTTTAACAGATAACTTGTTTTGGGTGTGTTATATATACTTAGCTAACAGCCAGTGTGCTCGCCAGGTGCCAACAGAGAACAGAGTAACTCTTAACAGATCTGCCCTAGTGTGAAGAAGAATATGAACTGGTGTCCTGGTAATGCATTCGTAACAGAAACTGTAGTTAGGAATATTTTGTTCGTGTTCTTGCCTATCCTAGGTAAATTGCTAAATGTTGTTCTCCTTTGGATTTTATTTTTGGTGGGTTTTCTTTGTTTCTCCCCCCCTGCCCGCCTCATGATGGTATAGAGTGCTAATGTGTAGCTGGATTGTTTCCTCCCTCTCTCTCTCCATACATAAATCTCTGTAATCCTCATTGGGGGTGGTCGGTATTTATGCAAATACAGGTAAGTGTGGGAGTGAGCTTCCATGGCTGCAGGTGGGTTTGGTATTACTTTTATATCTTTTTGTCTTCCTGCTATATCTTGGCAGCAATCTCTTACCAGCCTCACTTCCTGGGGGAGGCAGAGGATCTGTGATCACTCTACAAATCCCCAGCAATAACTCCCTGCGGTGGGGGATTAAATGGGAAATAGGACACAATTATGCAGAAATCCAGGCTGCGGGTTTTTTCCTGGTACTACTGGAGGAATTTATTTTTGGTTTAATTGTATGTAATGCTGGAGGAATGGACCTGATTACTAAAGCGCATAGACAATGTCACTGCCGATTTCCATGCCATACTAAACTACTTTACCTTGGTTTTCAGGGCAATTGATAGGGACTGAAGAAAATGTCTCTAGAGGCACAGAATCTGTAGCCTCTCTTCTGAGACGGGCTTAAGTGTACTAATATATTTCCTCTGGACTGTGTGTGATGGCTTCTGAACAGCCATTACTTAATAAAATTTTCAGCGACTACCGGCGTACCGGAATGGAACAAATGAGCCTTAAAGATTAAGGGTCCTGCTGTCCATCTCCTGCAGAGATCGTATGCCAATTCCAGCCTGGCTGCCTTGAGACATTTTGGGTAAGAGGAAAAATTGATTAGGTAAAAAAACCATTTTCTGATTTGGAAAGTTGCTATGGTTGAACACAGGTGTGTTGAGAATAGCGTTTCTGGAGAGTTGGGGCTCTATGGTCTTTTCCTACTTTCCCCTCGTGTTTCAGAAAAAGGATGAATTAATGACCTGAAGGATGAGAAGGTGCTTCAGCATCTTAATTTCTTCAAGTACATCTCTCCTTCAGAACGAATGTGTCTGACATTATTGCTGTCTTGAAATTCCTTTATCTGAGAAGTTTTTGTGTTTGCAGTTGAATGTTGAGCGTGCCATCAAGGTTATCTAATTGGTTTAAAATAATATCTAACGTATTTTTTAAACATTCAAATGTCCACTTCAAGTCTGCTCAGGGTGTTAATGTTATTGAAGCCAGGTGGGTTTTTTCAACAAATATTCAAATTTAATTGTGAGAAGTGTGTTATTTTACATTCCAAGAGTTGCTGAATCCTAATTAGTGGAACTAAAACCTGCAGCAATTAAGCTTGGCGTTTGGCCCAGTGAAGCCTGAGCAGGGAGAGCAGGCTGAGATGAGAAGTCAAACGTGCAAAGAAGTTTCAACTTGCTGGTATCCTTTGTTCCCCGAACTCTCATTACAGTGTCTATGGACAAACCAAGGGAAGTTAGAAGACTCATCAGTAATAGTTTCTGAAGCCACTTACATCTCATTAAAAGCCCACGTTTATTTTATATACTGACAGGTAAAACGGTGCATCTCAAGCTCCTGCTTTCCCCTTTTTGTTAGGAAAAGAAGCAGTGGGAAGGGAGGGAGGTAAGGCCCATCTCGCGGTAGGGTAGCATGCAGTCCCAGAGCACCTCCGGGGGAAGGAAACAGCTGAGCCTGGTGAAATAGCTGTTTCCGTAGGAGGTTTCCACGTGGGCCATGCAGGCTTGCGTGTCTGTAGGCCTGTCAAGTCTTTATACCACGCAGAAGTCTCATTCCTTGAGTCGTCGCACTGTCCGCAGTAGCTCTGTGTTTACCAGGAATGAGGTGAATCAGTTGGCACTCAATGGAGGGGGAAAAAAAAGTTAGAAATAAGATGAGCTGAAGGCAGCCATGTGTACTCAGCACCTGAACAAGACTTAAAGCTATTTCGTGGGGATTAACAGGACTCAAATGGAGCAGAGCTTTAAACCTTAGCTCTGGGTTTCTTGCTGCAGGAGGGAGAGCTTGATTTTCTTTTCAGCTGTACAGATGCTAGCATGTTGCACAGAGGTGTTAGAATTTATGAAGTTACATATTCTTGTAAGTTATAGTTTACTGTCTTTATAAGCCTCTTAATCTTTAGTTTTAAAACCGCATATTTTCACCTGTTACTTCCTGTCATTCAAAAATCAGCTTTATGTAGCCTTACGAGAAAAAAGTAATCTGGGTTTTACTATTTCAAGTAATTTTGAGAAAAACGTCTCTCCAGTCTGGGATGTTTGTGTAGTTGTGGAAATGGAAAAGAGACCAAGCTGTAATATATTAATTTTTCTTAGTTTCCCCATAAGAGTAGTTTGCAGAATCTTTGCGTTTAAATTTCACTAGGTGCATGATTTCTTTTATAGCAGTTAACATTTACGTTTCTATAATGGAAAAGAGTCCAATTATTAACTTATACATTATTATCAATCATGTGAAATGTTTCCAGGGAGAAACTGCTTCAGTCGATTGCCAATCTAAGTTATGCAATTGTGTATATGCCTGTGTGTCCACACATAGATTTTTCTCACATCTTTAGATGATCTTACAGCTGCCTAAAGTATTTGTGAACGTCTTTCACCAGCTGTGGAAAGTATTCTTTTTCCCATATCTTCACCAAACATTCTGTAGCAATGGAGATATGGTATGTTGTTTATATGTATGATCAAGTGTAAGTTAAGTTGTTGCAGCCAGTAAACAAACCTTTGAATGAAGTGTTGTCTTGCTGTACGAGGAAAAAAGGAATTCGATCAACTTTGCTTCTAAACGACTGGCTTATCTTCAATTGTAAAACTAATTGCTCTTATTTTACAGATAATGCCACATTCTGAGGTCCCATGTTTAGATCTGAGAGCGCTTAAATAAGCCTAGATACCTGTTGGCCGAGGACTGCAGTTCAGTCTGGTGATGTCAGGTAGCTGCTGATACGATCTGGGTAGCTAATACAACTGCGGCATTGAGCGTTGGTAGTCTTTCGCTGAATTGGTGTGCGCGGATGCTGTTCTGTGATCATTAATACTGTGTGTGTGCACCATTAGATTAGCCAGCAAAACTAATCTGGTCTGGATCGGGCCCAGCCACATAATAGCATTTTGTCAAATGAGGGCATGCAGTGTGGAGTTTGTTCTGGCTTTATGGTTTCATGTAGGAAGAAAGGTGATACGTTAGATCTAATATCTGCCAGATGAATTAACTTCTATCAGAAGTCACCCTTTCAGAATGGTTTGGGCAAATTTTACCAGGAGGAGCAGATTTGTATTGATCTGGGCTGCTACTAAGGGCTGAAGAGTGACTTCACCACATCGCAGGGTGCTGTACACTTCAACCCCGTCTTCCCGCACCCAGGCTGGTTTGGGAGACTGGATGTTTCCTATTGCCGCTTACCGAAGTCTTCTGGATGAACAGCTGATGCAAGGGCTGTTCTAGGTGGAGTCTGGACGTGGCTCTGAAGGTACAGTCGGATGCTGAGGCCACCCAAAAAGAAAGCCCACACTTGGTGTTCGCAGCCCTGGCAAGTACTGGCTCTAGTTCTGGATCAATCAGGACATTCCTGTGTCATTGAGGAGTGTGTTGGTTAGACTTGGAGAAAGGTGTTAGTTTGGGCCATAGAAATCCCCTGGGAACAGTGTACGATCCAGGGAATTTTCAGCAATAGCATGAGAAAGGGTCTTAGTGACAGCTGCCATGCTCCTTGGTGTGGGGCTGGGAAGCACGCAGCAGGGTGCAAGGGCAGGAGCATCGAGGGAGACCCAGTTGCAGCTGACTTGATTTATTCTTCTGGCAGCACTTCACACTCGAGGATTTTCTGAATGCTCTGGTCGAAACGCTGTCCTCAAATTTCTCCATAACAGAGGAAAATTGGCCGATAGGCCACAGCTAATAGCATACTTCTAGACTCTCTTTGTGTCATGACTGGCATACTTGGTTGCCAGAGACAGAAATTTCCTCCTTCTGTTTTCAGAGATACAGCAATTAAGACTGAGGCTTATTTGGTCTTAATCAGCTGTCCTGAGAATCATTATCAAATGCAACAATAGGAATATTACCAGGGCATAACAAATTTCTATTTCAAGAAAGCGTAAATTGCCTAGAAGAGCGTAACTGCTGTTCTTGTCAAGTAAAAAGGCTTAGAGTCGAGGAGATAAAGGGTAAGTGTAAGAACTAGAAGTTAGAAAATTCTGTTATGCTCGGCTAATAAACGTTTTCAACAAGAGGGAAGATGGAATTATTGTTTTTTTGACTCGTATTTATGGTTTTGCTCCTGATCTTCATGTTAGCAGCTGGCTCATAGATGTTGGTGCTCATCTCGCTTAAGTAGTCTTAAGTTGTTGAAATCAAATTGTAAACTAGTGCAGGAAAGTATCAGTTCTTAGTGGAAAATTTGATTTAGTTTATAAAGTCATGAGATGGGAAAAGAGGCCTAAATTTACTTTATTTTATTTTTTGTTTCATTCAAGCCTGTTTGTTCATTTCCATTCTGAAGTTAGACTATCTTAGGATTTTGGCATTAACGATTTCATTGAAAAGTCATGAAACAATTTGGCTATTTTTATGCCGCGGATTTAAATTCACACTCTCGTATTTTTCGTGGAGAGCAAATACGTAAAGGCAGAAGAAGCTCTATTCATGAGCACAGCCATCAGCATTGGCCAGTATTTCAGCAGAGCTTTTGTTAAAGATCTCTACAATTCTCCTTTTTCAGTAATATTTTTTAATTATGTCTTTTAAGAAAAAAAATCAAAGCAGGAGGTAATTTGGGGTGAAAGCAGGGGAGAAAAGAAGTCATCCTTTTAGAAATGGATTAGTTTATTCTTAAGGATTGAAAATACAGTTAGTGAGTGATAGAATTGGAATTATTTAAAATGTTTTTGTGCTTTCACCTGTTTTGAAAAGAATAGCCTAACCTGGTATTGGTACTCTTGGGGGAAGATGAAATAGATGTCCTTAAATTACCTTCAGGGATGAGAGGTGTTTCCCCCCCTGTGTATTTTCCGTCATTAACTGTCTCCTCTACCTCTGTACGTTCTTGGGACTTGCATGGAGCCCTGGAAGCGATTTGTTTTTCCCTTGAGGTGTCGCACCTTGGCTCAGGCTGGAGCTGCTGAAATCTTGCTGTGCCGAGACCTTCCTGCTGTCTCTGGGTACCCCCAGGCACTAATTCAGCTGCAGGCTATGGAATTCTGTTCACTAAATAGTGAATAAACTGTAGGAGTAATTAGTGGATCAGGCAAGACCACAGGCCTTCCCTAGTACTGATGTTTAAAATGACAAAAATTGAGACTTTAACTCCACTTTGCAGTAGGTAGAATTTTTGTGAATAATGATTGTGCTCTGTAATGCCGAGGCCTTTTCAAAATGTATATAAGACTTACTTTTTTTAGTGCAAATTCTCCTCAGAGTGATTTAAAATTTTCTGAACAGCTCCTCTTTGACAGTTTGAGTATTCAGAATAAATTATTCAAATTACGATACTCAGTCCATTCATATTCCCAAATTGTCAGTTTACCTTTGCAAATGAAGAACGGCATGTTCCAACAATTTATTTCCTTCATATAATTTTGAAACCTTGAATGTCATTTTACTAGCAATATTCTTTGACTGTCTTCTTTACAGTTCCAGTAAAGCAGTGCAAGGATAGGAGTATTTAATACGTTTTAGGCCTGTTTAAAATCAGTTTTCCTCCGGGGAGTGGGAGGTGACTGTTGTAATCAATCCTCTGGTAGTAATTGCCAGAATGTTACGTTGTGCTTTCTAAGCTTTATTTTTGGAGCTACTGTTTGTTAACTAACATGTATACCCAACAGAGAGCTCAGTTTTTCTCTTCCTTGCAAGCAAAGAGGGGGCACCAGTAAACTTTGAAAGAAACCTAATTTGAAATCTTTGTTCCCAGTGCCTTCTAAACTTCAGCAGAATTTCTTTCCGTGGCACGGTTTGGAATACAGACTGCTGTTCTCCACAAACTATGTGTTGAGCTGCGTGTCTCGCTTCCTTTTGTCACGGCTAAAAGTGGGGACTGGGAAAATCCTTTTAGAAGCCAGAGTAGCGTGTATAGGTCAGCCCAGTAAGTTAGGTGATGCATTTAAATATTTATCTGCCTCACTTTCACTGAGGGATACTGCTTTTTCCAACATGACTTAAAATTAATTCTTGCCAAGTTCTCCTTTTGTGAGACCTTTCCTCTTGTGGAAACATGATTTACATTTGGCACGCTGCTCATCTGGAAGAAAATCTCTTCCCCGGAGCATGTCACTGTCATTGTAATGGATATCTATTACTGTTACGCTACCCACCAACAAGTCAGCCGTTCTTGTTTGATATTCTGCACTGCCTCTTCCTGTAAGCAGCTCTCCTGCCCTGATGTGGGAATTGGTGGCATTTATGCGATTGTCAAGACAAACATGTGGCAGAGCCGGGAATAAATTGAAGCATCTGGTAGCAAGGGGAGGGGGAGAATTATTTTTCTGAGTTCTACAAAAAAAAGTATGAAATGGAGTCCAAAGCAGGAATATAGCGTTCATGGCTATGGGTGAAAATAGCATTAGACACCAAATTGTTTCATGACTTTTCATGAAACATGAAATCATTAATACTAGAATCCGAAGAACATCTAACTTCAGAATGGAAACGAACAAACAGGCTTGAATGAAGCAAAAATAGCTTCCATAAATGTAGGTGCCTCTCCCCACCTTAGGCCTGCTTCTTGGAAACCTTAACTAAATTATCGTTTAAAATAATGATAAAACCCCAATGCTTTTTCACACCTGAACGAGAACATTCGTCATTGCATCTTTCAGTCTTCACCACAGGCCTGAAAGGGCTTTTGGTAGCATGAAAATGGACCAGGTGAGTAATGAGCTGTTCTCAATGCTTTTGTAAGCATTAATACTTAAAAAAAAAAAAAAGGTGCAGAAGAAAAAAGCTGGTCATGCCTTCATCTTCCTTTAATTACATTTATTTTGCTTTGATCTTGAAAAGACAGATAACTGTACAGCAACTCAGTATATTTTTTCTCCCTCATATTCCTTGTGTTTTTAAGCAGGTTGCTCTGAAAAAACAGGAATTTTAGCTTTGTTCCAACTTTGAAACGATTATAAGAAAATCACTTAAGTTACTGCTAGTTTGGAACAGCAGAGTTCTTGTAACAGTAAAATAATGCAATAAATGATGGATTTGCTTGGCTCAGACATAAAGTAAATTTGTTGTTTTATTTTGTTACATAGTCACATGTGAAAACTCCTTGAATCTTTTTAGATTTTCAATGTCATGTTAATCGAGCCAAATGTTATCCTCCACTGCGCTAATATTTTTTTTTCTCCTTCATTCCCTTACCATTTTTCATCATTACTGTGGTATTCTACATTTTATCCTACTGACGCAACTGTTTAGGAAAATACATCCTGATTAAAATAAATTTTGAAGTCTCAACCTTTTTGTCTACGTGCCTCCAATTTTTTTACCATTCGCACATTCCCAGTGATAACTTTCTTCCTCTGATAAACCCATCCTTCCTTCTGTCACTGTTTAAGGGGCAGTGGTCAACTGTGTGGGTTCAAAGGGGCAGGAATTTTTTTCATCCAGTATTTGCTGAGGGAATCGGGCCACTGTCCGCTACCAACTCCAAAATGCTTTTATGCTGGTTTCCATTGTGAGCTTGTGCTGGTTTAAGACCTGGCTTGATTCACTGCCCCTCAGGACCGAGCTCTTTTATGCATAAACCAGGTATTTTATTATTGTTTATGATTCCGTAGTGGAGGGGCTGTGGCTGTGGTCCTGAATGCCTTCGGAATACAAATAACGCTCAACTTCTACGGAGTGTGAGGCTTGTCGGGCATAAATACTACTTTTTTTTTTGTTGCTTAATTATGCCAAGTTCTACATCAGCCCAAATATCTATTAGTTCTATTCAGAAGAATAGTTATAGGTGGCTGCTGCCAGGCATTAAGTTTTATTTTTCAGGATGGTTTATGAGACCAATGAAAAATCTGGCAAATATTGCTTCTGAAATGCACTACTGAGCATTTTTGTTGGGCCTATTATTTTGTCACTGTCACAACAAGGTGAAGTTTAAAAGAGCAATTCTGTGATAAATTATCCTTCCGCACAAGGAATTAATAGTTTTTGAAAAGGGCATCCCTGAGGAAACCAGCAGCTGAGAGAACCACCGAACTTTTCAAGCATGTCTGTGTATTTTGATAGTTATTATTTGTTCTTTCTTTTGATTTTGATTACTGGTGCTATAACCCTTCACGTGCAGCTCCCCACCCTCTGTTCTCTGCCCTCAAGCTTTTGCATAATTCCACCTGGTGTACAAAGGGGTGAGGTGAGAGGGTGCAGCCCGAGGCGTAGGTCATGTCCTGGTCCTTCCCCTCTGCTGTGGTTTCCAGTAGGTGATTCTCACCGCTTCCCTTCATCCCTCCTCCTCGTGTGTTCGCCCGTGTGCTCGCTCTTGTTAATGCTTCTCGTGTCTCCTTCCTTTTACAAGCAAAAATCTTACCAGGTCTTGATTTCTTTCTCAGTTTTAGAGCCTGTAGGTTGCTCCTCGTATCCGTCTGTCAAAAGGCACTTTATGTGAATTTCAGTTTTCAGAATTAACTCTGCCTATTCTAGAGCTCCCTGGGGAATTGAGCTCTGGCTTTCCATTAATCTCCTCTTTATTCAGTTTACCAGACATTGTTATTCATCCCTTGCTTTAATTTCCCTTTCTGCATTGTGTTGCTGTAGCTCCCAGGGTTGGTGGGGTTTTTCCCCTCTAATAGTTCTGCGGTTTAATTCTGTTGCTTTGAAGTGGTAGAAATTTCAGAGAAGAAATTCAAAGTTGAAATTTGCCTCTCTTAAGGAAATGTTTAGTGGGTTTAATCTGACTTCACTGATTCTCTGCCACGTATTTTTAAAAAAAGAAATCAATCGAACCTTCAATCAATGGAAGTCTTCCCTGATGGCGTTATTTTCTTTTTTCTGAGCCGTTACTTTTAATGCATTCATTCAGCTGCTTCTCCTTTTCCCAAAATGCTGTGAGTACACTAGCGTTTTAGATCGGTGTGCCCTTCCTTATAGTTTTGCACTCTGCTTCAGAGGGGCTACTTGTGTGTGTTAAAACAGGAGAAATTTGGGGAAGAGCAGCTGAAGGCATCCTTTGGTAGACTGGGTACAGTTGAGTGTCATTTAAGTGGCAATTCTTTTGAAGCTCAGCATTGCTATTCTTTATTAAACATTTATCCGGATTGCTAGAAAAATTAAATATAGTTTATTCATTATAAAGTACAGATAAGAAAAAAGAAACTGAATAAGTGTTAGTATTCTGGTTTCTCTTTGCATTCCACTATTTTTTGTGCTTTTAATTTTTTTTTTTCTTTATGGCTTTATTGTGCAGCGCAACTTAGCGCAATGCCATATTTATGCCACAACTCCCTTTTATTTGTTAGTGAAGCAGCTGTGACTCTGAGAACATGCAAGATGGGTCATTGAACTCAACACTGGGAGCACCTTATGGACTGCACTGGTATCTGGACTTCGTGAGCGTTTCAAGAGCATTAGGCGCATAAGGCAGGCAGATGCTTGTCACTTTATATATAAAGTTGCCTTAGGCTATGAAAAATACTGGTAACAAGTCTCTCGCTGGTGTAAACCGAGGCTGTTCACCAGCTGTGTAGGTTTTCCAAGAAATGTCTTGATTTATAGAGCCAAAATATCTGAGGGTGTATGTGAATGTGGAATTGGTATAATTGTATTTACTGTTTAAAGACTGTACACGTTGTGCAGACACACTTCCTCTTTCTAGAAAGGTTCATCCATGAAAGACAAAATGCCCAAAATGGTTTTGTCCCTTTTCCTACAGATTTCAGTGGTTGCAGTGTTTGAAGAGATTAATGGGTTTTTCTTTATGCTTAGTCTTACGAAGAATATTTATTATCTTTTTATCACTGGAACTCTTTTTGAGCACGAGATACGGAAACTTGTTTGGTAGTATGGGCTCTGGACAAGATGTGAACCCTGCATACGTGCTGCTAGGAATTAGCTTTCGGGTCCTTCCCCCCGCCCCCAGTAACTTACGGATAAGTTGCTTCTGTTAGACTGAACGCTGAAGTGAGCACTGGAGAAAGCTCTGAATTGCTGAAGCTGAAATTACTAAGGTTATTCCTGCTTTCTGAAATTGGCCTGGTTTTGAGCAGGGGCTTGGACTAGGTGGCCTCTGGCAATGCTTTCAAAACTTATTCTAGGATTCTGGGCGTATGCTAAAAACTGTCTTATTAGGAAGCAGGATGGCTTGTTGGTGTAATGCAAATTTATTTTAATTGTTTGCATCTTTTGGGGGCATAATGTTCTATGTCTCTTACATTGATCATTAAGGAGAAGAAAAACAAATTAGATGGTGTGCTCCTTGTCTGATTACTATTTGCTTTCCTCTTTTACCAACAGCTGTAAGGAAGTAATATTCATTTTTTCCTCCACATTATTCCTAATTTGTTAATATTGAAATTGTTATAATACTGGGATATATTAAACTTTAGTTTCTGTAAATATTTCTGAATGCAGTAGCTCCTGTTTACCTAAGCTATCTTGAAAATCTCTGGATCGAGGTCTTGGAGAAGCTTCTGATGTGTGAAATGACCAGGGATGTCCCAGGGCAAGTTTAGGATGTTCTATGCGGTAACTTTTGAATATTACACACCTTGTGGCCGTTAAACTTCTTTGGATGTCCCCAAAATGTTATGCTCTGGATTGCAGAGGACAACTGGAAATAGTTCATCTTTGCCCTTCCTTACATCCGAGCAAATGTTTTTTTCACTCCTGAGGTAGGTGAGAGTTGAAGTACTGAGTCAAAAAGAAAAAGAGGAAGATAATTGCTGCTGAAATAATTCTCATTAAAGATGATTGTAGTTCTGGGACCGATGTTCCGTGATGACACTGCATGCAGCTTCGTGCCCAGGGGAGAGGAGGGGAAATGATTTGTACACATGGTTAAGTGCTTTCTTGGCGTTCCCAGAGGGTTTGTGATGGCCTGTTGGACCGCCACTTTGACACCTAAATTGAAATAAGAAAGGTGTAATTGGCTCTATGTAGCACCCTATGCTGGATTTAGCTACTGCTGATTCTATTTGTATAACTTTCTCAATTTCTGATTTACAGCTCATTATTCTTAGCTAGACAGGAATTGTAGCTTTAGTAAAGAAAATGGGAGCAAGTCACCAAAAGAGGACTGCCAGCACTCCCTTGGAAATATAAAGGAATTTCAGTAACAGCCACCTGTTGGACTAGGGTAATCCCAAAAATTACCAAGTGTGGTTATTGTTAAATCACTTTGAACAGAAATGCCATTTTCCCATTTAAAGCATAGTTGAGGACAGTTCTCTAAGGCAGTTCTGATCGGCTGGCAGCCTTGCCCGTGGTGGTGAACAGAGCCAAGATGGCACACTCTCTTTTAGCCTTAGCTCAAAACCATTTTCTGTAACGTTTTATTTGAGCTCTTATTTATTCATTTAATGCTGCTCCGAAAAGCTTTATGTTAAGAACCTGAGCCCTCTATATGCATATTTTTCTACATAGTTGGGATGTTGGTGTATTAATGCAGGACATGCACGCGAGATTCCGAATGGTAAGTGCTGTAGGTATCTGGCATCAGCAACCTCCAGGCAAAAATCATTATAAATTCAGAACATTTAGTTTTATTTGAACTGGATAGTAAACTATAATATCAAAAGGAAAGGGACGGGCAGAGTTCAGTGTCTGGAATGTTTGTTATCACAGTGGAGGGAGAGCTGGTATTTGAAAGGGTTCAGGATTATGAATCTCAGGATTGCTCTTCAATTGAATTTAAATTCATAGGTCAATATTTAATCACCTTGATTTTTAATTTTTTTCCAGTTTAAGTAAGGCTGTTGTAGGAAATACATAAGATTTTCTTGTATTAACTCAAGATGCAAAAGATGAACCAGCTAGGTAGGTAAATGAGATTCTTGAAAAACACCTGAGGTGTAGTTGGGCAGTGGAGGAAGAGGTCAGTCAAGAAAGAAGGCTTTGATCAGACATGAGGAAGTGAGAACTATCAAAATCTCGTTGACTCAGACATCAAAATAGATATTAAAAAGAAAAATGTTTTTCAGCAAGGAGAAGGAAAAGTTTAAGTGAAGTGGGATGGCTGTGCTTTAGGGGGAGAGTAAAGGTTAAAGATGGCCATAGATGCTGCCTCAAACCGGAATACGCACGTTGTCTGGGTTGTAATTAAGGGGGACCATGCTGAAATTGAGGGCAAGGGCAGGACCGCCGGTGAACAGGTATGGAAGCAATGGAAGTGGCTGCATTTAGGCTGAATGAAAATCAGTGAGCTGTCTGTCCTCGGAGCAGGAGGAGCAGGGAGGAAAGCAGATAATTTTCATCCCACAATAGTGAAAGAGCTGATGTGTGAAATCACGGATGAGACAATGAGGATTTTAATAAATCTTTCAAGCTTGGCAATAGTATATGATTGGAAAATATATTGGCATATGCATTGGCTGAACGGTATAATATATACCGTACTATTTTAAGGAACAGAAATTATTCAGGACCTGATTTCAGTAGTATGTGAGAGAAGTAAAAGCGTGCCAGTAAATACAACCTAGGTAAAATGAATATAATGTTCCATATGAGATGTGACATCAGGCTCTGACTTTCTAGAACAGCAGTTACAGTTTAAAAAAAGCCAGGTGATGTGCACAATTGTGGATGAGCGAGAGAATTGTTGCAGAATCAACAGCCACCACTGCTGCTAAGGGAGAAGAATTGGCAGGGCCATTTGTCAGAGATCTGGTTTGGGGCCAGTCATTTTTAGTGATGCCATCCACGGCAGTAAGACCCCCGCAGCAAGTCTGCGCTCCTGCTTAGCACGAGACACAATTTCATCTGGTGGTTTTCTGTAAGAAACCTGAAATTACTAGTTGAAAGAGCATCTAGTTGATATCACCTACGCATGGGGGAACTGGGCAGATGCCAGTTCACTCTCCTGCTACTCTGCTACTCAGGATATCAGACAGCTTTATTAAGAAGATGCATTCTTAAGTGTCAGAATTTATTCTTCTAGGATCTTTTAATAGAAGATTCTAATTCCAGCCGTGGTGGCTGGAAATCACCTGGCTGCAACAGCCTTTAGGCAAGCCTTGATCCTCCCAGTCAGACCACTACAGCTTGGACTGCCTTGCTGCTGCCTTCAGGGCTGCTTGGCTTTGAGACCAGCCTTTTACCTTGAGTGGGGAGGAACTCCTTTGGTGAGCATGTTCCTTTTTGTTAATGATGATGAGAGAGGTCTTCTCTGACTCCTGTGCAGTCTCTGGAGTCCAAAGCAGCCATTTTGTATCAATACACCGAGTTGTTTCTGGGAGGCAGGTGAAACTCAGCGCAGTGAGCTCTTCCCCGGAGCTTACTGGTCAGCTTGCTGTGACAATAACCGGGGGGTCTGCTGGTCTGCATGGTGCCATGTTAATGCTAAACAAGAAAAGGAAGACTTGTCTCTCTGCGATTTACCCTCCTCACCTGTGTGAATTATGTTGCATAGCCTTCAGACCATTGTCCATGGCTGGGTCTGCTGGTGCTGCTGGGGAGCCCATTTCAGGTTTTTGCAATATGGCTTTAATTAATTCCAAATAGTTTGCTCTGCTCTCAGGTTTGAAAGCTGAAGGCTGCTTATCTCCAGAAGCATCTAGTCACTCTCTCAGTATATTCTTACCGAAGACCAGTTAGTTACACTTGTATTTCTTCTCTGTGTTGCGTGGCAGTTTCTTTGGGTGATGACAGTCACACTTTGCAGCAATAAGCAGAGAGATGGAGCAGTCAAAGGGAAGGGGGTTGTTTTGTGGTGGTGCACTCTGCAGGATTTGTAAACACTTTGTTAGATGATTCATGCAATTAAATTTTTCTAGATGGAGTGGAATACGAATAATCTTAGCAGTATACTTGAGGACTCGGGATAAACCGTGATTGATTGAATGGTCTGCAAGAAGTACAAAATCTTTTACTCCCGATCTTGTCTTTCTCCAGCACGGCTGTTGAGTGGCTTGGGCTGTTTGGTGTGATGTATGCACTGATGTGTGTGTTTTCTCCATCTTCGGTTTTGGCTGAAGAGGTCTTTCAAGTAGAACAGGATTGGGCTCTGCTAGGTAAGCCATGAAGTACAGGTGTCGGACCTCCTGCGGCTGTGTGCTGACAGCAAGAACTCTCTCTCTTTCCAGATCTTTTAGCAATTAATTTGAGGCAAAATTTGAAATTTTTGTCTTTCGGGGTTAGACTTGAATGAGTGTTTTGTTAACTATATCTTGTCTGATAATGCGACTTCACCCTCTGAAGGAAATAAAAACCTTGACTGAATGGTTGATGTTTAGGATGTGATGTTCTACATGCTCATGTGCTCCGACTCCAACTTCTTTCCTGGGGAAAGGAAAAGAGTTTTGGTTTTATCTCTTGTTTTCTACATCAGATTAGGGGATGTAGAAAACCCATTTGTGTTGGGTTTTTTTTTTTCCTTGTCCTATGTAGAACATACAAGACGACTGTTTTCACAGTTAAAAGACTGTTTCTCAAGAGGATGTTTGTGTCATATCACTAAAGGCAAGAGTCCTTGAAGCCATTAGCCTCTTGTCCTTGTCTTTGCCCATGAAGAAATGCACTTCACAGTTATTTTCTTCTACTTCTCTTGTAAAAGCAAGGCCCTTTCAGAAGGGCCTTTAAAGAAGAAAAATCTTACCTCTTTTCCGCAACATTAAACTAAGGTTACATTGGATTTTTGATAGGCTGGGAATGCAAAGGTATCTGCATTTTTCTGTAAACCTGCAAACGCAGTGAAAGCTGTCGGGTCTCAGGTGCGTTTTGTGCTCGGTAGCCAGAGGCCATGTGTTTTTGCAGGACTCCGCACGCTTCTGTGCCGGTTGATGGAAGGGATTGCCTGCTTCAGCGCTGCCTGTGTCTTTGGGACAAGGATCTTCGGGCTGACTGCCCTGGGTTATTGAAACCCTCTCAAGTCCAGCTCAAGCAACAGCAGTATTATCGGCTTGTAATGTACGAATGTGTTAAATATGCAAAGCTACCATATGGAGTTTGTTTCGTGCTTTTATTAAACATTAATGCTCCTGTTGAAGCATCGCAAAGCAGTGTTGCTTTTGGAAGTGGAGTCCCTCACTCAACAGGAGCTCTGAAATG
The DNA here is from genome assembly GCA_013398295.1 of Chionis minor. Classification (NCBI taxonomy): domain Eukaryota; kingdom Metazoa; phylum Chordata; class Aves; order Charadriiformes; family Chionidae; genus Chionis; species Chionis minor. The sequence continues at coordinate 590,787 of VZSF01003473.1, read as the reverse complement.
CCCTTCCAGGCACTTAATTAATCTCAGGGTTGAGAAACTCTTTCTCTTTAAGATGTGTTGTCAGCACGTGCGTTTGCTACCCCTGCCTCTCCCACAGAGCGCCTCGCTTTGAAGCGGCTGTGGCCAAGAGGACCGGAAAGAGAAGGATGTGCACCTCTTCTTTGTAGCAGAGCTTGAAGGTGGGCCTTTTAATAACCTGCTATGGTTATTAAAAGAGAAAAAAGCCTGGTAATAGTGGACTGCAAAATGTATTTCCATAAGAAGAACGTATGTTTAAACAATGCGTACAGTAACCGTCCTTACAGAGCTTTCAGTTTATTGAGATGTTGATCATTCCCCCCTTCCCTCCCCACTGGAATATCATATGATCCTTGTTCAAACTACTTTCTGCTATTTCAGTGTTTTTATTAACATCATCTCTTGGAAAACCATAGGTTTTCAGCTCCCTTTAGGATAACGACAGGCTCCGTAAAAGGCATTTATGGCGTACCTTTCTTTGACCCGGCTCTGCAACTGGAGAACACACTTTGTTCAGGTCCCTACAGACTACTGCTTGTTACACATTCAGTATTAAAGATCTGGAAATGATATTTCTTGCCTGTTGTTGCAAGCTCTCTCATGCATTATTTATCAAACAGTAGGTGAAGACTTCAACCTTTTTATGATAATTGATAGTGGTTAAAATACAAGATTACAAACAGTTCTGAGCACCAGTAAATGCCAGCATGAGAGGTGTATTATCAGGACATGTTTTTCACAGTTAATTCAAAATATATACGCTTTATTGGGCTGCACTCCGTCAACATGGAGGGGCAGAGAGGAAACAGAAGATAAAACTGTATGTTAATAGCGTTGCATGGGGTTTTGCCTGCTTGTGTTTTACAGTACTTGCTCAAACTACATGAAGAGTAGCTCTTGCAGTGTGAGGCAGTAAGATTAAAGATACCATCTGTGGGTTTTTACAGCTTATTCAGTACGACTGCCGTGCTGCCTTGAAATCCGGGATCTTCATACAACTATTTCTCTGTATCGCTTGGGGTTTAAGTAGTGGTACCATTAGGTACAATTAGAAATAGTCATGTTAATCAGCTGGATCCGTTACGGTGAAGAGGAGCAGTGCTGCCCCAGGAGTGACTGGAGCTCGCAGGTGACTGAAAAGTGCCTCTTGTCACTCAATTTGCAGCGTGAGTCGGGGTGTGAGTGGCTTCATCCCTGCTCCTGGCTCCTCCTCTGCTTCTGCCTACTCCCAGCGGCCCAAGCCCTCCTTGTATTTGGGCGCAGTCGATACCTGTTCGGAGTTTAGGCTTCAAAAAACATAGCCAATAAGCTGTACTGTCAGTTCAGTATGGTTAAGTACAACTTCAGTTAGTACATTTTAGCTGTCTGTAAACAGATAAGAGATTGTAGGTTGTCTGATTTTTGGTATCAGTTGTAAGGAAAAAAGACAAGCACTGGAGGAGGCTAAGGGGAAAAATAACTTTATACCCATGAACTGTTAATTCAGTTTGATATAGCTGAAGCAGCTACATATTGATGCCTCATTATTTTTAAATTGAATAAGAGATTTCCTTTCATTAGTCCTTTGTTCCATAGACAGATGGGAAACGGTAGTTGCTTTTTTTTTTCCCCAAGGGCAATTTCGTCCAATTGGCAGTACATTGAAATTTAACGTTTCTTTTTAGTATAGAAATAGGGTGTGGCATAGTTGGGGGAGAGGGGGAAGAGAGATCTAAATTTGAAAAGTGTACTGCCTTGCTTTTGCTTTATTTCTTTATAATCTGTGGTAAGATCTGTGTTAGTTTTCCGCTTGGATAGCTGTGTATCTGCAAACATGCCTGGTAGGTGTCAGATGTAAACATCTCCAATTAAAAGGTAATGTTTGTGTGCCAGTTGTAGGTTGAGAAAACAGCCTGAAAAAGCTCATTATAAAACAGACAGGTCGATCCTCACTTGAGCTCATGACTGGTAGCGGCTGTGCTTCCCCTGACGCTCAGGGAAGATCTGTCCCGGGCTGGGGCTGAGCAGGGAAGAGTTTGGTTCCTGGGACTGTGGAGAAATGTGGAATCTGAAATGGGGAACCTGCTTGTTCTGGATCAAGTGTAGTTTATGACTCAATTTCATATAACCACAGGCTAATTTGTTTGGGAGGTTTTTTTATTGTATTTATGGAATAATTATCCATTTGTCCGAGAAAAGATAGAAGCAAGGGCTGTTTCTGTGGCCTGCAAATTGTGCTCAAAAGATTTGTTCATCCCCTGGTAAAGAATACTCTCCATGCAGCCAATTTAAGCAGAAGTCGGAGCGGTACTGGCTGGTATTCTATATCTTCCTTTTAGCTGCTACTTCTTCCCTGTTATGTGTCTCATATCTTGCATGTGTGGGATTGGCAAACATTAAAATACATTGAAAACATATATTTTCTTTCCCTGCAGTACTGATTTGCACTGTCCTTTTCATTCCGTAGCTGGGCATAGCCTTGAAACTTTTTGTACCTACTTTCTAGTAGCTCCAATAAGCATTTAAGCAGGATGAGCAACGTGACAACTGTGGAATAGCTCCATGTGTTTAATGAGTTCTAGATGTCGGTCCAATATTTTGTACACGACTGCTATCTGTTAGGTTAAGCCCACAAGAAAGCAGAAGAAAGAAAAAGCTGAGTCGAGATAAACCTCTTACCCTTTCCTGCCTCATCCCATCAAAGGCATCAGGGTGTTAGCTAAGGAGAATGCTCTTCCAGCTCAAGTCAAAATAGAAACCTCGATGTTAGATAAGTGCAAGGATGAGGCTGAGAACTGGAAACCCAAAAAGTGCTGTAACTGGCTGAACGGATCATAAAGTTGCTGTAACCTTCCTGTCTCTCAGGGCCACGTGAATGTCCTCACGCAGCGCAGCTTTGATTTTTGGAATTGTCATCTAACAACGTTTCTCTTAATGAACTGTCCATTCACATTGTTGATAAACTGCTTGGAAAGTGTTAATTAAGTATTCTACTTCTAAAAGAAAATACACCTTACTTGTTCCCATGGTGAGAATCCAGCCTTGCTGGGTTGTTGTTCCCCACAGTGAAAGTGGTTTCTGGCCTGGTGCCTTAAGGCAGCACAAGTCTGATCAGGTCAATCGCTGCTTGATCGAAAGAGGGGAGTTTTAAAGCATTTCTTGCCATACCAAGGGTTCTGTGATTTGGTCATTGATCCGGTCTTCTCTCCGACTCCTTTTGAAGGACTCGGATTAATTTCATTTTGTGAGTTATGGACCACAGGACTATGGACCTGGTGTTCCTGCTTGGCTGTGCTAATACCAAATACAGCGGCGACATCCGCTGGCATCCTCTTTTTTCCCTGGATGAGTACGGACTGCATCGGCCCCTGTGGACAATGTTCTGTCTCCAGCAGCAGGGGAGCCTATGTGGTATTTGCCCAGGGTCCAAATCTGCAACTGGTTTCATCTCAAAAGGAAAGAGGTACCTACAGGGCTCTGCGGCATCTTGGAGGTGGGCTGACCCTTCCTGGTCAGGATACCCCATGTTTCCAAGATGTTTCCAGACCTTGGATCTGTGTGTTTACACGTGGCTAATGCAGTGGTTTCCTCCTGGTTGCATTTTGAGAGCTCTCAGCTAACTAGCTCTTAATCCATTTAACTTTCATCCCGTTTATTTTCATAGTTTCATAATCGGCTTAGGTGGTGTGAGGCCATGGAAACTTAAACTTAGTAAGTCACGCTCCCTTTTTTGTCCAGGCTTGTTAATTTAGTTTAAAACAATACAAAGTTGGTTGTTAGTGCTTTCCATAAGCCCATGTTAGTAGGCATAATTATATTCTATTCCTGTAGTGTGCGTTGTCATGTGTGCTTGCATTGTTTTTCCTGGGATCAGCTCAGCTGACGTGTATATTTACTGGGCTTAAAGAATGGTGCACTGCTTGCTTACCTGGGTTTCAGGACTATTCCAAGTGATGTGAGCTTTCGGCTGGCTCTTCCAAAACACTTCCACATCCGCATGCTGGGACCGAAGGCATGAAAATGTCAAGACTTGTTTGACATTGTCCTGTTACAATGTAAATATTAAGTGTTTCATCACCATCTTGTGACCAAATCACATTTTCCTGCTGAAAAATAGACATGTATTTAATAAGTGCTTCTGACTTTTGTGTCATGTGGACAGAGATGTTAAGCAAGACCAGGGTTCAGACTTTTTGCTTTCTATGAAACATAACAAAGCAAGATCTCAAAGCTGCTTTCAAGGGCTGAACGTGGTTAGTCAGAGATTTCTCCTGGGGTCATTTGTTTCTCTTGTCGGAGTTGTGAAGCATTCCCTGTCTTCCCTTAGTTTCTTCATCTCCATTAGCACTCAATGGCTTCCATTTGCTGGAGCGTTCTGCTTTGCCTAATGAAGTCGATTTCGAGGGTGTTTTTAGCCAATTGCTACCTTCAGGGTATTGAGCTTAGCTCAACAGGGTCATATGCCTGTGTAACCTCATAAAATTAAGTGGAAAATACACCTTGAGGAGAGGTGTCTGTTATTCTGCTGCCGATTGCAGGTACCCAAGGGAGGACTGCGCTTGCTTTGCCACCAGAAGATGTTAAAGGCTTGCTCACGTTGTGCGTTGGCACAAGCTCTCAACTCGAATGGGTCTTACCTCGCCTACAAAAGCACGGTGGGTTGTTGAGGCCCACATATGGCCAAAAACTGATGAGTTTCTTCATGTTTCCAATCGCTCCCTTTCGGGGCAATAGCTGTGTGTTTAGTGGCTTCAGCCAGAGCAGGTACTTCCCCAGATTACTACCTTTCTATTTAAAGATTAAGACAAACTAAATTTTAATGTTATAGTCATATAGAGATGTTTGGCATTTGAAGCTTGTGGCAGTCAATATAAAGCATCTTTATACTTGTCTAAGTAACTTGAATTTGCCTTTACAACACCTTTTTGTGAACAGCATTATAAATAAGATAGGAAAAACCTTAGCAGCAGTTTGACAAAGGGTTTATAAAAACTTGCGCTGTCCTCTCAGGCGAAGTGAAAATACAAGTCTGACACCAAAAGGGATGCAAAGGCAAAGAAGACAAAGGCAGCTAACCAAGTGTGACAGCTCTGTCCTCTTCCTGGTCATCCCTTGTCAGGGAAAGATACAGCTGAATTAGAAATGACTAATAGAGATTGTTAGAAGTGTGGGGGGGAAAAAAAATCAATAGCAACATATATTAAAAATCTTCAGATTCTTGAAGTACAGAGAGAAGATGATATGCCAAAGGTGTAGGAAAGGTAAATAAATAGATGTAGCGTGCTGTGGACACCACTGTCCATATGAATGAGGTCTCCGCTGGCTGCAGAAGCAGCCTGCTCCAGTACAGATAGCCGGCTTATGCTGCCGGAATAAATGGAAGTGAGATGCGTCTCCTCTCACTTTACACTGCAGCTGTGACTCAGTGCAAGGGGTAGTTCAGGCTGCCCAGTTAGTAGGAGGAAAAGGTAACTGGGGTTGTCATCATTCCCCTATAGGTAAGGCCTTGCTTCATCTCACTTACTGCCATGAACTGCTAATTGCAACTAGCCATCGACAGAGATGTTAGAGCAGGCGGGAAGGAGAGAGAACCGAACAGCCAAGGCGTGGGATGCCAGGGGCTGTTTGCCAGGGTATCCTCCCTCCAGGAGCAGGACAACCTGGTGCTGCCCAGAGGAAGCATGCGGAACAGCCCCTAGCTTGGGCCATGGGTAGAACTACTAACAGTGTTTCAGATGAAGGGCCGCTGAAGAGTACATAATGGCAAAATGTTCAAGGATTTTTTTTTTTTTCCTGTTTCCTAATGTTTTCTACTGTTTTCCTTTTTCTTATTTGCCCCCTGTTAAATGCTGGACTGGTGCTTTCATAGAAGCTGACTGCAATTCCAAGGTCTGATGCCTGAGTGGAAGTGGCTTGCCTGGAGCCTGGCATATTGGTATTAAGCTAGAGTTCCCCACCCCAGTAGGCGTGTATCTGCATTTCTGTGTGCTGCAGGAGACTCTTCTGCCTTTTCTTCTGTTACTTTGGAAGCGGCATTCCTCTTTGGCACATTGTCAGCCAGAGTGACGGGAGAGATTTAAATGTCTTTCAAAGCTGGTGGTAGATTTTCATCTCGCCAAGGAGAGGAGTCTTCAAAATGCCTCATCTTCTAGTACTGAATGTCAGCGCGATCCTGATGTTCATCATCCTCTTTAAAAATCTTCCATGTCGTTTATTTCCAGTGTAGGTGCCTTTCCAGCTGCGCTAAAACCTATTGGGAAGCAGCAAAGTGAACCCTGGTGATTTCTACTGGAGCCCACCTGACTCTGGTAGCCGTGTGGGGCAAGTGCTCCTTTCCAAGCATTTATGGCGTAGGTGTTGACTCATCTTTTTATTAAGTCTTGTGCCTTCCTAAAAGCAGCCTCGCTGGGTCTTTGCTGCTGCTTTGAGGGGTTGATGTGCTCTTCCTCCCACTGTGTAGTGTGCCGTGCTGCGCTGGAGGAGATGAGGTTTGAGGGTGCATCCTCTGTGGGTACTTGAGGGAGAACTCCCCAGTCATCAGAGAAAGGACCAGTACCTTTGGTGTATGGGGGTTGTAAATGGGGATAACATATACTGAAGTTAATGGCAAGAAGGTGGTGTGTCTCCTTTGATGTTAATTCAGTTAATTTCCAACTGGAGACACGTGAAACTCCAAATTTGGGTTAGCAAGCTCACAGTTGTGGTCTTGCTCACTGTCTGGCTGAGCAACACTTGACTAGTCAGAACAGAAAGGAAGAGACGTTCGTAAGCACAGGGGGGAGAACCCGTGCTGGTAAAGGAAAAAAGGTATCCTTCACGGCTGATGTTAGCTTAAAATAATGATAATAACGGGGGAAAAAAAGCAGAAAGAGGACTTGGATGGAAATGTGAAGCGAAGACGTGAATACAGAATAGGACATTTTCCGGCTGTATTTTGAAACTCAAAGTTGACAGGTCATTAGTACGAAAGTGTAGCAATCTGTTCACATGCCAGCATTTAAATTCCCGCCGGGCCAAGTGGATCTTTTTGCCCTGTTTGAAAACTCTTTGATTTGCTTGCAATTGAAGGCCAGGAGACCTTTGGTATTATCTCATGCTTGCCAAGGACAAAGTTAATTTCCAGCTGTTCATAACATAATTCACTTTCTCTCTATTAATCTAGATCAATCAAATTTACTAACTTCCTTTATGAGAAATATTTATGCCTACTCAGAACACATCCAGTTAAAATTGATTGCATCTTAATTGGATCCAGTATGAAATATTTTTTTTTCTGGTAGGAGCATGGGAGCGTTAAAAGGAGAGGAGATAAAGAACATTCTCTGTAGCAGTATTTAAACATCATTTAAAGTTGTGGTTGTGAGAATAAGAGTCACTGGCTGTACTGCTTAGGGCAGTGACCAGACTTCTCCCGTAAGTGCTAGTACTTAGCCAGCAGTATTATAGGATTGGAAGGTGAAAGGGCACCCGGAGCTCAGTCCTCACGTGGTGTGGAAGAATGCCTGACATTTGATGTTGTTCTAAAAGCTAGCTCCATTTCATGATTAGTTTTTGATTTACAAGCTTCTTTGCTAACCCCCTGTTGTTCAAGAAAATGGAGTGGGCTGGTTGGCGGCACAGAGGATTTAGGTTCAAGCCTGAGAGCGCTACCCTCGTGTGACCCACCCATCATTACTGGAAGAGCGAGAGCTAGAAATTACTTCCTTTGAAGCCCCGATGCATTGTCCAAGATTTGTCTGGCAAATACTCTTCCAGCAAATTGAGAGAGGTGCATTATTATCATTGGGTGCAGAGCACGCTGGAACCAGCCATTACCTGCGTGATCTTCAAAATTGCTGTCAAAATGAGCTCTCAAAAAATCGGCGAGGAGGCTGCTGTGGGAAGAGCCATGTTGCCAAAGTATATTCAATGATAAGCCTTGGACTTTGTGGAATAGTAAAAGATACTGGAATTAGAAAAGAAAGGAAAAGCTATGCGTAATACCCTGTTGCACACCCGGTCTGAGCTCCTTGATCCAAGTACTGTCCTAATAAAAAGGGATGAGGGGCCTGAAATAGCAGGAGCAGCTGCAGGCTCTGCATCTCTCTGCCATTGCTCTGGTGGAAAACGGCTGAAAAAGGCGATAAAATTGAGCAGGCTGTAGTCACACATTTCTCATACTTTAAGCTTCTGGAGAGTAGGGTAAAATTGCCTTTTTTTCTCAGCCATGTAAAATTGCCCAGTACGTTCATCAGCCAGCATGTATTACACGGTGAATTCATATTACGTGAAGACTATATGTGTCATGTTTTCATTTAAGTCTGTTTTCATAAACAAAACAAGATAAGAAACCGGGAGGTAAATAAAGTGCTTAGCAGTGCCTCCAGGTTTTCATGAAGTTTCATGGCTGTTTTTAATAGGCGCCATTTAAGACAGATTTCGTTTAAGCCAAAATGCCATTTAAAGTTACAAGTCTGTAGGGAACTTGAGGAATGAATGGTTTTGACAAATGAGCAGTCTGAGGAAATTCATCTTCTGTGGAGGAAATCATTGAAACTCAGCTTTCTTATACAGGGATAGGGTAGAATTTGATTAACTGCAGGTAGAAAACAATGAAGAAATGCCTTAGGAAGCAAGATTTTATTCCGATTAGACCAGCCAAGCAACCAGACCAAGACCAAATATGCGGATTTTTATACTAATGCTCGAAGTCTTAAAAACTGTAGCAGCGTAGTGAAATCTTGTGTGCTTTGGATGTCTGAAATGACTGTTGTAACAGATGCATCAGAAACTTGCTGGAAGGTAGATAATTGATGGGATTCCTACAGCAAAATGAGACGAGAGTAACAAGGTGGGTTGTTTCCAGTGAAGCCTGAAAGAAAGCATGGATTTATAAGAGGGAAATGAGGCAACAAAGGCAGGAGCATCTCCGTAAGCTGCGGTGTCCTGCCTGAAAAAGCAGGGTTGAATGGTGGCGCCCTACATGCCAGCCGGGAGAGTGGGGAGAAGGCAGAAGGCGCAGTAAGCTGGGGCAGGCGGTGGCTCGCCCGCTGTCATGGGTTTGGGCCAGCTTGGCCCAAGGAAGCCAAGCGACAGATGTTCCCTTTCTCCTGCCGAGCAGGAGAGGGAGAGAAGAAAAGAGACTAGTTTAGTAAGAACTAAACTACTTTAATGAAATAGAAAGAATAAAATAACAAAAAGAAAATAATGAAATATATACAAAACTGTATCAAGCTCCCAGGATGACAATCACGTCACCAGCAGGCACTGGGGAAGTCCCAGACTGGACTCTACGACAGAAGGGAACTGGGTTCAGGAACACACAGGTCGGAATCAAAGGCAGACGAACAGACGGAGTCCTCCTCAGATGTCGGCCATTGAAGAAGGAAAGCCAGAGCTCGAGCAAGAGCCAAAAGCCCAGTAAGAGGGCTGACCCTTTGATCCCTCAGCTTTTATCTTGATCATGATGCAGATGGGATGGAATACACTGTTTGGTCAGTTTTGGGTCACCTGTCCTGTCCGCTCCTCCCCACAGGTGGGACCCCTCTACGCTTTTCTGCTTCCGACCCTCCAACGGGGCAAATAACAAAGTTGTCTGCCCGTGGTCGTTATAGCAATAAGTATAAGCCAGGGCCTCTCTGCATCCCGTGCTTTGGAATCAGCTAGAAACACGGGTCTTATCGCTCTGAGAAAGAGCAGTTTTCTGCACAATATGCCACTAATTTCAGCAGTTAGAAGAGGCCTAGATAGAAAGCAGAGGTACTGAAAAAAATTGGTCCTGTTTTACCTCAAACCAGGACACTCGTGTAGAGGTGGTGAATCGCGGCACGGAGTGATGCCGCAGGCGCTGGGCCAGCCCGTCCAGCCTGTGTCCTGTGGCAGCAAGGTGGGGGAGCTGGGAGCCATCCCCGTGGCCTCCTGAGCAAGGCGCACTGCCCAGTCGGGTGGTTATCATCAATATGCTGCGTTTTAATAGCTACTTTAAGGAACTCTTTAATGGTATCCTCGTAGAAGCGAATAGTCATTTAGGTCTGTAAGGTAATAACTGGTAGGAGAAGCCCTAACTGTTTGCCCTAGCAGGAGAACTAGGAGTTTTTGTATGCAATTACTAGGCTGCATGATTACGCAAGGAAAACATTTCTGTAGCGCCTCGTCAGGCTGTGACACCCGCTGTCACAAAGTGTTTGCAACGTGAGTGAGCTCAATAAAGGAATGGGAGTCATGGAAAAATGTATGTCTAGGCCCTTGTTAAGACCCCTGTAATATGATGGCCTTTCTATGCTTGCCGGCTCTGGATTTCTCTAAACTGGTGATTGCAGGAGCTGTGAAAGTACAGCAAAGAGTTTCCCTCTGTACCTAGTCAACAAGTCAGATGTTCTCCTAATATTCTGCTGTAAAGAGGAGAAGCTTTGAGGTAAGCAGAAGCTTGACTGCTCAGTTAGATGTCTTGAACGCACCAACAAAAAAATCTGCAGCCTCCTTAGGAAGAGTTGGAGAAGGAAGGAAGCAGGAAAAAATAGGGGGCAAACTCTACTCAGTTAGAAAAATAAATTTAAAAAAAAAAAAGTTTGACGCTGCTGGGATGGATTTTTTAGTTTTTCAAGAGGGAACATAAATGCAAACTCTCAGAGGACGAAAATGAAGTGAAATAAAACTGTAAGTAGAAGCAGTTGTAGTACGTCAAAGTACATAGGGTAAATTTCTGCTGGAAATGAATGGGTATGTCGCAGAACGTTTCTAGCAATAATAAGATAAAGCCAAATAATCATAGCTGCTGTAGCCGGGCCTCGGGATTACTCCCAGATAAATGTGTAAATCTAGCCTGATTGTGCCCCAGAACCACCTGCTAGTCACTTTGTTACGCTCTGGTAAAATTGATACTTCTGGCAAACTTCCTTTTTCCCTTCTACTTAGGATGAAAATGAACTGTTGCATAAAAACAACCACCCCTTGTATCTTAATGGAAAATTAAGTGGTAACTGCCACAGCTGGGCACTTCGTTTTAAGCTCTGAATAGACAATGAGCAATTGGCTGGTAGTTGCGTGTTAAATGTTATCAAATATGTAAGTGTATACGATATATTTGAACTTCACAAAGAGCGTGTCGTTGAAATCATTAGCTTAACAGCTGCAGTGAAAGAATGGAATTTGTGACGTTTTCATATTTTTGACTGTCTAGGGGTTTTACAATGGAGAAAATAACTCTGTTTATTGGGCATTGGTGCATTCGCTAACAGGAGAGAAAAGGTGTTCTGTACACCCTCCGGCTTCTTATTCCCAGCCATTGGCATGCCATAAGCTCTGGTCACGTCGTTCTAGCGCTATACAAGTCCTGAGGTAGTTCCTACCTGTAATATATTTTGCTTTTTACAAGACAAGAGCCTGTGAACTTGAACAAAAATAAGGTGGTGAGAATAGCGTGTTGCTTCATAGCTCTAAGTGTGGCTTTTTCGCTCCTTACTGTGGGCCTGTTTCATGCGTTGGAGTTAATCTGTGGTACAGTATTTATTAAAGCTCTAATTCATAATAAATCCGTGGCCTGGCAGACAGTGGCGTGTGCCAAGTGATGGTCCATACGAAAGGGTTACCATCTCGTAATACGCTTTCTGAATGTGAAACAGTGTTAGCTGTTCTGGCTTCTTGGAATATAAAAGGATGTTGCCCGTGTTCACTTTGATAACTTCTTTTTGAGGTAGGTACCTGATGGAGGAGAATGATGTTGTTGAGCCTTTCTGTTTGTGAAGAATGGGTAGGGGCAGAGAAAGAAAGATATGTGCAGTGTCTCTGTTTTCATGTTTGGGGGAAAAAAAAATTTTTTTTCTTGTTCTGTGTCACAAAGCAAAGGGGGGACTTTTAGGTCAATCTACTTAGGGACAGGGAGAGCAAAATTAAATTTCAAATAGGTGAACCATATGCTTTGGGGCAATACTGTAAAAAGATAATAGTGAAGGGCATCAAGTAAGTTATCCTTTTGGAACTGTACTGAAAAATGCTGTTGAAAGAGCGGTGAGACCCTGAGAAGGGCAAGGTCTTACCTGGACATTTGTGGAAGCAGCTCACAATGAGCAAGGAGCCTCTGCCAAGCTGGACAGAGAGGCATGAGGGAGCAAGATGCTTTTCTTAATGAAAATGTTTCAATTAGAATAGAAGAGCAGCTGGCTCCAATTTATTGGGAAGTGTTTCCATGGGTCCTACAGCTGACATCGGAAGTTCTTTTAATCCATGGATTCTCTCTGTCTGATTTAGCAGCTTCAATTAAACAGGCCAGTTAACTCCACAGCAAATAAGACAGGTGGTTTCAAAATAGGCAGGACAAATGATTCCTGTCAGAGTTTATTGTAAGTGTTTTTACCTAAGCAATAGACCCAGAACTGCGTAAAGCATTCAGGAGAAAAGTCTCCCTGGGGAACGCGTGGCAGATCTCTCTGATAGTGGTGCTGTCACACACATAGCGAGATTAAGAGTGACAGGGAGAATTATGTGATTTTCTTGTGCATAATTCTTTAAAAATATGTATGTGTGTGTGTGGGCAGAATTTGACAACTGTTTTGTCCAAAAAAAACCCACCCCAGACCCAACTGAACTTTTCTTACAGTATTGAAAGAATTTTCCAACTTCTCAATTGAAAATCATGTGCCATCTGAAACGAACTCATTGGTTTCTTTTGCCCTTACAGTGAAGAAAAGAAAAACAAAGAAACCAAGGCAAACTTTCAACAGCCAGAACGAAATGTTATTATTTTGCGATTCAAAAGCAAACTCCCCTCCTTTCCCCTCCCACCTTACACATAGTGTTTTTAGACTGACCAGAATTACTGGAGAGGCTGGGGGTTTTTTTTGGTTTGTCTGCCACTACATTTAAAACAAAACCAAACAAATGAAACCCCAAAAAACCAAACTTGCCCCACGGTTTTAATTCTGCCTGTGTAGTTTAATGCTGAAACTGTTTGTGCTGATGAATTGGCAGCCTGACTCGTGGCAGTGACTGGAAAACACCCCTTCACCATCAGAGAAACCGCCTGATGGGAGTTTGAATCAAGCTCTTTCTTGGCTTGAAGAATGACTTGGTGTAAGTGCTTTTGGTTAATTTGCATGTTGTCTAGGTTAGAATTTGAATTAATTTGTTGTGCGTCTGTGTGGAGGTTAAAAATTCTGACTTCTGTAGAACAGGAAATAGCACTTTGTTCTGGGCAATAGCAATGGATGCCTTTGGATCTAGGTATACAGCTGGAAAAGCGTCTCATTAGCATTTTGCATTTTTCATGTTCTCTTAATCATTGCAAAAACCAAATTGCCACTTAAGAGATACCATCTCACATCGAGCCTGGTGGAATTCCCCCAGATAGCAGCATTGGCCACTCCAATAGGCTTCAGAGTGTCACCACCACCAAATCTCCTTCTTTCCTTTACTGTATCTCTCTCTTCACTTTTCTCTAATAAATGGCCCATGAGTCATTTGAGTGGGTCTTCTTCAGCCCTAATTGCATGTGTGCAATTTTTATGGTAAAGGCCCCCATGAGGTAACATCGTATCCGTCATTCTGTTCATCATCTCGATTAACATATTCAGGGATACTCCTTCCTTCAGTTTAATCTAATATAGTTCTCAGATAATGCCATTGTCAGTAATAAACGATATTATTATTTCCTCCATCTGCCATTTGGTCAAATCAGGTCATGTAAATTTATTTGCGTCAATGTCGATTATTCTCATCTCATTCCTGAACGTGCTTTTCAGGTCACTTCTAAGTCAAGCAAGTTCCTTCAGCTTTGCAGAGCTGATGGAGAGCTTTTCTGCCAGGTTTCTGACTGTGAGATCAGTTTTCTGCCCAAATCTCCAAACGGCTATTAGGTAATAGCTTTCCATGGCACATTACAAGTACTGCTCAACTACCAAGATGTTTTCATTATTTGATATTTATTTGAATTTTTTTGAAGTATTGCATCCAGTGCACTGAAAAGTGTGCGTTGGTGTTTTTGGCAATTTTTTATCACATCCTAATGCTCTCTCTTCTGAAAATCAAGTTGACTACTGCCTTGTTGTAAATGATGTCTTTACACATGTCTTTCCAAGCTGGAGGCGCAATTGCCTTCCATTACTGCTAAAATGCTTAGGAGTCAAGATGTTGATTTATCTTACGTGGAATAAAATTTGTTCCTATCCCCATTTGGAATATGACAGGTATCTGTCACCAGCAATGGGATTATGAATGTTTAAACTGAAACACATTTCTTATTTGCAGCTACTACTATTCAGTTGCTCACTTGTGATCTGAACTGCAAATGCTTTTATTAGGGCTTCGTTAAAGGCACACAGCTGCATTATTTGGGGGGAGTTAAATGCTTGTTTTGAATATTGTGGTTTGGTTTTGTTTGCGCTTCCATTAAAACAGATTGTAGCATTAAATTTGTATTAAAAATGCAGAGGTTGGTAGCTAAGTGTGGCTTGTGAATGGTGTAACGAATCAGGATAGCGAGTGGTACGAGACGATGAGGCGGAGAGCAGGAGAGCATTGGCAGTAGTTTTTACCAAGAGGTCCGGGGCCAACGGCCATGGTGGGAGCCCGTGAAGAGGCCAGGAGCCATCAGGGACCTGCTGCTGGATGCCTGTGCATCCCGGCCAGGAACTTGCATACCCCTGTGGGCAGGTCGGGGGTGTTCTCTGCGGAGACTCCCTCCAGTCTAGTGTGTGTTGAATCCCTGAATCCCACTGATTTGACCATAACCGGGACCGGTGAAGGTGACAGCTTAAAATTAAGGCACGAGAACTCCATAATGTCTGTGTGGGTGAAGGTAAAGAAGGCAATTCTAAGTACTGGTATTGGGGTGAACAGCAGCCAAGCTGGGAGTGACACAACCCAAATAGTCTGTGTACTTTCATCATGGAGACAGAAAAGGCAAAACTATTAGCCTGAGAAAATGTTCTCTTCCTAGCTCCTTTTGCTCGATGTGCATGCATAGAGGAAGTGGTGTCTTCTCCAGAGTTGTTCTCCAGGCTGCGGCCAGGTACCAGTAGCGCAGCTGATGGAGCGGAAAATGGGTGTTCCAGCCTGACTGACTGGTGGGAAAGCAGCCCCTTCCTGTCTCCATGCCTGCAGCCTGTCTCTGCGGTTCCTGGACTGGAAGCTAAAGTGGAACAGAACCAGCACAGGGTGGCTGCTGGCCATTGAAGATACCCGAAGAGAAATGTGGGTGGCGAATAAAGACCATAGAGAACCATACACCAACGAAGGAAAACGGCAGGAACGGCTGTACTAGTCACATTTTTCTCTTACTGTTTTGGACCCCTGAGTAGAATTACTTTTGAGGTTAAAGCAAGATTTCAAAATACAGTAGAATTACTTTTGGGGTTAAAGCAAGATTTCAAAATACAGTAGAATTACTTCTGGGGTTAAAGCAAGATTTCAAAATACAGTTTGTTTTAAAAGCTAAACAAGAAGGGTTGGAATGAAGTTAACATTTTACATTGAGTGTGGCTCTGCCTAGTCCCTGAGGTTAGTTCTTAATGTCCCTTAATGGAATGGGTTTTTCTACAGTCGTATTCATCTGAGCAAAATACCAGTTAGTTCTTAAGCCTCTCTATTTTATTGCAAGAATGTATGGAAAGGACAATACTCTTTGTAATAAAACGGGGAAAAAAGCTAAAGGATTTGAATGTCCTTGAAGAATATTTCTAACATTGTTTATTTCCCTGCGTAATCGGCTGTGCTTCTCAAATGACAATGATTTTCCTGTGGGGGATGCTCTGACCTCTTCAAGTATAGTCTTGTGCAAACTGAGAAAAAAATTAAACAGAGTATCTTTTGTAACAACATGTCAAAATGGAAACCAACACTGAATATTCAATGCTGACTGCTCAGGGGTAGGGAAATTCATTTAGATGACATGGTAATGATGCTAGAGGGAAGAAGAATTGGGGAAAAGGGGAAAGTGTTGCAAGAATAGAATTTATGGCTGAGTATATTGTTATCCTTCCCTCTCAGAAAAAAAAAAATGTACTTCATTTTATATATTATTTACATTTGTAGTTGTTTATTTTATGTGCTTGGGAGGTAAGTAAGAGGGGAAGTAGTACAGTTTATTAAGAGGGAGTTTAATATACTGTACAACAGTCTAGTTTATTGAGAGAAAGGATGATAGATTTATGATGCTGTTACTGTGGCAAATGTCATCAATGCAGCGCTCGATCGGTGTCTCGTTTCTAACTGAGAAACTGCTCTGGATTGCTGCCAGCTCCTTCCCCAGGGCTTGCTTTGAGCCTGTTCCCCGAGGATTGGGGTGACACTGCTGTTGGGATGTCCCTGCCCCAGGCTCTGCTTCCTTGGTCTTCCACTGCCTTGTAAAAACCCCCTCTGTGCCCCAAAACAACCGGTTTCTTTGCAGTTCAGGGGAAGGAATTTGTGTGTTGGCTTAAGATCTGTGCCCGGAATGCCTGGTGCCCGTCTCCCTGTGGGGGGTGTCAAACACGGCGAGCCGGTGCCACTGCGAACACTGTTGTTCGACTGTATTTCTTGATTTTATTTGCTTGGAGTCAGGCTAGAATAACTCAAAAGATGGAATTTGCAAGTAGCTGTAAGAAATTATTCTGATAAGAAAGGACAGCTGAGAGAAGTACTTTTTGTGTTATATTGGCTAGATATACCTAAATTGCTGACTCCAGTATTCTACAAAGAAATCTTGATCTTAGTTTGTGTCAAAGCTAGTAGATGTGTGCTTGGTTTAAAAAATGAATTTGGGAAAGCAGAATATAGTAATAATGATGCTATAACAGGTATTTTGTCGCTCACAACATTTGTTTCTGGTTAACACTTTATGAGGGGGTTGAGCCATAAATGGGAACTAAAACACGCCGGTCCTCGGTCCTCCCTCACCGTTCACTCCTGCCAACGCCAGCCTGTAGCTCTGTAGCTCCTGGTCCTTGTGTGGTCACTAAATTAGGGTTTGAATGAAATTGCTTAAACGGTTTCAGGATGCTCAAATCTAAACAGCAGATAAAGATTGTTTTGTATTAACAGCATGCGTTGTTTTTCTCAGTATGTTGTTAGCTACATGAAATGGCTTTTCTTTACTTAAATGTAAAAACCCACCAGGTAAATGGGGTAAACGTTCTCATCCTTTGAAGATCGGAACATTCATCTGGAGTAACGCCTTTGACCCCAGTGCAATGTTTTTCAGAATTCTTTTCTGTAACATCAGATCTATTATTTCTGGATTTACATAGGTAAAACTCTGCTGTCTTGAAGGTCTTGGTAACTTAAAAGAAAATGTAGCAGCAAAAAAGTCTTCTGCCATTCCGTGACTTGTTTCAACTGGTGAATAACAGCGACACTTTAATGGATGTAATAAAACAAGGGATCTTTCTCCCAACGCTGTTACATGTTTTGGTAGTAAGCTGTATAGATTTTCCTGTAAGTTCATGGAGTTCAGAGTCAAAATAGACCTTTGTTATGCTTTGAGGACCCACAGCAATTTATTGTTGTTTACACAAGTATTCTCTCACCTGATGACCCCTCCCCATCTGCGAAGGGTATTGGTTAAAAACAAAGAAACACAAGGGTTGAACTATAAATCCATTTAAGAGGATAAGAATAAATAATTAACACTGATAATACTAAAGAACCAATATTGATTCTGATAGCAATATAAAATATACAAGGATTATACTCAGCTCATTCTATCTGTGGGAAGCCATGTGCTCCCAGCAGGGGACAGCAAATGTGGGAGACTGTGAGCACTGTGGATTTGGAAGGAAGGGAAGGGCTCAGGGGTCCGGCACCGGGGCAAGAACTTCTCTGGTTGGACAGTGACTCTTCTGCCATAATGAAAAGGTAAAATGGTGATTAGCTGGCAGAGCCATCCAAACTAAAATTCAACTGTTGGCAAGCATTAATGTTTCTTGAATTGCCCTCTTCACTTCTTTGAGCTAGAAATTCAAAATGCCAGAAAAAACCAACTTTGTCGATGTCATGCATAAAATATCAGAATTTATGAAACGATTTGACTAGAAACCCTCACGGTGAAGTGCAGTTGCAATTGCGGCTAAAATACATAGGCAAGCAGGGGACTGGTTCTGCCATGCTGTGTGCAGCTCCTCGTGCAGCACGACTGTGCTTCCCTCTTAGAGGAAGAACTGATTTTGGAGCAGTTTCTGCACTGGTTAGTGAATTGTTGGATTTATTTGGACAATAAAAGTGATGCTTAGAGATGTGTGAGACAGAGCTGTCCTAGTCTCTGTCCGCTTACCATCTCTGCATCTCCCTTGGGTTGGAGATCTCTGTACAAGCGCGGTTGCAGCTGGATCCAGGTCTGAGGATAAAGTCAAACCTAAACTTTATTTAAAACCTGAAACTCTTCTCTTGGTTTGCTTCAAGCCTTGCCTTTGGAAAGCTGGGGAAAGTGGGGAGGAGAATTCTATAGATGACATATCCATGATGCCAGGCATTCACTTTGGTCATCAGTGACTGAGTGATGAGACCTGGAAGCAATTTGAGTGATGAAGACAAAGTTTTAATTAGTTGCTATAACACTTGGATCGTTACTAGTTTTCAGCCTCTGGGCATACATGTATGGGGAAGGTAAGCAGCGTGAGGGCCTTCTCTGTGGCCCTGAAGCCAACCAGCATGGTCCGACCCTGTCTGTATAATTAGACTCCCTTGGCCTGCCTGCATCCAAGCCTGGGGAGTGGCACCTCCCAAGCTTTGCCCGGCCGTTGTTTCGACAAGGACTAGTTGGCCAGGGCCAAAAATGTCCCGGAGACAGTAGCAACCGTTTACCAGCACCGACTGTTGGTCTCTGGTGCTCAGGTCTGCGCGGTGGCGCTGTTTAATGTAGTGAAAAAAATACTGAGCTTCTGGGGGAAGCGGGTCAGTCCTTCCTGCCCTTCCTCCTGCTTGCTAGTCTCAGAGTGACGTGCCTTTCAGTAATTGTCTTGGCAAACCAACATTGCTGATGCTTCCTTAGCATTTCAGATACTTATACTTATCCTTACTGGATATTAGCCATTTACAAAGCCAGTTTACATCTGTTTTGTTGGGGTTTTTTTCTATGCAAACAAAGAACTTGTACAACAAAATAAAGGAGATGATCTGTTGCTAAACTTGACAGGTTTTTTGATTTGATATTGTTAGACTCTATGTTCCCATTTTCAATTAGCTTTGAAATCTGCTTTCTATACTTTGCTGTTTAGTATTTCTGTCAAAAGAGAGGAAGAGATTGCAGCGTGTGTTCAGGAAAGACACAAATAGAGAAACACGGCTGAAAGAAATACTCAACGGCACAAATAATTTGCTCCTGCAGTATGTTGCTGGAATTGCTCAGCGTAAAGATAAAAGCATGCTGTGTTTGAGAAAGCATCGGAAAATATCATTAGGTTTCAAGTATTTTTTTTTCTTCAGTTGGAAGCTCTTATTTTGGCTTGTGTTATTTTTGTTTTAAGAAAAGAAGTCCAAAAATGTAGCTGCTGTTGTTTCATGGTTCAGAAAAAATGCTCTGAGAACACGAAGGATATGTGTGTGAAGGAGATTTCACTGGAAGTCCGATTTCCTCAGGCTTAAAGTATTAACAGATTTTTAAGGGCTGCTAAACCAACTTTTATCAGCAAATACTGACAATAAACTGTGCCAGATTGTAATTAGATTGGATGCAAAACAGTAATCACGTAAGAGCCATAGCAGTTGCCAATTTCTGGTAGTATCCTGCAGGCTTGGTGGCCTGTGTGGATGCCACCATGCTTAGGTTGGCTCTGCTTTCAAGAAGTGTTAATTCTGTGTCATCTGTTGTAGGTTTTCTGCAAAAAGCCATACTAAACCTTTTACGCATGTGGGCCTGAGTAGGAATACATGCGTAGGTATCTCCTGTTGACAGGGTATTTTCTGGCATGACATCTGCCACAAGCACAGGTTGTTCTGTACATATTTGCCCTTTGTTGTTAATTTTATCACCTCTTGTCCGCTGCCACAGGAAGGCGAGGTGCGAGACGGGCTCCCAAGCTGCCCGCTCCAGTTGCCCGTAGCCGAGGCTTTGCCTCTGCAGTGGAGATGGTCTCCTCAACCCAAGTCCTTCATTTCTCACAGCACCCCTAGGGGACACCATTTCCAGCCGGGTTTTACATTTGCTTGAAATGGACCGAGGGGAATTTGAGAGTGCGGTGGACATTGATTTTGTGTGGCCAATTTCCATTTAAGATCTGGGCAAAACCAAAGCAGTGAGTTAGTATTAAAAAAAAAAAAGGTTTATAGATTCACAGAACAGAAAGGGATTATTTTGCTTTTTCCTATTTTTCTCTTGCTGTATTTATTTATTTATTCTATAGGAAAGGCGTGTGTGTGAGGGGTAGACATGGGCAAGGAATATGTAGTAGTAAGGTCTGGGGAGATAATGAGCAGGACACTAAGTAAATCATTCATTTCCAGTTCTTTGGCCATAATAATACTTCAGTGACTCTACTCTCTATGCACAGGCTGGGTGGAGAATGACTGGAGAGCAGCCGTGAGGAGAGGGACTTGGGGGTGTTGGTGGGGGAGAAGCTCACCAGGAGCCGGCACCGTGCGCTGGCAGCCCAGAACCCCCCCGTCCCCTGGGCTGCATCCCCACAGCGTGGGCAGCAGGGCCGGGGGGAAATCTGCCCCTCTGCTCCGCTCGGGGGAGACCCCACCTGGAATATGGGGTCCAGCTCTGGGGTCCCCGACATTAGGGGCCTACAAGAAAGCTGGGGAGGGACTTCTTACAAGGGCATGGAGTGATAGGATGAGAGGTGATGGGCTTCAAGCTGGCAGAGGGGAGATTTAGATTAGATCCAGGGAAGAAATTTTTGCTTGTGCAGGTTGCCCAGAGAAGCTGTGGCTGCCCCATCCCTGGAGGGGTTCAAGGCCAGGTTGGACGGGGCTTGGAGCAACCTGGTCTGGTGGGAGGTGTCCCTGCCCAGGGCAGGGGATGGGAACAAGATGGTCTTTAAGGTCCCTTCCAACCTAAGCCCATTCTATGATTCTGTGGTTACATTCCTACAGTATTAATCTCTCAGGAGTAGAACTAAACATTTCTTAGCATTATTTGTTAGTGTCTCAGACATATCTTGACAACAATAGTGTTATTCATGTTGAAATCATGAGTGAAATTGTGCTTACAGAGATTCACATGATTTTCCACGAAGTGTGTGCAGTAACTGTGTAAGTCTGTAGAAATACTTCTTATTCTGGGCTATTAAAAAACAGGAAGTTTTACAGTAGAAGGAAAAAAAGCGGAGTGCTAGGAACTCTGCATCGAATCGCTCTGTTGGGATGAGAGAGCATCAAAGCATTGGGCTGGTTTCCTCCCCCCAGGCCTTCGGCAACTGAGCATTTGTTGATGTTCTGCATCCTGTTCGCCTGAAAAGATGTTAAAACCAAGATACGGTCTCAGTGTGAAGTCCTGATATGTGACAGCCTTCTGCTGTGAGACTTCCAGGCTGTAAAAGTCAACCCAGTATAGAATTACTCTTTAAATGTATTTGTCCTGAAAAACACACACATGTGTCTTTTCATACAGAAATTTTGGTTTTTTTGTCACGCTCAGAACTCCAATCTAAAAGATGGGGTATTCTTTGCCACGTTTCCTAAGTGTGAGAAATGTAATTATTTTTTAGTAATAAAATTAAGTTGTATGAGGCTATTCATTATTTATGTCACTCCAGTCAAACACTTTACAAAGGCTAAAGAGAAGCTAGCTGTTTATTCACTGGTAGTAACGCATACTATTAGCCCTTGGGCAGGCTATACCTGGGTAGGCTAATACATTTCCAGTTTTATAGAAGTGCGTTTGTATTTCTCTCTTTACCTATGAATTTCAGCTTTTTTCCCCCCTGCATTGATCACACAAACCAGACAACTTATTCAACACCTTTTTTTCCCTTCACTTTGGTAGTAGAATTTTATGTTTTGCACTGTAGAATTAGTGTTTAAAATGTGCTCTCCAGTGCTTGGCACATGATAACTCTGAAAACTACTCTTTATTCAAAAATGAAAAGTTAGAGTAATTTTTTTTAATGTTTATGTTACAGTAGAGCCATTAATTGGTGTACCTGTGTATCTTCTATCCAGAGGCAGTGATATTCTAGTATTCAGCTACCGGTATTTCTCCATTGTGCCTCTCAAGGCATAATGAAAAAGCTTCACCTTAAAGAGGGTTTTTTGACATTCTTTGTTCTTCTGAATGAGGCAGATCTGACTCAAGTGAAACAGAAGCAGTGGGGGACGAGACCAGGTGGTGTTTAAAATCCTCGCGCAGGCTGGCGAGCAGTCAAGTTAACGTCTTGTAAGAAGCCAGCCTTCCCCATCCCTCAGCTGCAAGGCAGGAACCAGCACTTCCCAATGCCACAGGGTAACAGACCTTGTTGGTTCCTTGTAATCCTGTGCTCCGTTTAGCTGCTTTGTTTTGGCCTTTGCTTGAGGGAGCTTTGCCTTCCTCAGCTGCCATGGTGCGGCCTTGTATGCGCTAATGGGAAATAACCCCTCTGGTTTGTAAATTTTGTTCGGAGAAGCAATGGGAAATGTTTCTGGTTGTTACAACTTCTTGTTGAAACTCAGTTTCTTTCAGGAATTGTTAAAATAGCTTTCTGGTAGTTTTACACTCCTGCTGCTTCTTTTTAAATAAATCAAAAATAGATAATTTGGTCATGGGCGTTCACATAGTACTGTGGCTTTTAAGGAGATGTGTCTGTTATTTTTAAAAGTTTGTCTGAAACTCGAGTAACACCATGACCTTGAGCTGTTGTTTATTGAATGGTCCCAATTAAGTTGAGTGAAGTCAATTGCTTCAGTCATGTCTTGTTAGCTGAATCCATCAGTAGAGCACATGAATACCTTGGCTGTGAATTGTCAAATAAGTTATGAAAAAGAAATATTAATCAGGTGTGACTCTTTCATAAGGAGCTTTTTTTTGTGCTGAAAAAGATACCAGCTGTTGCATCAGGAGTCAGTATTGGCACACCATGATTGCTTGTCATCTGGGTGGAACATATGGATCTGCTGCACAGGAGCCAGCAATCGCAGGACTGCTGCCTCCTTGGTGTGGACTGGCAGTAGAGAGGGATGAGGTGAATATTTTCTGGGTAGGTTTCACAGGAACATCCTGGAAGGAATGGTGATATGTGGGAATCCTGCCCCTAGCCTTCTAGTGGAAGGATTTTGTAAGCTAATGGGTTCTTCTTGCTTCCCTCCTTGGCTTGATTTATGTAACCATGTCCCAGTTCTGTCTGGTTTTTGTTCCTAGAGAAGTTTTGTTCTTGTCACCATTTTATAAATCCTAGTTTTGACCCTGGAGATTTCCAGCTGCAATCCTGAGCAGGCGATGCGGGGGAAATGGATGACGTGCTGCCGAGGTGGGAGGTGCCGGTGTGCTCAGAGAGGATGGTGTGCATTTTCCAATACTGTAGTTGCTAATTTCCCCGAGTCCTGTTCTGAAAATGTGTGAATTGTGTTTTACTCAGCAGTGCGCACATGGGCAAATTTTCACAGGGTGACAAAAGGCACATCCCTGATGTGATTCAACACTTTGCTTCGTTTCAAATTCCTGCTCTGAAAAACATAATTTAGAACTATTAAAAGGTGGAAGAGTCTTGAAAAGGGGAAGAGGTTTATTTTTAGATGGTTTTGTTGTTAAAAATTACTTTCTTAAGACAACTTGTTTTATTACGAAGTAAGCTCAGATTGTGAGGTTCTCAGCAGTATTACAGAAAGAAGCTTGGCTGAGGCCCACGTCAGACGGTATCAATTGTGCTTGTATATAATCATTAATATGTTTTATCATTTCGGTGATTTTTTTTTTTTAAACTTCATTACATACCGAGGCTTTTTCTTTTAGGATTTGCTGCAACTGCTTGATAAAGCAAACACCTAAAGCTTTCATTTCCTCAGGGCATACAATAGAACAGTAAAAACTTAGTTAATCACAAGTATAATATTCTAACTTGGCTTTTCTTTTCTTAAGAGAGCCTTTGGATTACAAGCAAAATCAAATGCCATGAGCTCTCAAATCTTGTGCTTGGTTTTGGAGGCAACAAAACAGCTTAGAACTTGCTTTTGAAGGTCCTCAAAGGTGGGGGGGGAGAGAAATGCTTCCAGGTAGGATGCAGTACCAAGTATTTCTGGTTTTCTATCGCTGTGTCTGCAAACACAACCACGAGGTGGTATCAATGACATAAATCAGCACATTTTGTGTGGTTTAGTGTTTAATGAGAATAAAATAGTATGGAAGGATTGTAATCTGTCACTCTTCCTGCTTGCTATCTGAATCGCTTGATTCTGTAGTCTACTCCAAAACTGGTGGTGTGACTCTCTCTCCTAACCGCTCTCGTCACTTTTTTAAAATTCTGATTCCTTGACATCAACTCGATTCACAGACGTTTATGCACAACTGTAGGTTACAAATGGTCTTTTAGATTTCATAATAAAGTCCTTTTCTTACACTTCTTATTTCTGTAATGAAGCTGTTCACAGGGAAAGAGAGGATTTCTGTCTCCCCATGAAGGAGAGTGCTTTCCCTGCCCTCATAGAAGGGGAATGCTCAGCAGTAATGCATAGAAAGCTGTGGCTATTTAAAAAAAAAAAAAAAGTGCACCCTTCCTCCAAACCCAGACTATTACAGATCACTTAAGAATGGATTTCAAAGGCAGAAGCTCCTCTTCCTCTGTCCTGCTCTTGGGTCCTTCTGGCATTTGTCATTTGTGCTAGTTCCTCCTTCTGTTTGCCCCAGCTGAGTTATTGCAAGAAATTCCTTCATTCTTGGGAAAAAATATATGTCCCACTTTTCTAAGTAGACAAGGAATTTCCCAAGAAATTGTGGGTCTTCCTCTGTCTGTTATAAGGTCCGGTGTGCGCTTGATCTGGCGTGCTCCACTCCATATACCTCAAGGATATTTTTTGTCCCTGAAAATAGGACAGATGTTAAAGCAAGAGTGCGGTAAGACTGAATTGTTTGACAAGACTCGTATCCAAATCTAGTTAAAGATACAAATTTAGGTCTGTGATATTTTTTTCTGCCTGGATGTTGCTCGATGGTCGCTCTTCCCTGCGTTTCCCACACATTCCCCTTTTTACTCCCCTTTCTCGAGGCTCAGGGTGCAATGTCTGCACCTGGGAGACTAGAGCCAAACTCAGACTAAGCAGTCACAGCGGGGCAAGATTTTGGAAAACATGGCTTTAATTGCTCTGCCTTTGGTATTGAATGGAGTGGACCAAGAAAATCCAGGTTTTCTGGCATTGCTGGCAATGCTCTTTCTGTCCCCCTCCTCTCTGCCGATACTCCCCTGCAGGAAGTAGCACAAGCAGCTGAGGGTGGATAAGCATCAAAAAGTTGTCCTTTTTTGCCTTCTTTATCAGGAGAAAAGAGATACGTGCAGTTTATTACAGTGCACAGTAAATGTCTAGGAAATATTTCAAAAATTATGCAGGTAGCCATAAGCAATATTTAGGTGTAGACCCTTTAAAATTTTAATAATTCAACTTTAGGGCAGAGTGTTGGAGGCTCCTGCTGCTCCTCTCAGAACAGTATGCAAACAAGCCCTAGGATGGCTCCAAATTAAGGTGAAAACATTCAAGTCATTTAATTCGCACCTTCGATGGCTATTGCCTGATCGTGGTGTTCCCAAATAAATGCTTGATCTGTTCCATTATTTATAAGTCCTTGAGTGTTTAAAGTGTAAATTAGACTTTTCTAAACAGAGAACCAAGAAACCCCAATGTTGATTTGGTTGAATAATGGCTAAAGGAATTGGAAAGCAAACAAGATTTACAAAACCAGTTTTTAATATATATTTGTGATCCGACACACTCTGAAATGTGCCCAAGAACTCTAAAACAGATTGCCTGAATACGCACTCTTCTCTGTGGGCTGAAACACTCACTTTGATCAAATAGTTTGCATTAGAATGTCACTGGTCAAAGAGACCCCCACGCACATTCCTGCCTCCTTAATATGAATCTTTCTTGCCTGCACTGTTATCAGTGCTGCTGGTTTTAGTTTCTGATTTTAAAATCTGGCACAGGTGAGAGGCTGCAAGTGTAGTTTGAGTGCAGTCAAAACAAGAGGCAGAACCTGTTAACTTGAGGAAGGGTTTGGGAAGAGAAAGCCCAAAGTTAAAGGAGGTGAATGTAAATTTAAAGTAAAGTGCTTGGACTTTTGGGTTGGATGCGATGTCAGAAATTTGGGTTAGATGAACAAAAAAATGGGTGATGGAAATCAGTGTGCTTGCTGGTGAGGATGCCTGTTCATAGGTTTGGAGGAGGAAGGTGCCAGGGAGGAGTGTTTTGCCGGTGCTGTTTGCAATCCTGTGTAAAGGCCTTGAGAAAATACTGTGTCTTTCTACTGTCTGTGGATGCTACTGATCCCGTTTGCCGTACGAAGCTTGTTTTCTCCCAGAAATGTTGTGCGGGTAGAAACCGTGACTGGACTGCAAGATGCTGGGACCTCCCAGGCACATGGCATAAAACCGGGACTCTGTGGTGTGCGCATGGTGATTTTGCTGTGTCTGGGATGTGTGGGTCTGTTTGAATTATGAGGAGCTTGACCATATTGCACACGCGTAGTAAATTAAATCTGAAAGGTGTTGTGCTAGGAAACAGCTGTTATGTGTGTCCTGGACTTCCACTAACATCTCTGTAGTCACACAGCTAAAATTGGGTTTGCTTTGTCCTGGTTTGGTACTTACTTGGCAAATGAAGAGTAAACACAACATTTATTTACGTTTATTAACATGGTCTCTATAAAATAAAACAGGTCTGAGATAGAAATTAGATTGGTTTTGTGATAATATATTTAAATGGGAGGGCCGGGATATCCCTGGGAATGGGACTCCTTTTAAATGCAAATCGTTTTGTTTGCAGGTACTGAACTTAATAACCCACGCACATACCCAGAGAATTTGTGTTCCCAGAAGCCCGCTTTTGCCTGGAAATATACATAAACTTTGTTAATATACATATTGTTTCCCCAAAGTACCAAAATAAACCCGGGAGTTTTCAACATGGCAAGGTGTCATAAGCCTGCTCTCAGAAGCGATCACTTCCAGTGCAAAAGCTAGCTTGTAGAATTAGGTACTGTGGCAAGAAACGTCCATTAGTTTGGGGTAGCTTCTGCCTTGCGAACCGTGGCAGAACATTGCTGTTCCAGAACCAGAGTTGTGTAAAGTTTTGTGTTCCCATGCCCCCTTGCGCTCCGAGGTTTCTCTCATCTCTTTGTGTTTAGTGAGGCAAAGCATAAATTTCCAATTGTGACCCAAACTGGGCCAAATTCACGAAGAGAGGCCCAGTATGTGAATAGAAGTAAGACTTGCTGGTTTTTCTGCTCTGTCTCGCAAAGTAACAGGAACACAGAATAAAGAGCTGTCTGTCCATTCCTCTGGCTCCAGGAGTAGGGGGATGGTTCTGATGAAGGTCTTCCCAAGATATCCAGTGCTGAAGGGTTCCTCTTCTTAGAAGCTTCGTGATCTTTCCTGGCTTTAAGCGAGGAGCTTGTCTGTCTGGCTCTTACTCCGGCTCCTGAATCCAGGGCTACCAACTGGCAGCCCAGTGTTCTCACCGTCCGACTTCCCTTTCTGATCTCCGACTGGTTCCCGTGTTCATTGTGCTTGCTCTTGTTCCTGTTATTACAGCATTGTTTTCCTTCTTTACGTCACCTTTTGTCATTTTGAAAACATTTTCCCTCATCACCTGACCCAGATGAAATGCAGGGATAATTCCTATGCTGCTTTTTATTCCTCATAAAAAGAGTTTAAGTACAGTAAAACTTAGGGGAGACTTAATGGTGCTTTTCCTTTACCAGTAAAACTTAAGGTGTACTTAATGGTGCATTTCCTTTATCAAAGGACACATAACTGGAGTAAGTTTCTCTGATTCCAGATGGCTCCATCCCTGAAAAGCCACACTCAACATCGTTGCATTCTGCCTGTTTTTATGCATATCCTTGTTCTTGTTCTTGTGTGCTGTGTCTTAAAATCTAAATCACCTTCAAGAATTGCTGTTGCCAAGGTCTTCTGGGAAATGAGACAAGAAACAAAGTGTTTGTTGGAATAGCCTGAGGACTTTTTATCTCACCACTGACTGTAGCATATGCATTTTTTATTATTTCTGTGCTGTCTGGTAAGGGAAGGAATGTTTCCTTCTTTAAGTGTCCCCAGAAATTTTAGCCTGTGTATTTTTTGGCGTGATAGCCTTTCCATTGTATGTGTGGGTACTTTATCAGGTAATATTTTTGTTACTGGTAATTTTCTTTGTGTCTGTACGTGTTGCCTGGTATGAGAGTTCCGATCTGAGAATATTTTTTCCAAGAATTGGCAGCTTTTTGTATAGATAATGGAGAAGCTTAGCAATCTCTTTCTGCTTCTGTTTGCTAAACTAAAAAAAAAGAGGAATCTCACCATTCAAGGTCTTTCAAAATTGTATTTCAGTAGTCATTTTATCCTTGCCGGGGTTGCCAGAGACTCAAGGGCCTGCTTGGCAGATGAGACAGCACTGTGGGGCAGCGCCCGGATGTGGTGGGAAAGTCCTTCTGGCTGCCCCCCAGCCAGCAATCCTGACCTTCCCTCCAGTTGTTGGGAGAACTTCTGCCTTATCCATGTCTGCTGATTCAGAGAGAGGGGAGATGATTAGTTTTCAGTTAGTGGGTCAATATGTTTTGAACGTGTGTGTAGTTAGCTGTTTAGAAATAGTCCCTTGAGCAACATATGATTGATGCCTTCTCAATGTATGTAATTACCAGCTTTTAAAAGCTTTTGAAGAACAGCCTGTGTGGCGTGTAAATGCCTCAAATGCTTTTTTTTTTCCTGTAAAACCAGTTAGCCTATGGACAAGGGAGAGCGGGAGTCGAGGAACATGTGGAGGAGGGAGATAAAAGTAAACTTGATTTCTAGGAGTAATTTGGTAAGTTCCTTTGTCAAATCCTCCTTAAAGAAGGAAAGTATCATGAGAGGCAGGATTCTTGCATGGATAAGAAAGCAACCCAAGAAACTCCAACCCCAAAATCAGAATGGCTGATTTTCACAGTGGAGGAAAGTCCACTAGGAGATTCTTGCATGAATATGTCCTAAGACCTGTTTTATTCGGCAAGTTTGTAAGTCTTCTAGAAGTCGGATGATTGGTTTGGACAGCTAGACTGTCCAGAGTAATTAAAAGGAAAAAAAAAACCCACAATAAAAAAGGCAGGGCAGGGAGGAGGAATATGTAGAAAACATTGAGTGACTAGAAGAGAGAATGGTAGATGAGAAATGTAATGTGGTTAAATGAAAAGGGATCCTCAGGTGGAGAAAAGTTGGTCCCAGCTTCATGTGTGAAATAATGGGCTTCGAAGTGGCTATTACCAGTGCAGTGAGTGCTTAGGTTTAGTTAAGGATTTGTATTTTAAAAGACAACAAAAAACTAAGTGCTTTTAGCAGAATAACTAAAATACAATTAAAAATAAAATGTTACAAATTATTAGTAAAAGATCATTTTGCATTTCAGAGCATCATTTTGTGACTAGATAAATTTATACCTTGAACACCATGTGTATAGTCCAATCACAACAGACAAAATCACAAATAGACAACTGCCCTTAAGGAACAGCTGGGTTCTTGAGGATTCCAGGATCCTTCAGATGGACTGAAAGAGTTAGGGAGATGTGTAAAATTATGACTAGCCTTCTGTCACAATCGAGTGGAGAAATGGTGTCCATTGAGATCCAATAAGTATAGTGAATCTTTGAGTAGAAGTACTGGGTTATGTTGAGGCATTGAGAAATAATGGTATGTTAAAAATCACCAAACTTGAGACAGGCCTTGGGCACTGGTATGCTTGCCCTACTTAATTCAGGTTTCTCAGCACAAAGAGGCTTTCTGTCAGAAGCACTTGCAGAAAGAGAATACAGGAGCACGTCAGTGGCCGCAGCGTGGGACCTGGTGGTGACCTTCCCCCAGTGAAACATTAACAGGAGGAACAGGAAGCCCCTTCTGTGAACCAAACAGTTATACCACTGCTACAACCCTGAGCATGGAAAAAAAAATAAAAAATTGTTTTTAAAAAACAGTTTCTGAAGAACTGTTTTCCTCTTTTCCTGTTTTATGCCTTTAGTATTCATCATTTTTATTTTTTTCTCTAACTGTGCGAGTAAGGATAGGGTGCTCGTTTTTGTCTAAGATACTCCTTTGCTGTGGTAATTTTACAGGATGGGGCTTTGTGTGGGATAACGTATGACCTGGGACTTGCAACTTGTAAACTTCGTCCCCAGCCAGACCCCTGGCCTCCCCAGTCCCCAGTGGCATTGGTGTTAGGACAGTATAGTCTCTACAGCCTGGCTTGTTTTTTCCTGTATCCCTGCTCTGTCCTCTGGCTTTTTAGATCTCTGCTCCTCCCAGTGCTGCTCTGTGACCCAGACTCTCCGCTTCGCTGCTTCCTCTCTGTCCTCTGCTTTCTCCTGGGCATCCATCTCTGTCTTTCCCCAGGTACTTTTTATCTGTTCATCTCTTGCTCATCCCCTTAAAAGGAGGAAATTAGCAAAACCATTAATCTAGGTTTATACACCTAGGAAGGCAAGCACTGAATATTCAGTGCATTTGGTAGTTAGCATTTGACCATCCTGCTTTCTTCTTCTGGTTTCTTTTCATCTTTATTTGATATGTTTTGATGTAAAGTGTAAATGCTGTGGGTCAGATTGTTCAAAGTCCCATGAGAGTCATGTGTGTGAAGTCCTGAGGTGCTGCCACTTTGGCTTTATGGGACTCTGGTCCTATTGTTTGTGAATATGGAGGGAAGGAGGAGAGGGGAAGGACTGTGATTCTTAATGTCCCGCAGGACAGGGGTATGTATGCTCTGAACTGACGGTGATCCTGGGGGTTCTGCTATCGGGAGCTGTCTCTAAAATGTCTTCCATCATTTTGCTGCATCATTTCAGCCTGGAGCAGGAGTCGTTAATGGTAGGATCCTGTCTTCATGCAGGCCGGGGAGCACTAAAACAAGAAAATGGGTCACCTTCGCTTACAATGGACCCAAACTGGTACTGTACAATGTCTTAAGGACAGGCTTCTCCCCTGTAGTACACGAACTTTTACAGTGGCTCAAGGTGGGAAGGCATAAGGTCTGTGTGGGAGGACTGGGAATAAAAGCTTTAAACGTGAACTTGTCAAACTCCTAGTTTGGCCAAAATAATGGGCTGGTTTTAGCTATGCTCTGTGATTGCTTGGAGGCTGTGGCTGCACGCGAGGCAGGATGGGAGAAGATGGGTCAGGATAGCAGGAAAACAATCTTGAAACAACCTTGGAAACTTCTCAGAGATCCCTACCGACGACGTTGAGGACAGAGAATAGGAAATACGTAATCCAGGAGGTGGCTTTGTAGAATTATCCTGTTTTTGTGTATGAACGTGCAGCATGGGTCCAAGTAAGTTCGTGATAATGTTGAGAATTTACTCCTGCAGCAAGGTTTTCATTTTCCACTGGCTTCTAATTTATTGCTATTTAATCCATCCTATTCTACAGACATACACCTTCAAATGCAGAAAAATAAGTTTATGATCCAGGTTTACCTATGAAAACTCTGTAGAATATCAAAAAAGCAACTACCATTTCAACTGATCCATCTAATGCCTTTCTATAAGAAAATAATCCCCATTTTCAAATTGCTTTGCAATCAGCAGCAGGCAGAGGAGAGCAGCACAGAGATACAGGTGAGTTTTTAAGGCTCATTTTTTCTGGGTGAGAGAAACCCGGCATATCGCACACTGTATAAACATAGCTCAGGAGTCACCTAGTGGAGGAGAACCTATTGGGTGTATGCAGGTGGAATTCAGGTTCTGCAACACGTTCTTAATGGTTCTGAGCAGTCAGAGGTGGGACTGGCACATGGAGATCTTCCTGAGTCTCTGACCTTCCTCTGCCCTGCTTTGGTTTCTTCAGCTTGACCACCGAGTGCAGAAGCACCAGTGGGAACATTGTTCACCCTTTGGCAGGAGGTTTTCAACCACTTGGTCTGTCTGACGTTGGCTTTCCCAGCTCCAGTGAATGTCCCCACCTGGACATCAGCCCAGCTGCGGCTCACCGATCACCACCACCAAGTCTGAGCTTGCCAGCCTGCTGCTGGCCAGGGCTGCTAACTCCAAGGGCTCTTTACAAAGTTTGTAATACCTTCTGGCTTCGTATTCTTGCTTGGCTGGTTTTCATTTTTTGAGAGACTGGATGTGGAAAAAGCCCCACTGCTTTAGAGTGCAGAAGTGATGAGTTCCCTTCCACTTACTGATAGTAATTGGTACTTGGCCTTACTGAGGCTCAGTGACTGTGTGTATATATATGCCTTTTAAGTACCAATTTTTTTCTTTTTGCTTCTCTTTTGGAAATTTACCTCCTTTCCCATAAGTGAATAAATAATATGTCATGTTGCTCATGTTAATGTACCTGCCTCTGCGGGGTATAGGGCAGCAGATAACCTGATTGCTTCCTAAAGTCACTTCTTCCAGATGGGTACCATGAAAAATCCCTCGTTGGTGTTCCAGGGTGGGAAACACTGTGTATGTTTAATGTAAATTCCCTGACACATTATTTGGACTTGTTATACAGACTTGATTAATATGCAGAAATGAAAAATACATTCTATGTGAGCAGCAGAATGTGATATTTTTTTTTATTATCTTTAGCCTTTTTGTAGATGATACAGCTGAAGTAACTGGTAATTTGTCAATATTGGAGGTTAATCATGCTGTTGCATCTTTTCATCAACTTGGAAAACAAATTTTAGACTATTTTCAAAGGAAGGATAAGTACATTTGGATGATAAAACTCTGGGGGATTATTATATTTCTGCCTTGGCTTCGGGCACACTTCCCTTCAGGCTTTCGGCTTCAGCCCTGTAGCCTGTGAGTGCTCAGGTGCTTCTGGGACCTCACACAATTTTCTGTGCTGAACATAGCTGGTCTGAGCAGGTGGAAGGGGCTATGCTCTGTTGTGTACAGGAGCCCCTTGCGGGTAAGGTCCATCCAATGCGCGCGTTGCATGTCTGCAGAAATACAGCTTGCTTAATTGGTTGCGATTAGTTATGTCTCCTTGTCACTGAGAGCGAGTATCTGTGATGCGTGAAGTCCTGCATCCCACTTCCAGGCACAAGTTGAGCCTTTGCCTGCTGGGCCCCTTTGGTAGCGTGGCCAGCGGGGAGGTGGGATGTGCACATGCTTAGAGCTCAATGACTGCAGAAAGAGGAAAAAAACCGCAAATGCCTTTTAACTCCCAAAAGTAAAGTGCTGCGGGTGTCATTCCACTAGAATCCTCTTTCCTGATTCATGTGCTGGCATAAGGGTTATTCCCAGACCAGTCGTAATTCACTGACTTCTTAAAAAAGGGCTCTGCTGAAACAGTCAACTAAAATAATCCCAAGATGTGTTAGATCATTTAATAAGTGAGTCCTCGCAG
This sequence comes from Chionis minor, assembly GCA_013398295.1. Classification (NCBI taxonomy): domain Eukaryota; kingdom Metazoa; phylum Chordata; class Aves; order Charadriiformes; family Chionidae; genus Chionis; species Chionis minor. Next base: position 557,416 of record VZSF01003473.1, on the reverse strand, counting down.
AGCACAGAGGGTCTGCTGTCTTTAGTAGAGCATGAACTGCAAATTCTGTATTTCATGGCTTTTGCACCCGAGTCCCTCGTGATGCCTTTCCCATAGAAACATCACCTTGGGTGGAGATGGAGCTGTAAAAACAAACCCTTCCCTAATATTTCAGTCTTCATTAGACTGAATCCAGCTTTTGGATTCCTCTCAAAGGAATAGTCTAGTCTAGAACTACTCTTGCAACATTTACAGCGCTTTGTAATTTTTATTTTTGTTGTCTTACTAGGTAACTACTTGTTGAATAATTCCGGACAAGCTCATATAACGTTTCTGAATAAATGTTGTTACTTCAGAAAAAATATTCTTACACCTGAAAAGAACAGATCTTTCCTTTTTTGTACAGTCTGTTCTGGCCTTTTGCTGTTTTTTTAACCAGCAGCTTGCTGGACCTTGATTCCTTGTCTTACTCTGTACTAATCCCTTCAAAATCTGTATGGCCTTGCCACAAGACATCTCCGTAGTCATCAGGTTTCAGTAAAGCTGGAAAAGCAACCAAATTGTGGTCTCCACAGAAGACGAAAAGCTGTTCTTGAAATCTGTGTGTTGATGTGCAGTCTTAACTCTCGCATCAGTTTTCTTTTAATTGGCCAGGGAAAAAAGTCACTAATCATAGTCCCTGGTGTCCTTTTCAATGGCTTGTGCATGCAGGACAGAAGTGCGGGGGATAGTGCGGAAATACTATTGAACTTTGGGGTGTTTGAGTGTAACTTCCCAGAAACCGAGTACAAGAAACATGGAGCTACATGGACCACCTCTCTCCTCTGCAGGAGTGGCAGCATCCCATTCAGGTGCAGACTTTGACCAACCCCTCATCCCCCAGAATACTGTAAAATTGACCTTGCGATGTAATTGCAGAAGGTATGTAACTTCTATAACAAGGTAAAAGATTTCACCTCAGGAAGAGCATTGCTTGAGCTTCTGTTTATGCAAAAGGAACACAAAGGTACAAAAGGAAATTCTGTAAACCTACTGTGTTAGTGCACTGCAAATGTTGAAGGATGTGTTTGCTGTTGTGCTTGCGTGTGCAGAGGGCATATGAAGAGCACGTGAAGTTGCATAGAACGACGTGTATTCGGGTTTATTGTTAGTAGGTTATGTCCCTGGCATTTTAGGCCAAGGACAGAGGCAGGATGTAAGGAATGAGATGATAGATATCTAAAAGGAAGGGAAAAAAAGACCCACAATGTCAGATTCTTTGTAAATTAGAAGAATAGTACTTTAAGGATGGCTATTAAAAGGCTTATTTACAAACTGCTTTCTCTTGAAGAGAGACTACAAGTGCCTCATGAATATGTGAAGAAAAAACAGTCCATTTTTAAGAACAAAAGAGTTGCTGTATGAAAACAAACCACAGAGAAGTGCTTTGTTAAATCAAGCAGGATAGATATTAGAAAGTGCAACAGAGGAAGGTCGGATGAGATGCAGAATTCAAAGCAGTGGGGTCAGTTAAGTAGCAGTGGTCTGTGAGAGACTGTACAAAATTCATCATCACATCAAGATTTTAAGTTGATTAAATATTTTTTAAAGTATGTAATTGCAATCGTTTATTTTCAGGTTCATTAAAAAATTAAAGCTCTTTGAAGTGTTTAGCCCTTTCAGAAGGCTGAGTTTGGCAGAAGTCAATCTTCTAGAAACTAGGCAAGGGAGGATGAAGCCTCCTTGGACAAAGAACAACAAATGGTGGTGTAACGTCGCCCGTACCCAACCAAAACTGCCTGCAGATGCCAGCTGGTAAAATACTTGGTGTATGCCAGTGTAAGGACACTATTAAAACCTCTGCTGACTTGTTTTACAGCACTTTTTTCTTTATGTAGATGTTGCAGTCTAAAAATATACTTCCTTTTTTGCAACCTTTAACATGTGGCGAGTGCTTCTGGTATTAAGGCCCTTGCGTCTTGCTCCTCCCAACTGCACACTGTGCCACAAGGAATTTATACGTGCCTTTGAGGTATGTATTTTTTCCTCTGATTACTTGCACGGAGTTCGTGGAAGAGTAATCTCTGTGCTCCCAGGGGCATGGCCCCGCAGACTCTTTTGGCAGCAGTCAGAGCTCTGCCACGGTTACAGGTCTGATTCCTTCAGCGTCGCCTGTGCTGGGTTTCCCTACAGGCTGTGCGACTGCGAAGGCTGAAAGAGATTTCCCTTTGCTACTGTCACTTCGAGCAGGACCTGCTAATGTTACATTATATTCATAATCTTGAGTTTTGTAGAAACCAGGGGCCAGTTTTCATTCTAGGAAAATCTTTATTGTTTTTTTTTTTAAGCACTTAATTTTCTGAGGAGAGAAACAAACCCTCTTTGTTTGTCACGGTTGTTTAAGCATCTGGAGGTGTTGTACTGGTGGGCAGCTGTGGTAGCTCTGTGTCTTGGTGATTCGTGCGGTGATGCCTCTTTGCTCCTTGTGGACTGTCTAGCCTTCAGCATGGCAGAGAGGATGGAACCTCTTGCTGCTTTTTCCCTTCCCCTATTTCCTAATTGTCTGTTGCTGCATATTTTCCCATTACTTCCCCAACCTTCTCCTGTTCCCTTTTCTGTGTCATCTGGTTACTTCAGTTGCCCCATTTCTTTCATCCCCGCAGCTCCCTCTTTTCCCGGCAAGAATTTGTACACGTAATATTTTCTCTAAGCACTACCTTAGAGACTTGCCATGTTGCCGGTGGCCCTTGTTGAACTGCCTACTGCTCTGCCATTTGCAGGTGGAAATTGCAGCTTTTTAGTTCCCTCGAGTGTCATTCGAATGGAAGTGTAGAGCCTTCAGTTGGCATTAGTGCCAAGGAAGATGCAGCCAGAACTTAGATTTTTGCCTTCAGGTGTGAACAAGACAACTGGAAGAAATCAAAACGACTGAAGCCGTTAGGGTGATTGTGGGGTTTGCTACCCTGTTGGGGTCTTTTGTTCCAGGGAGGCGTTTCTTGGGGCACCTTTTGTTCAGATGAGCTGATAGATGGATCACGGACCTTTCTTTGCATCGTCATTGAGGCACAACAATGAGGGCAATATACAGAAGCTGGTGGATTTTAACAGATTTTAGAGGAATCGCTGACTAGACATAAACACTTTGAACTGTCACAGAGTTGATAATCAGTCTGTTCTTCCTGGTGAAATCCATTTTATGTTAAAACTAACAGTAGTGTCTCCAAAGCTGTATGCCAGTTGAAGCCACTGGCTTGGGGTATAATTGTACAGATGACGTCACACAAGAAATGCTACCGATAGCCCTAAAACGCGCGGGCAGCAGCTGTGATTCTCATGTGACCAAAAGGGTATTGCTCCTCTACAGGAAACCAGTCTTTGGTGCAAAGTTACGGATGTTTGGCAGTATTCCTTCCCATTGTCTCTATTGTGCTAGAAAAAGTAGCTTCAAAATAAATGATTCAAAAAACCTTACTGTAGTGTTTTCCTCAATAGGACTGTAAAACAGTTTGCTGTAGTTAAAAGCAGTAATTAGTTTTACTGTCTTAGCCAGAAAAGGCATTGGCTCAACTCAGAACCACACCACCCCCCCCATCCGGATGAATATATTTGTAGAGTTGCTGCTGTTATAAATTGAAGGTGTAAAGAAACTTTTCTCTCCACTTTGGAATAAATTATTTGGGCCCTTAATACAGGAGGTTATGGGATAAATATTTTTAACTAATTTAAATGTTCTGCAGCTAGTGACATTCATGAATTTTCTTCATAAGTGTTGATGAACTTAAAGAGCATTTCTTTTAATATTTCAGTGTGAAGAAAACAGGGTAGTGTTAGTTTTTCAGAATAATGAAATCTTAGAGAAGTGTTTATAAACAATCTGCATGCAAATCTGAGGCACCAGAGTGCAGTGTTTTGGGCAGTTAGTAATGCTTGACATTTGAAAAATGAGTTGGAGTCTTTGACACAGGAAGTTATGTACATGGTAGGTACTGTGAACTGACAAACGGAGCTGTTAGGTGAGACATCTAACTGACAGGGTGGGACAAGGAAATCAAAAAAGCCTGTTATTTGTTGAATAGATGGCTGGTCCTAATTAAGTGCTGCCTTTGTCTTGGTAGATACAGTTTTCATTTCTTTATGCTGCAATTTAGTTCTCTGTTATAGAGCAGCTCAAGGTATTCTTTTTCCTCTTTTTTCCTGGAGAGCTTTATGTAACTGTTCTTTTTTTTCCCCTCACCTTGGTGTGCCACTCTCACAGTGGAGAATTTATTCCGGTTTTGTTATTTCAGTGCTTTCATTTGTTTGAGGTGAGATTGGGTGATGATTGCTCAATGGAGAAAGAAGTCATAATGTTAAATAGATATCTGTATGTGATGGGTCTCATCATCAACATAAATTATTGCGCGTTGCAAGTGCTGCCTCTACTATTGTCTGAAACAGCTTCAGTGTCACAGGCAGTTTTTCATTGCAGATAATAAGATTCAGACTTTTTAAACATCACTCAAAGAGTAAAATACCAGAAACCTAGTTAGAAACCAGTATTTTTAGTGTTGCAGTTGTTATGAAAAATACATGAAAATGTAGACGCCCATATAAATCTGTCCTGCGTGTGTTTATTGTTTTTGCAGGCACTATCCTGGTTGACAACATGCTGATCAAAGGGACGGCAGGAGGGCTGGACCCCACCATTGAGCTCTCCTTAAAGGACAACGTAGATTACTGGGTCATCCTCGATCCTATCAGCCAGAGGTTATATCTGAACAGCACTGGCCGGGTTCTGGATAGAGATGTAAGTTTGGGGCTTGCTGTTTCGTTTTCTTTTGTCCCTATCAACATTAATTTCTAAATCTGTGTACACTCACAGAAAGACTGTAAACGCAAGACCTGTTAGAATTTAATAGCTGCATCTATCTTTTGTCCTCAGATGGATGATGATAATGGAGTTAATTTGATTCTTTATTAGGACTTATTTGCAGTGTACACAAACCTGACCATGTGCACAGTTATTATATGTGGACGACCACAACAATAAAGGCCCAACAAATAGATGTGTGTGTTGGCAGAAATATGTGTCAAACCAAACTTGACTCATTTAGTGAATTAAAAACATTTTTATGCTGGTTTGCTGCTTTTGTCTGGGAGAAGTGCTGCTCACCTTGTGTCCCGTGACACATATTAAAGGCCTACTCTTGCTGTGTACATGGACTTATGATATGTGGGTGAGAGAGCAAAGGAATTCTGAGTATTACAATTCACTTACAAAGCTTGACATATTCAATGGAGAATTTGCTAGTTGAGGTTCTTTTTATAAGGCAGCATAAAATTTGTGTGGTATGCTCGTTCCTAATAGCATTAAATATTGCCAGGCTAAGTTGTGGTTTTTTTTTTTTTTAAAAATTGAAACTATGAAATAAATAGGAATGTTCTCATCTCTGCTAATTTATTTGAAGAGGAATGTTTTAGAGACGTTTTCTCAGTGTTCTAGCATTGCTGCAGTTCATCAGAATCTGAAAGGAAAATTGACTCAAAAGTGACTGTGTTCAACATGGAAAGAGTGCTTTAAAGATCAGGAGTTCTCCTTGGAGTCTGTGAAAGTTTGTTTTGTATTAGCTTGATTGATTAATTTGTCATCTGCCTGTGTTTTGAGATATATCCGTAAGTACCAGAAGCACCATGCAAATTTCTCTTCATTTCCATTTTTAGTTTAAAAGAGCTAATTGTATTCAGCTGTTGTTGATTTAGTTTTAATTCACAAACTGGTTTCACATGTGAAGCAAAGGTATGCAGCACAAAACATGGCAGAAGGGACACGGTGGCAAAGAGTCTGTGTTTCTTCAAGGGCCAAAAGGCCGGCTGCCATTGAGGAGACAAGCAGCTGCTGGAACATTTTTGGCTTTTAATTTTTATTTTAAGTCAGAGCAAAAAGCGAGAGCCCGTAATGAGAGGTGAGGCTTAAGAACCATGCTAGGAAGTGTAGGGTCAAGTCTTCGCCCCACGCAAGTCTGCATATCCATATGGCATTAAGAAACAAAATTAATTCCTGTTAAATCAGCGCTAATACTTTTTGTTTTTTCAATGCCTCTTTTAGCTACAGTCTTCTCTCTACAGGATCATTCATCTGAGCTGCTTTACCTGAGTCTAACTAGATGCTTTACCAAAGCAACCTTGTCAAATGATTTGATTTTTGATATTAGCAACAGTCTAACTAAACTCATGTACGCTTTACGTTATTATGAATCCATATGGACTCTTGACAGTGATCTGCTTTGCAAGCAGTAAATTTCGAGTCGCAGAGAAACAAGTGGAGGGTGTACATTTTCTTAATTATATATAGATAATATTGATGTTTTTATGTTGGTATTTAAGGGGCTCTTTCCTCATTTTTTACTATGTACCGTAGCACTGCTTATTGCTAGTACTGTAGTGCTGGGTAAAATGACTCATTTGTGTTTATTTGAGTTTACTGGGATACGAAAAGAAAATCTGACATTTAAAGGTAGGTGAGATGTTGGGTGTGAGCCCTGCTGTAGCTGTCTTCTGAGGTCTCAGTGAATTTGCTGTAAGTCACAAGCTGAAGAACGTGAAAGCAACCCACAAAACCCCCATGAGTGAGTAAAAATGTGAAATTTATGTCATCAACTTGATTAATATGGCTTTTACTGAAAGACTGTTTTCAGCCTTCAGAACCAGAGTTATACTAACCCCTAAAACGCAAAATTATTCAAGAGTGCAAAAGTGTGTGCAGTTCCTTTTCTCTTTTCTTTTTTTTTTCTTTAACAAAAAAAGTAAACTATTTTTCTCATCTTTCAAGTTAAAACTGTGTGAAACTGAGTAGTACCAATAAAACTGGGGGTTTTATTAAGTTGAACCTTAAAATTCAATTTTTTATTACAGAGCAAAAGTTGTACTCTCTGATTCACAAATGGTGCATATATGATTACATTCAATATATTTGGATACTCTTCCCATTTTTCTCTCCGATATGCCTGCTTGTCAACTCCCTGCTGATTCAGTTAACCCGATCCTCTTTTTTTTTATTATTTTTCTTGAAAGAAAATCTTATTAGATTCCATTGATTGATTTTACTAAGACTGACAGTAGGTTTTCCAAACAAAATCAGTTAAAAAGAAAATTCCAGACTTTTCTGACAAAACTTTTAAGTACTTAGAAAGGATGAATCAGAACTGAAATTAAAGGAACTAACTTTAAAAGTTAGCTAAAGGTGCTAGGATAATTTGTGCCCTGTACCATAAACAGTTTGTTATGTTGTGCCATTATGTATTTATGTTTATTGTCTATAAGTACCTAGACTGATGAGTTTAAAGACCTGATTTTAAATCTCAGCACTGACCCAGCAGAAATTGTACATATGTGAAAGTAATATTGGTCCTATACTCTGTCATATTTTACCAAAAGCGACAAACTGTTTTTTCCGTGTTCTTGTGAAAAAGACCAAATCCAGAACATCATGTGTTTACATATGTATCATTACACCTAATTTATGTTTTTCTTAGGCATTGCTAAGAAATCTGGATAAACTCAGTTGCATTTGGAGTTTATTCAAGGTGGCATAAAAATTCTTGGATTTTTGCAAAGACTTGAGAAATAACTGGAGAGTATAATGTTAAAGGCTTAAGTTAAGTTCCTGCCTGTGTTAGGAATTCCATTGCTAAAAGCAGAATCGCATCATAGCTGGCTGCAGATTATTTACAGCAAAGAGAATGGACTTTTAGTTAATAGCTCATGCTGTACTTCATCACGGAGGAAGCTGAGGTTCAATGTGTGGGGAAGAACAGATATGCCATGTTAGATCTCAGCACCACCGTAAAGCCCCCTTCTTTTCCTGAGTCATCTGGCTCTTTAAAACTGATTAGTGCCAAAGTCTGAAGGGTAAAGAAAGCCATATGGTTCTAAAACCCACTATAGCAAAACTGGGGAAAAAAATCAATCAATCAAAGAAACTGTAGCATTTAAACTGAGAGAAAGTGTAATTACATAGATACATAATGGTGGTATAATTGTTAGTCTCAGAATCTCAGTACAAAAACCTGCTTGCATTCCATGTACAGAACAGTATGGCACAGGCATCTTTAAATTACCTGTTTGAGTTCATTCTCTTGAAGACTTTGAGGTTAATAAATACGGATTTTTTTCATTTTGTCCCTTCCCATGCTTGCTTGCTCTCTGCTGAATGTTAGATATGAAATCAAAATGGACTTACTGTCAATATTTCCATGCCAGACTGTTGCTTCAGGTACATAAATTGGCGCTTAGGGTAGTGGGAACGTTGTGAATAGAAGTCATGCTGTAATGGTGTGTTTCCATAGCAGTCTGCCTGAATTACCTTTTCAGACAAAGGTGCCTATTCCTTTATTTTTCTTAGAATTGTTTTATTAACTCAGGTAAGTAATAGCAGCCTTTCCAGCTTAAATTTCTTTATCTATTCATCAAGTTTGGGAGATATTTTATTTCAATATTATGATGTTCGCTGGAGTAAAAACATCTGGACTCTGGATTCCCTGCACTTAAAGGTGACCAGGTTGTTTCTAAATTACTTTGTAAGTGTTGGCATATGGAATTTATTTCCAACTTGACCTTTCAGTTCCAATATTAATAAACTGAAAGTTAAAATGTGTGACATTTTCTAGGTATCTTTCAATAGCCAGAAGATGTTCAAAAGATGTGCTTTGTTTTTTGTTCTCAAGAGAAGCGTGAAGGGCTAATGGTGCTGTGGGGATTTTTATTTCTGTGTTAGCACATACAGCTGGCAAAGCTTGGTCTGCAAAATGCAGCTTTGAGACACAGGGCCGCTAAAAATCTTGACAGACTGAGCTGTAGTCAGGACACTCTCAGAGAAGCTTTTTAATCCAGATGTTGAGCATTAAACGTAACGCAGGCAGGTGGATGGGCTGTAAGTGAACCTGAGCAATATTAACGTCAGTGGAAAATGTAACCATTAGTTCAGATTTTGCCTACGTATTATAAAAATGTCTTTTTGCTTACAGCCACCAATGTCCATTCAGTCCATCGTGGTGCAAGTCCAGTGCGTTAACAAAAAGGTCGGCACCATTATCAACCACGAAGTACGGATTGTGGTAAGAGACAGGAACGATAACTCGCCTCAGTTCCAGCAGCAGCAATATTACGTGGCAGTCAATGAGGTCAGAACCGCTTTGCTTTTTTCTTTTCCTCTTTTGTGTGATGTCATTGCTAAATGCCAGCTTTCAGTTCTTTCACTTCTCATTTGAAAACCCAGTAAATTCAGTTGTTTTAAAATCCCTTCCAAGTGTGTCGCTTTGGAAAAACACAGCACAGACAGTATACTTAAGTTTTTGGCATGCAAGCCATTCTTTCCTTTTCTTAATTAATAAGATGACGAGCACACTTTTCATCAGGATGTTTGTACTATTGCAGAAGACACTAGAATCTGAAGTTACATCTCAATGAGCGAAGCATTGATTTCGGTTAAATTTACAAAATGTTTTAGTGCGCTATGCAGTTGTATCAATAAACCTGGAAGTAAAACAAATGTATTTGTGGAAAACAAATGTAAAGCAATTAGTTCAAAAGCTTTTAGTAACAATATTCAAGGTTGGCAAAGTGCAGTTTTGATTTATTGCTGTTTCTCTTTATTAAATTATGCTTCTGAATGCAATTCTTTTGCTTTATTTTCTGCTCCCTGTTATTTGCTTTCTACTTCTCCGTGTTATTTGAAGGAAGAATTCTATTTCTTTGTTGAGCTGGTACAACTTGATTTCACTTTACAGTTTTTATTCTATTAGAGATTGAATAATGTGTTAATAACCAGTATGAAGGATCTGTGTTTTCAGTAAGTGTGTGTCCTGGGGCTTTAGTAATGAGAAGCGAAAGTGGGAACTTAACATAGATGCAGAAGTGGAAATGTCCAGGTGGAAACTAAGAGGAGAATGGAAAGATGGGTCAGTCTTCTGCTGGTAAGGATTGGGAGAATTACAGTTGCATTTAAGAAAATAAAGCTGTTAAATACGTAGTGTGCATCGTATCCCTGTTGGGCTTTGGGTTTGGGTGGGTTTTTTTTCTGTGAAGCTGGGTGACTGCTTTCATCTTGTTTGATTTTAGTAGAATTGATTTGCTGTTTCAAAACAAAACTTCCATAGTTCCGTGTGTTTAGGAGATGGAGCTTTTCAGTGTGTCTGCGTGTTGTAATGATCACTACACTCCTTTTGGGGACCAAGCGTGTAGCGATGTGCAAGGAAACCTCATAGGGCCCAGGAAAGGAGCAGGAGAGTTGGTTGATGAGCTTAGGCCTAATTAAGGGAAAAGTATGGAGGAAAAAACCCAAACTCCACACGTTTTTTATTGAGTAGAGACCTGTAGTTGAGATGAGGACAACGAGGTTTTCCAAACTTACTGCTCTCCTGACTGCCAACACCTCTTAAAGTGATATTGTTTCCCTTCAGACAAATATTCGGCAGTCCATCTGCTGATGTTTCTTTCCACCAGAATTTGGAGGTCACAAAATGCCATCTGGATGAGCATCAGCAAAGTTCTCCTTATGCTTTTAAGTTGTTTTCAAGTTGGCCTTTACATGGTAATTGTAATTTCTGTGGTTTTGCAGACCTTTTGCAGAAGTGCTTTTGGTCTTGGGTAAAGGCAACGTAAACACGAGTCTGAGAAGCGCCTGTACGTGTTGTGATGCAGGTCCCAGATCATTCCCAAGACCTGCATAATTTTTGCAGTAAAACTGGAGACAGGTAGTATGTCGATGCTGTAATACTAAGGAAGCAAGGATTTTCCCTAATTAGAAAGAAGTCCAAAAGGCAGAGTGAAAAATGCACCATTTAAAATTATTTATGTTCAGAAATTTAGCCATGTTCCAAGTAGGTGCAGTCATTTATTTGCATTACTACTGGGCAAAAGGCAATGTTGCTCTTTCCACCAGTTGCAGTCCTGATTTAATTAGCTCCTTTGTTTCATTTTATCACTGTTACGCTTATAGCTTCTGACATGGCACTGCTGTGCCCTTCAGCAGTACCCAGTGGGTTAATGCTTGCATTAATTAACCAAAAAAAAGTTCACAAAGCATCTCAGATTTTCTCAAAGGTTTTAGTGAGTGATTACATTTTTTAATGGTAGTTTATTCTGCTAGTAATTGGCACCGCCTCTAGGGAGTTTAACTACCGGAATGCGCTGGAATTGAGGGGTTTGTGGTTATTTTTTGATTGCCTCTGGTCTTCTGTTTTCAATTTGCTTGTAAATTAAACAGTACAGAAATTTCTCTTACGTAAGTTGAGAAATTGAGTTGCACGCCTGTTGTAAGGAAATCCTGGCCAAATATGTCTCAGCCTTGCAATTACCCCTAAATGTTTTTTACGGAGTAAAGTTCTGGGGCCAGGATTTTTTTCCAAGTAGCTAAAACTTTTATATAATTATTGGCACCTGTAATACAAGACAAATAACTGTAGCCAGATTTTACTGTATTAGGTAGTTTTTCAGTTTCAGAAATGTCAAGGGGTAAAATTTCATTTTGGAGGAATAGAATGGTTTTAATGTCAGGCGTTCTTTACATTTGAACTGTCCACAACATACTAAAATTAATTTGTAACAGAAGCTGAGGGTAATTGTAATACCAACATAAAGCCTCGTTTCACACCTGTCCTCTCCATCTGCACATAGAAAGACGTGGTTTAAAATTAAGCCCATATTTTTCCGGAAGGCTTAGAATGAGATGGATTTGGTAGGGTGGCGTCTTGGTTTATACCAGAACATATGTCAATTGTTACACTTGATCGGTTAAGAAAGGGGGATGTCTGTAAGTTAGACCACAGGCTCCCCTAACCTGGTGTATTCTCTCCGTCACTGGCCTGTGCAGATGCTTAAGGAAGAGCGTAAGGATTGAGAGACACGAAGTGGTGCTTTCCTGGTGAGCTCACCCACGCTCCAGTCACTTGTAGCTGTGAAATACGTTAGACTAAAGGCAGTGTAGGTAATAGCTCTTCACCAGTTTTTTTTCTTTCCGAGTTCCTTAGTTGCTTGTGATCATGTATATATTAAAATTCTAATTACAAGAAATACTGACTAATCTGTATCAAAATTTTCCTCGTCGTCACGGGCATGTATCACAGCATCAGATGCTACATGGGTGTAAGTTCAGAAATACCATAGTAGCATTTACTCGATTTTCAAAGCCATCCTTCTGTTTCAGGAGTAGAGAATTTTATCGTTAACACTTATTTGCTGGTGCCTCAGAATGGTAACTCCCTTCGGTATCCCTTCTCCTACCTCTAAGGTCCTCCTCAAGTGCATGAGCACGAAGTAAGCAAATTCCGTGCCTTAAGGCAAACTTCCCAAATCCTTCAAATATGTGTGCTCATTAATGTGATAACTCTGTGGTGTCTCCTATGAAAAAGCCATGGTCCCTCCTTTCCTTCCTCACTCAAAGTGTTGTATAGCCTTGTTTCATTGTGTTGTGCCTGATCTCGGGCACTGAGATGAGAAATACCATAATTTCTCAATCTGCTGCTTCAAATATCTTCATCCGGAGCCTAAAAATCCTGAGAAATCTCGACATAGTTAATGTCTGTCAAATTTGGATTTATCCTGCATTATTGTCAAACAATCCTTAAGGTTTTAAGTCTTTTCTTCTGTCACTCACACACTTGCACCCCTGGGTAAGGTGATCCAAAATTAAAACTTGCAGAGAAATGAATGTTCCCCTCCAGTGCATGTGGGGTTTGAAAATGGGCCTTTTGCATCGAAGTATAAAAATTATCATTATGTATTTATTGAGGTGGCACTTTTTTCAGGAGGTTCTTAATTAATCTGTTGAAAATAATGGATGTGTAGCTGCAGTATGATTGTTCTTGTACTTGTTAGTGTTGATGAAGCCTGTAATGTTTGTTTGACTTGGTGGCTTAGTTTTGAGTGGCAGTGCTGCTGGTATTCATATTACGTTACAGCTAAAATTGGATTTAAAGTTCAGCTTCTTAGTTGAAAGTATAAAATAGAATGCCCGTTTCCCTAAAATAACTATCTGCTTTTTAAGCTGAGTGTTACTATTTGAGCATTTATAAATTAAATCGCTAGTTAGAGTTAGTTAATAGGAAGAAAAACCCACCCTGTGTTTTTGTTTGGGGGTGATGGGGTGGTGCAAGTAAAGGAACCCCCCTGCATGTATATGAGTACATACATATTTATGTGCACGCTTGTGCATATAGATAGATATGTATAAATAGTCTCCATTGTGTCTGGTCTTCAGTAGTCATAGCAGGGCAGCTAATGCAGGCACAAAATAGCCATCTGCTTAAAATTGACTGGCATTTTGCACATAAGCTCTAGTCAAGTAAATGAGGTTGTAATTAAGCTATTGACTTTTTAGAGTCGTCTGGGTTACGAAACACATTTGGGCCATAATTCAGACAACTCCTAAGTAACGCTCTTCCGACATCTGAAGGAACTAGAACGAAGCTGGTGCTCACTGCCGGGCTGCTGCTGGAGCAAGTTTCCCTTTTCCCCTTCTTAATGCTTTTTCAAGACAAAGAATGTAGGTGTCTCGGCCAAAAGCAAATGTGACTGCTATCCACAGCGTTATGGATCTCCTCATAAAAGTAAAAATGGGTTAAGGTTGATGTGAAAATTTTTATGATCATTAGAAATATTCCACAGGGCTATTTTCCTTGGTTTTGTGTGTGTAATGTTTTTATTCATATGAAAACTTCATAGCATTGTTCATTTAGAAAAAATCCCGACAAAATGACAGTAGCCAGGGGCTAGATTTGACCATGCATATTAGTAACTTAAAGATAGGAGTTATTGCAGTATATTAAACCAAAATTGTATAGTTAGGTTGAAATTCAGAAGAATTGTGCAGCTCTGTTAATGCTCGACAGGCAAGTCTATCCTATTGCCACAAGGATTTCAAATACATGTAACAAAGGGACTAAAACCTAAAAATCTTGTACCACTAAGGCAGGATTGTGATTGTCTGTGTTTTGTGTTGAACATATCTTAACAAATTTTATGTCAGATAATAGAACTCGAGTTCTGCATTGCCTGGGTTTTATGAGACTGACTTTTTTTGTGTTAATTTCTCACATGAGCCTTACCTGAGTGCTATTAAACCTGAGTTTAATAACAGGGTTTTTTCTTTTAAATGGTAGTGGAGTTACTGGGATGCTGTTTGAAGTGAATTTATTTTATTAGCATAGCTTTACACCTGGTGGGAATTTTCTGCTTGGAACCCAAAATTTTAGAGTTGATTTGTTTTTTGTGTTTTCGGGTCGTATCCCACCCACTTAAGTTGGCAGAGACAGGAATGCTTTGCCAAATGAGTGCGTTTTTTGAACTTCAGTTGTCTCAAAACTTTGGCTTTGGGCTGTTGAGAATTTTAACTTGTGCTGAATTTTCATTGCTTCTGGTGTAATTATTCGTATCTTTTTCCTTGTGGTATTGAAATAATTAATCTCTGCAGGTAGACATCATCAAAAGAATATTAGCTCAGAATGATTAACTGTAAATCTTACTTTGCTCTGCTGTTCAGGGCCACTATGAAAAATTATTCATTTTTAACTTTGTAAATAGGCAATAATAGGAAAATTTATTTTCAAAATGTTTCATGAAAGTGGTGAACATTCCTGTCTGCATCTAGACTTCTAATAGGCATAAATCATGTTGAAGGAAATTTTTAAGCATTACAGCTGTTGACTGTGGAAGAGTAAGATTTATTGTGTGCATTTCCTCTCTATTTGTTTAATTGCATTCTTTTGAAATCTTACTTGTTTCTTGTCATCATGGTTCTTTTTCACCATGTTGAATTCCCACACAGATGATTATCCTCAAAATGTCACTGATGCTCATGTAATTTTTTTCTTTACATCTCCTAACATTTTATCTTGCATAAGGGTAAGACAGTCAGCATGGTCAAAGAGTTTACTACGTAAAACATCAGTCCCTTTCCATAGGAGATAGTGAAGTTTAATATGGAGAAACAAAATTCCTCTTTGAAGAGGGGTTTTCTGAAGTAGGTTTGTCTGATGGCAAGGAGACAAGCGGGGCTTTAGAGAGAGCTGAAGGAACACTTTCTGGAGCCATTTTTGGGTCCTTCTGAAAGACAGCAAAGCGGCCAGGAGATCCTCCATACACATATTTCCACCTTCCCCAGAAGATTTGGTGATGGAAGAGTTTTCGGGCAATGAACCGAGTTGGATGTCGTGGGGAAATCGGCACTATGCAGAATCTCTGTTACAGGCTGAGGTAGCAGTGGGAGGGGGCGGCTTGAGCGCTAGATAAGTCTTCACTATCTACGGAGCGTGCGCATCTACTGAAGAATGAATTTGATCACTGGTTTGAGAAATTAAATATGTTATATAGTATACAACACAAAACTATCTCAATGTTCTGCTTTTCGCCAGTGCCAAAAACCTGATTAGCCTGTTTGTTCTGCTTACCTGTCTGTGTGACACCAAACCCAGTCTTTCAGCCGGGCTGTTGGACGCATGTTTTGGATGCCTCCATAATGTTCACTAGAAAAAAATAGGCCTTTCATTCCCGTGTTACCTGTCGGTCTTCCGTGGAATGCAGTTCCTCACGGGCTGCTTGGCAGTGGGGTCACTAACGAGCGAGGCATTGGGCAGCGCCGTGCCCGGCTTTTCCCACTAACGAGATGCTATCGTTTCACCAGTGGTTAATTGGTTAAACTGGTTTGTTCGGTGCCGTCCTGCGTGTCTGTGCCCCGGTGGGCGCTGAGGGCTCTGTGAGGAGAGGCTGGGGCGGTCCCGGGCTGGGCGTGGCCGGTTCCCGCCGCGCCAGCAGAGGGCGCGGCCCCTCAGCCCGGCCGGCGGTGCCTCAGGGAAAAAGGGGTTTAAGAGCAGAGGGAAATGCCGCCTGGCAGCAAGAACTGAGGAGGAAAAGCGTCGGGAGTGAAGGAGCGAAGCTGAGCCTTGGGAAAAGGGGTGCTGTGCTGTCTTTGTTTGGGGCGCTGCTGAGGAGGGGGGTGACAGGGCCTGGGGGTGTGTGTGCGTGCGTGCCTGAGGCAGGCTGAGGGCAGCCTGCCATTAGTGAGGGGAAAAAACACTACGAACCCTCCCCCGAATTTTCCAAATTGGTTTTCATGTTGCTTTGTCCTTCTGTCCCCTTCGAAAAAACATGAGAAAGCCCCTTCTTCCCCATACACGCACTTTGTTGGTAACCAGTAAGTTGTCATCCTCGGTTTATGGCAGCTGCCTGGACTGCCAGGCAAGGCCGGTGTTTCTGAGGCGATGGCTCTCCCGAATTCTGGAAAGGCTGCTGCTTTACCAGAGGTACGAAGCAGAGACTCTCTCCATGAGGTAATTATTTTGCAATTAGTAGGCACGAGGGAACAGTCAACTTGCTGTGCCCACACATGGCACTTTGAGGGTGTGTTGGCACTATGCCAATAGGAAGCAAGTCAAGTTTGTAGCAAAGTACAAACAGATACGGTTATTGTGGCATAAGTATACATAATGTGAGTAATTATTGTAAATTAAGCCCCACCTGTTTTATCATTAAAAAAAAGGCTTTGAAGTGGTGGTTTTTTACTTCAAAAATTCAGTATTCTCAGCTCTGAAAATATTTCTTGGAGAACTCCATCAGCCATTAAGCTCTTAAATTAATTAGCAGCTTTCTAAATAAAACCAGACCAGAAACTATGACTGCAGGAGGAAATGGACAGTTAGTTATTTGTTTTATGGTGTGAACTATAAAATATGAAAATGAAATAGCATCCATGTTTGCAACAAATGTTTGAATGACTCTTTGTCCTTTGCCACCTTCTCTTTTTACAGCATTTCAAACCTATTTATGTTTTGAGATGTGCAACAACTTAATGTAAAATTTGGAGGAAAGAAGAGGGTTCAGTGGGTCTCTGTGAGTTCAAGGGCCACAAATGTGGATGTGATGAGAGCGGCAGGCGTGGCTAGGAGCAATGTCTGTTGAATCCAGAGCTGTTTGTTCATTTGTTTTTCGGGTTGATTACTCACAAAGTTTTCTGAATATTAAAATTCAGAAATGATGACTCCCAAGAAGTCAGTTGGACTTCTGTCCTTGCTCTCAATGGGTCTTGATTTCATACTGTTTATCTACACTAGGATAATTATAAATTTGATTCATTTTCAAAATACAATTTTATGGATATTCAATTGCTGCCAACAAAATATTGGAGAAACAACATCATTTTTGTGTTTGTTTAAAGCCATAAAGCTCTCTGGGTGTCTGTGTTTGCATGTAATAATATTTATCTGGCACTATTCAAATTGTCATGAGGACACTGTGAAATAAGTTCTGTTTACTTTTGCAGCTCATCTTTATTTTCTTTACTGAGTCTGAAAAAGTAGCTTTTCTTTTTTAAATCTATTTATATTTATTTCATGAATTCTTTCATTTCTAAGATTATTTTTTTTAATCTTCATTTTTTTTAAAACAAATGGGATTCTGTCCTGATGCAGACAATCTGTGGAATAAAAATGGAAATAGGTTTCGCTCTCGATCTGTCTGTGTCTGTTCTTGCAGTTAACTCCAGTTGGAACAACCATCTTTACAGGATTTTCTGGAAACAATGGTGCTACTGACATCGATGATGGTCCAAACGGCCAAATAGAGTATGTTATCCAGTACAATCCTAATGACAAGGTAAGTGCATTTAGCTTTTTTTTTTCTTTCAGGTGTGTGTATACACCTTGAAGCAGCAAATGAACGAGAGGTGGCTGTTGGACTTCATAAAGAAATTATTTTCTTGGTGGTGTGGAATATCCTCTCTGCCTCTGAGCCTCGCTTGCCATGTAAACACAGCTGAATTTGCTTTCATGCCATGCTGTTAGCAGCTTCATTACTTCAGTATCAATCATCGATAATCTCCTGTTTTCTCCAGCATTGTTCCCACGCTTCAGCTTGGTTTTGGCATGCCTTTTCAGTCCGTGCTGGGTAGTTGTGTTTGCTGCTGCACATTTATACTTAATAGATTCACAGCTGAGAAATACTCGTAGGCATGGCTA
This sequence comes from Chionis minor, assembly GCA_013398295.1. Taxonomy (NCBI): domain Eukaryota; kingdom Metazoa; phylum Chordata; class Aves; order Charadriiformes; family Chionidae; genus Chionis; species Chionis minor. Next base: position 539,474 of record VZSF01003473.1, on the reverse strand, counting down.
AGTTATGCTCAAAAGACATGACTTTTCTCATGGAGCCATTTATATTTAAAGACTGCCATTTTAAAAAAAGAGGGATATATATTACTGAAGTAAAACACTGGTGATCCCTACCTGTTATCTTTGCAAACGCATGCTTTCAGAGACGAAAAGCTTAAAGTATTAAAATAAATTCTCTTTATGGTCAGATGTGTGAATTTCTCTTTGATGACAAGGTTGTGCACGTGGTGATTGTATGAAGTGTGCATATGCATTTTTGTAGCAAATTCAAAGTAATTTTAGTAATGTTTTTTAGCAAACTGAGCTATCCTTTGCCACAGGCTAAGAGCACAATTACTGTGGACCAGCTGGTGTGGTAGTTTGTTAAGCAGGTTAACCTTCATCCCAAAGATGACATAGATGTTAAGAGGGGTGTGGGTGTGTGAAATATATATAGCATATAGACTTAGTAACCTCTTATTGAAATTCCCTACTTTTACTTTAGAGGAATTTGAGCAGAAATGGTTTAGTGTGGAAACAGCAATCTGATGTTGCGTTTAATTAGAAATGTAGGCACACAAGCTCCGATTCGATTTGCACTGTTTAAGCCGGACACCATATAAAGGCTTCAGTCCTATTTCCATTGAAGTCCAATAAGTGTTTAAGTATCTACTGAATTACACGTAGTGCTTATACTTTTTGGGATGTAGAATTTTGTAGGATAGTGAAAAGCATCAAGGAATAATTTAGTGTTAACTCATGATAAAAGATCCTACTTTTTTACTTTTCATTGGGGTACTTGTTGATCTTTGCATAGCTACATGCTAAGGCATAATATTTACTTACTGTAGCTACCTATTTTTAGGACAGAGATGGTTTCTTGAGAAACTTTGCAGCACCTTAAGCCACAATCTTTTTTGGGGAGCATTGTTTTGCTAAGAGGCAATATGTCTCTGACGACAGTGGAATTGTAATGTTGTGGTTTTGGGAGTTAGGGAATTTTCTGACTTTATGTGTTATGTATATTTGAATAATTTCATTTTTTTTAAATGTTTGTAGTAGTTTCTGAGAGATTGATTGCACAGACTTGAGCAATCTTGAGTTATGGTACATACTTCAGTGAGACTACTTAAATGAGTAAAATTACTAGCGCATGATGTGTGGGTGGTTCATGTTACATTCTCAGCAGTTCTTTGTACTGGCAGTACGTATGGCTGAAAAGTTTATCTCCTAAACTTTATAACCAAAGGCAAGGGTTTTCTGTGGAAATAGCAAGTACTAAAAGGCTATGCTAGCATTGTCTTTAACTCTTTGTGTAATGGAAGTGTTTTAAATAAATGCTCTTCTGCTACCACAAATACTTGAAAAGTAAACAGAAGGCAGGAAGGAGTGACAGGAATGGACAAGCAGTTTCAAATTCACAATAAAAAACCCCTAAACACCCCCAGCCCTTCTGCTTCTAGGATCCGTCTCTGTTGAGTGATGAAGATGTCTGCAGTGTTGTTTGGCACCAATGATACGGTCTCTTGCCTTAGGTAAAAGCAGACTGATTATAGCTCATAAGTTTCATTGGAGAGTAATTTAGGCATTTGGAAAAAACCCTGTAAAAACAGGAGTTGTTACTCTAGAAATTCAGTTTAACTTAGTTACTTGTTGTTTAACGGGGAAGATATATAAAAGCTAAGTAGAAAAATGAATGCAAATCGTACTTGATATAGGGCTGGGCTCTAGCTGTCACGCTATAAAACTTTTCTTAGCTGTTAAAAACTAAGGATCACATCAGTTAACTTGCCAAAAAGATTCTGTCTCCTAATGCCGAGTGGATTTTTAGATCTCCGAGGGCTCTATTTATAATTGAAGGTTATTAAGACAAATGCATCAAAACAAGTTCTAGATTCCCTCCTTACTAGCTCATTTTACTGAGGTTCTTCGGGTTGCGTTTGGTGAGGATTCAAAATTAAACATTTTGGGTTTGTCTGGAGTTGGGGAATATGCATAATGCTTTTGCTGCACTGATTTTTCCCATCTCATCACTCCAGGGAGCAAATTTAGTTGTTATCCCAGCGACTTTCCCCATTTTAAATTTACTGGCCCATGTTCAAGACTAAGGGTCAGTAAATGTCTTAAGTTATGAAGATTGCTGTGCAAAAGCATTTTGTTGTCTCTGTTTTGAAGTGAAAGGAGAATTAGTGTTTTTTCTCTTGGAGTAAACAGGTGACGAAGCAGTGTCTTGTGATAGTCCTGACTTTCAGCATGCGCTGGCTCATATCAGTGTTGGATGGAAATGCAGCTGAGATGTGGTGGTGTTGTGTGTATCTTTTTAATTGCCATGGAGCTTCGTGCAGTGTGGGTTGCAGCAGAAATCCACGGAATTTGCAGAGGGTTCACAGGGCCGATCTGATGTGGTACCTTCAGGTGCTGTGGCATAAACTTAGGTCTGGAAGTTAAGCTTTAAGTCACCACTCAACAACTACATTTCTGTGCTGTGTTGGAGCAAGAGGAAACTCCAAGATAAAAGCATTTTTGGAAGAGGTTAAAACTTAATTTTTTTTTTTTGCTGCAGTTGTGCTGAATCTTCCTAACAGTTTAGATGGTACAGTTCCACTTAAGTGCCGCCTCATGGCAAGATCTGCCAAGGACAAGGCAGTTGTTTTGAGACTGTCTTGGCTGATTCTCATCTGCAGAGTCTTTTCCAGCTGTTTCTGGCCTTTTAAATCAGGGATAAACAGCCTAAAGCAGCTGGGAGAGTCTCCCTTGTGAATTGAAACTGGCACATACGTGTCTGCATGTGCGCACACATGGCATCGTCTTGTACAACAGTCAGAGATATTAGTTACGTAGGTCACAACCTGTTTGTGCAAATACTGTTAAAGGAAGAGGAGGAGGCAAAAGCAGTGAACACAACCCTCCTTGGTCCTTTCTTCTTCTGACAGTAAGAGTCTGTTCTAGTTTCCCATTTTGCTTCAGTATAAATACGGTAATTGATTTTATTTTTCTTTCCAGTGGAACTATGTATTTTTTTTATCCAAAAGATGAGCATCAAATTTGCACGTATGCAAACAGTGTCTCCAGTTATTTAGCAGAGTCTGTGATGTACTTTCCAATCCTCTTTTCCTGCAAACCACAAGTATCTGCAACACAGTGAATTTAACAATCATTATCATTTATTTGCTGAAAAACAAACCGCAATATAAGCAGAGGTTTCAGCTTTAAAAAAAAACCAAAACTTTCCATATCTAAGGAAAGAATAGTACTCTGTACCTCTACAGTGTTTTCTGTGGAGAGACTTTGGAATATTGTATTGCTATTATATGTTCAACCTACTTAAATGTTAACTGTATTCTATGTAGATTGAAGCATGGAGAGATTTTTTGACGTGATTAATTTGATAATAGAACTGGAACCAAATCTCACGTCAGAAACCTGTGTCTGTACATTGTGATCCTCCTCCCAAAATGGGTCATGAGTCAAAGTGAATCCTTTAAAGGTGTGTGCATCCCAGCAATACCCTCCTGCCATCCAATGCCAAACCTTTGCAATCTGAATCTGTTTAAACAAATATGCAGGACAAATTGAATTTCGCCTGATTTACCCTGAAATCTGAATTTACTAGTGTATGAACATGCGTGTAACTGGCACCTAAGTGTGTAATGTTGATTTTCTCCACGTGTTTACTACTTCATTGCCCTCATGAAAGCCAGAATAAAGAGAAAATGAGTACAATGATGTGGATTTCTTAATCTGTAATACCTGATGCTTTCTACAATAGTGAGGAAGAAAAAAATGATGAAGGCAATTTGAACTGTAGAAACCGAAGACCTGAACTCTCAGCTTTTCTGAATATACCAATGCAAATTCAGCATAGCAAAGCTGCAAGAAGCAGGATGGATAGACTTCAGTTTGTGGTTGGAAGTAATAATGTATATACAAAGAATCGGAGAGAATTCTTTTACATACAGGTTCTTATGGAATGAATTGGGTGGGGAGAAACTGCAGAAAACTGTTCAAAATCTGTGATCTGGCAAGCACGTGCAATTTTGTTATGCCATCCAGTAGATCATCTCATTGGGGCCTATTTGAAACTTTTTAACTTTGCATGTTCAGTTTTGTCATGGCTGTTTTAACTTTTGCAGACTTCCAGCAGGACCTTTGATATTCCTCTCACTTTGTCCGGAGCAGTAGTTCTACGGGAAAGACTAAATTATGAAGAAAAGACACGTTATTTTGTCATTGTTCAAGCAAATGTAAGTATAGATCTCGTAATGACCGTTTATGCCACGGATTTACGTGGGATTTTCATTTCCAGATTTCGATTTTTCCAAGGAAAGGAAAAGCATCGCTGAAATACCAGGTCTGATACACCCTTCTTCTGAAGATCTTATTTAAGATCTATTTAGGTCATTGCAAGCTTAGGCATGTTATTACCAGTTAAAAAAGCTTGCTCGGTGTGTGTAACAAGACAACCTTTTTGGCACAAGGAACAATTTGTAAATGTGAAGTACAGCTCATGCAGAAAACTGCATTCTAGTGTTACTAAGTGTTCATTTTCTAACAAATCTAGCCATGCTAATTTGATCTCAAATGAGTTTAATGGATACAATTTAGTTGTATCCTTCAGGTTTGAAATGCCTTGCTCTATAAAGAGGTGATACTTTGTTCAAGACATATTGCGAGCATATATAGAGGTTTTTAGAGAATGACTGGCAGTGGATAATGCATACTGAGAAGCAAAGTGATGTTTAAATTGTATCTAATATATCTGTCATCAGAGAAGATTTTTGGTGCCCTTGAAGGGTGTGAAAGCTTTTTCCTCCCTTTTTTGTCCTTTTCATAATAGCTGAAATGAAAAGGTTTCCTTGGTTGTTTACTTCTGTTGTGGTACTGCTTCATTTGTGGGGAAAATGAGAATGCTTTGAAGTAACTTTAAGATAGCTTGCTCCTGAATTCACACATTTCTATTTCTGTCATCTTTCTGGTACAGCTTTGTTGATACATTTTACAATCTGCTTTCCTACAGGTTTTGTGGCATGTTTAGCATTTCCTCAGTAGGAGGTAGGCTCCGGGGTGCCTCAGTGCTTTTTGCACTTAGATGCGAAGATGCTTTCTGGCCCACCCAGCTGTGGTTCTTAGAACAAGTCCTTTTACCTGGGTGATGTAACTTGCTGATCTCTTGAACAGGAATATGGGAAAGCTCAGAACTGACTTGGCTTGTTGTTGTTACCAGTAATTTATTCTGCAGATCACCACTGCGTATTCATGGCTATTTTCTTTTGATGTCAGAGCTGTGAGTTTCTTAAGCCACTGTGCTGCCAGAAAAGTGACTGGAGTGGCTGATGGGGTCGTGTTTTTCAAGAGAAAGGCACGGCGTGCAGCGGTGCGAACACCTTTTGTGGGGACGGAAGCCTGTCATGCTGCAGGAACAACTGGTGAAGGCATGGCTTAGGATGCGCAGTGGCAGTCCTACAAAGCAATCTCGTATTAACTTGTTCCTTTCAATGTATGTCCTTACGCAGTAAATTGCCACCTTTGTGGTACTCTGTTTGGGATTAGGGCTGTGCTGATAGCTTCTATATCGTGTTTATGCATAATGGGGCAGCTTGCGTGATTGAAATGTCTTGCTAGGCCCTGTGTTTTCTCAATTATATCCACATGGGAACTGAGTTCACTTAAGTTTTGAGTGCTCACATGTGAGAAATTAAATCTTGAAGAAAGGCTCTAGTTGAGGTCTATAGCCCAGCTTTTTTTAGGAGTTGGCCTTACGCATATTTTTATTTTTTATTTACAAAATATCGCAGGCTGCGTTTCATTCTCTCTGTTGTATGTACTATGCAATCATACTTCTATTCCACTGATTACATTAGCAATGGTTGTTTATTGTTCTTACATCCTGAAGATACTACCTGAAATTAATTACTCTGGATCTGTGCTCAAATTATAATTACAAAAATTATACTGTGGGAATGTGAAAAAGATTAGTTGATGATGAAGACTGCTCCATGTAGCTGGTATCGTTTTTCGTTGTTGACCATGAAGAAAGCTGAATGCAGAAATTCCCATATGTGCTAACTGGAAATGTAAAGCAGTTCCAAGAACTGAGTAGACTGCAAAGTAGGAAAAAACCATATGTATCTGGCCTGATTTACAGCAATTACCTACTCCTCTTATACAGATGATTTTATTAAACAGCATAAATACCTCTAAAAAAAAAAAATCGCGTTTTTCTTTTCTGTCAGTGTTTATCCTAGGATAGGAGGGCAAGACCTTAGTGGCCCATATTCCCTCCACAAGATTCTCTTTTTGTGAAGAAAAGCTATCACAGCCATTCCTCTGTGAAGATGAAAATAATTTTGACTGTTTTAAAAAAAAGTATTGGGTAGTCATGCTGTTTCTTCACTATGATAACAAAAGAAGAAAGAAAAGGTGAACTGTTGCTAGTGTGTATGTTGCTCAGTGTATAAAAATAATCTGGGTGGTCCCACAATTCAGGAAAGCATAGCTTTATTCTGTGACATCTGGAAAATAATAAAGGAGCCAGTAAGGCAGTTGCAATAGTCAATGGTGTCTTATGGACAAAGGTGTTCTTCAGCATTTTAAAACAATAAACAGTATAACTCATTCTCTAGCCAAATCAGTTTTGCACATAGAGTACAGTTTGGAGATCTTCAGTCAATCTCATTGCTGTCCTCTGGCTGGATTTTTTTTTTTGGGGGGGGGGGGAGAGAGGTGCTAAATCTTTCTCAAATTGTAGTGTGCAGAGGTGGATTGAGCCTTACAATCCAGGGTCTCTCCACTGCCAATCAAGAAAGAAGTCGTTACTACTTATACTTTCCATTTCTGTAAGTGAAAGGCCATTTACTTGTAGATAGGACTTGGTAGAGTGACACAAGGCAGTGTAAGCCTGTATTTCAGATTGCAAGTAAGGCACAAGGGATTTTTATCTTATACAAATATACTGCATTTTTATAGATCTAACAAGACACATATCTTCGTTTCACACATTTCCTGAGAATTGGTGTCTCAAAACAATATTATTTCTGAGTGGTAGATGTCTCTCGGTATTTCTTAACTCAGGAGTAAACTTCTACCTCTTAATTGTATTTCTAAGTCGTTATGAAATCAAAGGTACTAGCTCTGAGGTTGAAGTTGCTGTAGTTAGCTGTGTTCTAGAACCTGGATGATTATGGTGCCTTCAGTTTCTTTGTAGATTCTGAATTCAGAGTCTCACCAAATGTAACTTATTTGCTCCACAGGACCGAGCCCAGAATCTTAATGAACGAAGGACAAGTACAACCACCCTGACAGTAGATGTGCTTGATGGGGACGATTTGGGACCAATGTTTCTTCCTTGTGTCTTGGTGAATAATACTCGTGACTGTAGACCTCTCACCTACCAAGCCAGCTTGCCAGAACTGACTGATCCTGTAAGTCCTCTTGATTTCTTTGTGAATTTTATGTTTGTTTTGCAAGCAACTGTTATCTTTTTCTGTGGATGCAATTGAAAACTGTAACTAGGAAGGTCACATATGCTTTGTGCCACATTTTATGTACTAAAGAAAACCAAGGCAAGATACATATGGGAATAAATGGTGAAATTCTAGCTTTGATACAATGACAAACTGCTCATTCGCTACCAGGGCTCAGTCTCACTGAAACTCGGTAAATCGTGGAATTGCTTTTCTTCATCTGTCCAGGTTTTGCTCATGAGATATCCTGAAGAAGCACTTTTGAGAAGGGAATTGGCTTGTTACTCTATTCAGGTTTGTTACAAACCTTAGAAGAGAGATTTTTTGTTAAGAGGAAACATTAGTCACTAGTCCCTCAAAAGATTATGTGTTGCTATTACCCGTTTTCCACCAAGAGGCACTAGAGAGTAATGTGTGTTTATCCCATGTAGATGCTTGAACTAAGTATGTTGGCTAATACATCTGTTAGGATAGGGATAAAGGTCAGGGTAGGCCTCATTTCACATGGGAATGTGCACAACAAGTCACAAAAGCCAGAGGTGAGAACTTTTATATTTTCTTGATGCAAGATGGTGCTGACTCCCCTTCCTTACAGGAGAACTGCTGCTTGGTGGAATTCAGCAGTGGTGCATCTCTGTGGTAGGTGAGACAGGAAAATTAATTTCTTTATTGATATGTGAGCTTTGATTCCTGTATTTAAGAATATAGAAAGGAAGAACCAGTTGAATCACTGGGTATTACCCTGCCTGAGTGACACCGGCATTAAGGTGATGTTAAGATAACATTGAGTATTGACATTAAGATCATGACTTCCCTTGCTCATTGCAGGACACACACTGTCCTGCTTCCTCCGACCAGGAAACGGGAGAGTTTGAGGTTGTAAGTGTGGAGGTTCCTGCTATTCTCTGCCTTACATGCTTTCCCCTCCTGGGCCTCGTAGTCTTTTGCCAACACATACGTTGTGGTTTCCTGCTTTGTCTGGCCTCAGGGGTCCTGCTACAAATCCACTTGAGCTGAGTCAGCAGGCACTGCTGCCACCCTGCTTGGTTGATTCAGAGGATACTCTTGGCGACTTTCAAAATCTCTCACAGTTGTTTTATCCACTTTGGGAACAGCTGAAAGTGAGTCTAATATATGGCAGTTGATCAGTTGCTTCTGCACAGGTTAACAGTACAGGCTCTGGTTTAATAACCAGTACAATCTCAAGGAGGGTGACGTAAGGCTTACTGTAATCAAGATGTGTGATTAGCGTGGCTTCTGGGTAAGGGAGAGCTAGAACAAGTTTTGGGGAGGTGGTGTAAGTCAGTCTGGACCCCTTGGCAAACTTCTGGGAGAAGGTTGGGTCTTACAGGGCATGTGCACCTCCAAAGGAGGTGACTTTGCTCTACCGGAGGATCTCTTCCTAACAACTGCAGCCTCATTTGTAAGGTTTAGCAAGACTGGAGCTTTGATATTCAGGTTGTGACAGCAACAAAGGAGTTGTGAGAGGGAAGGGGGGAGCTGTTCCACATTTAAACTTACTACGTTGGTTTATGTTTCCCCTCCTGCACTTTTACACTTTTGGTGTTCGATAACCCTCTGTAACTGTGATATCTGTATTGCACTTTGTGCATAACCCCACTTACTTTACATTTTACATGACTTTTGCTTGGGCTTAGTGACATCGTAAGGTAACCGGGCAACCACAAGTTATTCCCCAGCTGAGTTTGTGGCCTCTTCAGGGTTACTGGGATACCCAAACTGCAGAGGGTGACAGAGTACGTCCCCATTTTACCTGCACAGGTTTGATGGAGTTCCCAGTACAGAGGCAAGTGAGGTAGAAAGTAGGAATAACAGTGTTTGGACATTCCCCTATGTTTTATCTGGTTATCTTAAGGTATAATGCGAGTAATATAATTTTCGCGATACAGCTCTCGCTGATGGAAGGAATCCAGCTCTGTCTCCATTCCCGCCCTTGGTCAAGCACATACGCTGTGCTGGCAGACAAAGTGGTGTCTGCCAAGGAGGTGTCTAGGCTAGGAAAAATCTGACTAGTGATAAGGTGCCAAGTTGCAAAATGCATTCATTCACCTTCATAAGCTACAGTCTGTTCAGGTGTCAGCTTTTTTTGTTTGCCTTTCGGCTTTTTTGCGTCAAACTGCACCTTGAGAAATCTGATCTAAGCAATGAGAAACATGTTCCGTTGATAAACTACCAGCTATTTGCTGTTTATCTATTTGTAGCACTGCAGCTGCTGTGATAAACATAAGTGGAAGAAGGATGTTTGAACTAAAAGTTTTACCTTGGTACCTCAAATATTTACTTGACTTCTACATTATAATTCACTTGGAAGATGTGGGTAGTAAACACGTGTGTTATATTTTGCCTGCAAATAGCAGTATGATAAAACACAGAGAAGCCTGAGCTGTCTGGACTGGCCAGGGGCGGACAGACGACTCGGGTGATGCTCTGGACTGGAGAGCAGCCTGGGCAGGGCACCTCTTTCAGGGAGAAGTTGGAGATTTCTGCATGGTGTGAAACTGTTGCGTTGCACCGGGTAGACAAGACCCATCTGAGTGTGTAACGGTGCAAGGCTGTGACTATGACATCAGGTTGTACAGAAGCTGATAGTGACCTATATACTCATCAGAATGATTTAGCTGAAGTTTCTTGCGCACCCCCCCCCCCCGCTTTTTTTTTTTAAAGATTAATCTTTACTGCAATGTGTTTAATCTTCCAGTGGTTGTAGCAAATAGAACAGAATGCTGTTTGATGAATTTTTTTTTAATCGTAGCCACTACATAGGCTAAAGGACTGGTTTTAGTCCAACATGGTCAATTTTTTATTTGCCTTTTAATTTTTCAATGAACATGAGAAGGAATATTAATGAATCCAGAACAAAGAGCATTGAAGTATGAATTTATCAGAAGCAGTAGCTTGAAAAAGAAGTCTTGCTTTGTAGGGCAGTATGCCTTCTCAGCTGACTCCTTAAGTAAAGCATTTGATGTAACTGGTAAGAATAACGTTTTTGTTCAGTCTTGTGCAATTACTTATCTGGTGGAGACCCGTGAGGAGTTATGTTCCTCAGGGCTCAGTACTGGGACTGATGCTGTTTAATATCTGTGTTGGTAACATGGACAACGGGATTGACAAGTTTGCCAACGACACCAAGCTGTGTGGAGCAGTCGAAACGCTTAAAGGGAGGGATGTCATCCAGAGGGACCTGGTCAGGCTGGAGAGGGGGTGCTGTGCCAACCTCATGAAGTTCAGCCAGGCCAAGTGTAAGATCCTGCATGTGGGCTGGGGCAATCCCAAGCACAAATGCAGGCTGGGCAAAGAATGGATTGAGAGCAGCCCTGAGGAGAGGGACTTGGGGGTGTTGGTAGATAAGGAAAGGCAACGTGAGCTTGCAGTGTGTACTGGCAGCCCAGAAAGCCCCCCTGCCCCCTGGGCTGCATCCCCAGCAGTGTGGGTAGCAGGGCCATGGAGGGGATTCTGCCCCTCTGCTTTGCTCTGGGGAGACCCAACCTGGAATACTGTGTCCAGCTCTGGAGCCCCCAAGAAAAGAAAGACATGAACCAGTTGGAGCGGGGCCAGAGGAGGCTACGGAGATGATCCGAGGGCTGGAGCCCCTCTGCTGGGAGGACAGGCTGGGAGAGTTAGGGTTGTTCAGCCTGGAGAAGAGAAGGCTCCAGGGAGACCTTGGAGCCCTTTCCAGTACCTGAAGACNGGGCTGCATCCCCAGCAGTGTGGGTAGCAGGGCCATGGAGGGGATTCTGCCCCTCTGCTTTGCTCTGGGGAGACCCAACCTGGAATACTGTGTCCAGCTCTGGAGCCCCCAAGAAAAGAAAGACATGAACCAGTTGGAGCGGGGCCAGAGGAGGCTACGGAGATGATCCGAGGGCTGGAGCCCCTCTGCTGGGAGGACAGGCTGGGAGAGTTAGGGTTGTTCAGCCTGGAGAAGAGAAGGCTCCAGGGAGACCTTGGAGCCCTTTCCAGTACCTGAAGACGCCTACAAGAAAGCCGGGGAGGGACTTTTTACAAGGGCATGGAGTGATAGGACAAGGGGCGATGGCTTTGAGCTGGAAGAGGGGAGCCTGAGATGAGATCTCAGGAAGAAATTGTTTCCTGTGAGGGTGGTGAGATGCTGGCCCAGGTTGCCCAGAGAAGCTGTGGCTGCCCCGTCGCTGGAGGGGTTCAAGGCCAGGCTAGACGGGGCTTGGAGCAACCTGGTCTCATGGGAGGTGTCCCTGCCCAGGGCAGGGGAGTGGAACTAGATGGTCTTTAAGGTCCCTTCCAACCCAAACCATTCTGTGATTCTATGCTTTTTACGTGGTCTCCATCCATGAATTTACTGAGGTAAAAATCCTATTTCCTTTCCAAGTTTCTTTCTCTTAAATGCTCTTAAACAGTTGGATTACAGTGGCAGCGAAGAATCCATACAGCGTGTGCTTTGTTTTATGGTCTTTGGCTGGCAGAGGTGGAAGAGGCCAGAAAAATTCATGGATCTCTGTTACCAGAGAGGCAATTTTTTTTTTTCCTTAAGAACAACATCAAGGTTTACATTATGCCTTCTGAGACCTCCTCTGACTTGTGGAAGTATTAACAGTATTCTTAAATCTGCTCCAGGCTGGGCAGAATGCTGCATAATTAATGTTTATACACTTGTAAAAACGTGTTTTGCATTTCTACCATTTGCACAGCCAGTGTAAATTCCCCCAAAGCTGTAGATCTTCCAAGCAGAGCCAAAGGTTATCTGGTGGTCCTTTCTGAGTGTGCACACAGAGTGAAATGGCATGATAGTACCTCCTCGGTAAGCCAGGTGCTGTCACCAACTGAGCTTTGCCACAAGGTGTGTTGTTCTTCATTAATGGTTGCCTGGTTTTGTAGGCGTCCCTCCTGCTGTGCCACCAACGAGCTACCATAACTAATTGCTATGATGGCCTCATTAGGTCTGTGATCACAGCTAAGGTCGGGTAAACATCAGAGTCTGTGATACCAAATGCTTTTGAGGTGCTCTTGCAACTTTGTACAGGGGGCAGAAACTCATAGTTCGGAGTGAGCTATGGATGTTTTTATAGCACGTTAGCTCTAATGCTTAATCTAGTGGTAGGTGAGTGGTATGTGAGGGCTGAAGTGCCTCACCGCTGCTGCAGCTCAGGCACAGAGCTAAGTTAGCAGCCTGTAATCCACACCTTAGATTATGTATCGCTTCCCTGGGCAGTAATTTGCTTGCTAAAGTCCTAGCTGTTGAGTCTGATTCAGTGCCCATGACGGTGATGGATTAATCTGCTTTACGAGTTTCCAGACTAGGAGGGAAAAGAAATAAATCTGCTGAGTTTTGAGTCCTCTAATAATCATTGCAAAAATTATTATCTCACAGAAAAGACAGCAAAGCCCACGATAAGACAGTGTTCAAAGTCATTGTTTGAAGTTCCATCTTATAATACATGTGCAAATTCTTTGCGTTTCCTTTAGGGGAATGCAAAGTACAGCTTCAGTGATGTCTTAAAATGAGTTAGCATAAACCTTTCAAAATTCAACTTCCACAAGCGAAATATATTGCCTTAAAGAAAAGAGGTGTCTGTGCTAGATGAAAAGATGCATGTATGAACTTCCTGTGTCTGCTAATTGGTCCATGTACTTCTGTGTGTTTTCCTGTAGCTCTCCCTGTCCTGCTTTCTCTCTAGGAATGAATTTATTGTTGTTAGCTAAATTTCTGGTCCTGAGAAAACTTGTGGTGTTAGGTTTTGGTTGGTTGGGGGCATTTTTCTGTTACATCATTTTGTATTTGCCTTAGTGTTCCTGTGTCTGATCAAATTTTGTAAGTAATTTATTTTTTCATTGTCTCAAGAAGACTTCAGAAAGGTAACAGTTATTAATACGTGGAAGTCATCAAATGGAGTTTAAAAAATAGAACCTCATGACCCGTCTCATAACATTGGAAAGATAATTCCTCCTCCTCCTTTCCCCTTCAGTCTATTCCTGTCATGCTTACTTTATGAAGGTTTTGTCCGTTTCTATACTCAGGTTTTTTTCACCACCATGCGAAGAAGGAAAGCCAATTGGCAGTGAAGTATAGATTACGTTTATTTAGTCAGTTAATGGGCAGTTTTGCAACAAGCTGAGTCATTATCAGGTTCCGTAGGATAACTATCAGTCCACGTGGGGACACTTACATACTCCATGACACCAACAAAGGCTTTCTTTGTACTAATTCACGATTGAATGCTTTGAACACTTAGCTGCAGTATGAGATACTACTTATTAATGCGCCAGTGATGTATCTTTCGACATGGAAAGTATTTATGTTTGCACTAATTATCCTCAGTGTCCTTAAGAGTTGTATCAGCAGGAATCTTGCGAAGTCTGTGGGCTCAGCCGCCCTGTTGTGGAGACACTCAAGGAGATGTGTCTGAACAGAGGACTGCTAGGTGAAAGGCTAAAATAAAAAAAAATTCTCCAAAGAACAGTGTGTTTGGGGGGTAAAGAAAAGACATTGAAGAGCAGGAAGTGCCCTTAGAAGCCCTCAAGATTTTATTAGCAGGAAGGACCTCTTTAGTTAGATCGGTTTGGATTGAGGGGGAAGAAAACGGAACTTTTAAGAGGTGGTGGTGTAATCCTGCTGGGTAAAAACCTGGCTTGATCAGTCGGGGAGCGAGTCCTCCCTGAAGAGCTCTGCACGCGTCCTATAACACGTAGTTTTGAAACTGCAGACTTTTGATAGTGAGGTGAAATGAACAGTTTTGCTCTACTGCCACAGAACTCAAGAGTTACCACATTCATTTTTTTTATTGCAAAGTTAGGTCATTATATATTCTATATTTAAAACAGAGCGTAGTCTTTTCTGATCACTTCAACAAGCTTCACCTCCAAGGAGAAAGGTTGTGAATACTTCATGGGAGGGACAAAACAGTTCATTGATTTTCATATATGCGAAGCATAATAAACCATCATAATATTAAGAATTGTGGCTCTACAGTAAATTTGTGAAGTCCTCAATATATCTTGACAGAAACTACATCTTACTTGGAATCCAGAGTCACTTGAAGAGTTCCCAGTTAGCAGTAAAAAGTTTTCTGTTTTGCATCAGACTGATAGTTGTGTCAAAAATGACAGGCACTTTTTAAAATTCATGTTTTATCTTTTCATTTCTTGCTGAAACTCTAGGGGCTATCACAACAGTTTTTCTCCAAGCCATTTCCCACTCCCTTGCAGCATTCTAACTCAGCGTCATAGGGTGACATACTGTAGTGGCTGCAGTAAGATCGCTTTCATACCACCTCCCTTGGTGTATTGCTGTTTGGCAGTTATTTGCATTTATTGTTTGGGGAATTGGGAACTGACTCTTTCATGATACCTTCTGGCCACCATCAGCCGTTGCAGTAGAGAGACTGGGGGATGGGGAGGAAATGGGGTGTTCTCAGGGTGTGAGAAGTGGAAAATGCTGCAGGAGGGAACTGAGGTTACAGCAGTATGGGAAAGGCTATTGCGTTTTATAATTATAATTAAGTTTTATTGTGGTGGAGAAGAAAAAAGGAGTTTGGTGGAGGACTGAAGTCATTTGATCAGTGGGTGGGGCAGGTGTTGGGAAGACAGGACGCTGCCTGAAGTATAACCGGGTTTAATCAGCTCCGTGCAAATCAATTCTATACTTACTATTGATAGCTAATTAACATTGCAGAGGATGTGCTGTCTTTTCAGTACCTTTGGGCTTGAGGATGACAACTACTTAACAATTCTTTCTAAAGTAATTTCACAGTAGTTCCTTGCTATCTGACTGTATAAATTGCAATACCTTCCAAACAGAAAACCTCCTGGAAATTTTCTCACAGAGACATGTTAATATAAAACTTGCTGTAAAACAAGCAACGTCTGAAACTTCAAGAAGTAGCATCTCTAATTATAATGGCAGGTATTAGAAAACAAAGTTCATCAAAATGTTCTGAGGAGGTTTTTTTAGTGTTGACGTTTTTTAACTATTTATTTATGTGTATTTTTTGCTGTGGGAAATAGGTACCCACAGAAGACATTTTATCCAGGTATCTCCCATGCAAACTAAAACCAAATAACCTTCCTGAGGTTTGAGAGAAACTTGCCAGTTTGGCCTGAGACGAACAGGCTCTAAGTAAGAGTTTTGTGTCACTGCAACACACATCTTCATAAGTTTGCAAATTAAAAATCTAGTCTGAGTTGAAGTGAATATGTGTAGCTAAATGAACTTTAATGAAACCTTTCAATGTGTAAGGAAGCTGCCTCCTTTGCCTATGTGAAGTGTAAAATATCACAGAAAAGCAGGAATTGCTTGTCCCTGATTAAAGCGGTTTCTTTCTTGCCTTTTCTTGTAAGCAGGACTGCTTAAAGTCAAATGTGCATGGGGGTGAATTTACCCCTACTGACAGTCAAACTGCGTATAGCTAAAACAATCAGGTTAGATTGCCAGTTTTTCTTGGCAAATCATTTTTTTTTTCCTTTGTTAGACGTGGTACATTTAAACCTACAAATGTTAATGGCTCGTTTAGGAAGTTGTTAGGTTGTGAAGCAATTGTATCTCAACATGCTCTTTTTTTTTTCTTTGCTTTATTTTTACTTAGATTTGGAATCTTTTATTGAAACATGATAAAAGAGGTTTGCCAGCCTTTGGCTTACTCTGCCTGTATAGTCTTCTGAGCTGTGCTGGTGTGATTTAGTTCCATCAAGCATCAGGAAATAATTTGAGATTTAATTTGTTTCTAATTATTCCTTTCTCAGCAAAATAAATGCTCTCCAATTTTTGGGACGAATGCTGAATGCTCTTGTAGGGGATGGTATTTACACTTCATCCTGGAATTACACCATGATTGAGCACAATTATGTCCGCTGGCATAATTAAATGTTTAAAGTGTGGCTTGGGTTTGTGGCTTCCAGAGAAAATGGAGCTTTCATCATTAGGAGAACTACATGTTTCTCTTTATACAAATATTTTTGGTAAGGAAAGAAGTGACTTTGCATTTTGAATAGGCAACATCCAGCTCTGCAGCAGTACCTGGCATTGAAACTTAGGTTGAAACTGGAGGTGTGCCAGGGCGCTCTGGGAAAGGAAATGGTCTGTTAGAGAGACAAGTCTTGCTGCCTAGCCCTCTAGATGTGCTCTGTCTCTCTCTTGCACAGAACTTTGTTGTTGTTTTGTCGCCTCTATCTGTTCATCTCTTCCTATGTTAGGAACTGGTCTTAGCTTCAAATTCAAATGTGCATTGCTCAGTAATCATGGAAACGCAGCAAATTCCTTATAAAATTTGCTGTGCTCATCTTTGAATTTAATTGCATTCATGCTGCCCGAGGAACTCTCTTACATTTACCAGTAATGAACCTGGGGGCTCTTTGTATCTCATTGTTTCAGGGCTTGATAGGAAACAGAAATAAGCATAAGCATGCTTTGGCTTTAAATAAATGTTTAGTTGAGAAGATCAACTTCTAACAACTGTTATTTCAGAGTTTCTATACAGTTTGTACAACAAACGATTGAAGGTAACAGCTTTCATTTTGTTCAACATTTCTGCAGCCCTTCTGTAATGAATGTGGTAGTTCTAGAGCATAGAAAATCAGGCCTCATGTACATTATAGACTAGGCTGTTAACTCTTTTTGGTTTTACCGTATGCCCGTGTTGTCCAGCTTTGCATATGAACTCATTCTCATATTTACTGCCATCATCAATTTGCCTTTTCTTCACAAATACTCCTGTTAGCACATTAGACAAAATAGCACTGGCAAATCACTATTTGCTATTGAAAGTTTTATGTACTTTCTTACCTGTAAATTATATTTTAGAATATTTATTTAGAAAGCCTGGAGTTGGTGTTAGTTAGACTAAAATCTCTGGTGAAAGACAGCATCTGCTGTCAACAGTTGAGCTGTAGGATGAGTTCCTATGTGTGTACTACCCAGAAGTTATTTGGTAGACAGGGCAGTGGTGTCGCTTCAGCCATACTACTGTATCTATACGTTTTTGATTGTTGCTTGTTCAGTAAATTAGAAAAGAATCTCTCTTGTGACTGAGGATTTCAGTAGTCCCTTTGCCACTGGCTGGAAGATGAGCAAATTGACCCATTTTTCAGGTATTAATTTTTCATTAGCAATTTAGGTAAAACCTGAAACTTGGATTAGGAAAGAGAAAATGAAGATTGATTTCTGTGACACGTATGCAGTTGTCAGTGTATTTTTTATTGAAAAAGGCAAGTTGTTGTGGCCAAGTTATTTGCAGTGTAGTTGAGCAGCAGATAACAATTTCTCTAATTAAATTTAAGCATAGATGCATGATGAACTGATAGGCAATCTTGAATTGCTTTGGAAGTCGGAAAGCAATTCAAAAGCAATGATAAAATCCTCTCTTGGGTGCAATTTCCCCTTTAAAGTTTACAGATAAAGTTTTCTTCTGCATTTTTTTCACTCTCTTATTTTTAATTGCAGCCTTACAGGGGTCAGCAGATTGGTAGTAAGTTCAAGGTAATGGACAATGTAAAACAAGCAGTAGCGTTCACAGTAGATTTACTGGCGTAGGTTTTTTTATAACTTGATATTGGTGATTTTTGAATTAACTATGGAAATTACTCTTTTTGCAAAGTCAAAAGGGACAGCTTTGATAAGCTATTGATTATCTGCTAGTGCGTGATAAGGAGTTGTAAAAGGTGTTTTAAGTCTTCTGCTATGATTTGCCCCTATCGTCGTCTTTTTTGTGAGTGAGTGTCTGTCTCCCATATGCAGTCACTTGATAAGTAGAGCCTTGTTTCTAAAGGAAATGTCGCTGAAAAGTAGTGAAGCATGAAAAGGTTAAAATTCAAAAGATTGTGATGTTACAGGTAATTAACTTTTATGTATTTGGGAGTTTACCAATATGGCATGGCTAATTAAAAAGAATTGTCAGTAAAACTGTCAGGAACTTTAATATGTGAATACATGAACCTGAGAGGAGTTGTCTACCAGCTCTTAGCAGGCAGGCAAGCACTCCGCTTGCTTGATACATTGATCAGGCAGGACAGTGACTGTTCAATATCTAAGATTAACTTGTAATTTTAAATATAGATGCATTTCAGACAGAGAAGTTAACTTGGCTGCTTTTCATTTCAAGAACAAACAAAACCATGCTTTTAACTTCTAAAATGTAATGAATATTTAAAGAAACCAGATGTTTCACTTATTGAAAAGACAGTTTCTGGTTGAGAAAATTACAGCAAGGCGGCAGGAGGAGTGAATGTAGTCTGAAAGCTACTTTCCTGCTCATGATTTAAACCAAGTTGTGTTTCAAAATAGAGTTGATGTCTATGGTAAAGTGGTATGTCACAGTTTTTCTGAGTATAGGATACTTGCTTTAAATGTGGGATTACTGTGGTGAGATCTTGCCTCGTATGTTTGGTACATACCAGAAAAAGGAGGAAGAATAATGGATTTCATTGAGAGACAGAACGGAAAGACACATGGCTGTGTTTTACAATGTGAAAAGAGAATTGGTTCAGCAGGATTTACGTGCTTTAGTTTTCACTAATACTAATCTTTATTCGAGTGAAGGTTTTAAGGGCAAAAGGATCAAGCTTGACTGAAAAGAGAGAAGAATTTTGGACAGTATATAGTCAAAAATGAAATAGAAAAAGGAAAATATCATTGCAGATCATTTTCCAAGTTGTCTCTGGGGTGAGAGAAACACATTTTGTTTATTGCTAGGACTTGGGTTAGGAAGTGCCCCATGATACACAGTGGCTATGGGGCTTCCTTGCTGGCGCGGGAGGAGCGGGAGCTCTGCTAGCTCACGAGAGATCCGGTCTGGGCTGGATATTTGGCTGATGGTGAAAACAGACATATTTTCAAGGTATTTATTAAGCTGTAAAGTGAAATTTTAGAGAGTTAATCTCAAATCTGATTCCTTTAATTATCAACAGGAAGGGGGGAATAAACTGGTTAAAAAATGACTGATTTTCTTATGTGTGATTTTCTTCTTTTATTCAAATATGGAAATGTTCCATTAGTTGTCTGCTATTTATCGTCATGGTTAGGAACTTGCTGGGAACACTAATGGGAAAATACTCAATTCTTCAGGCTTTGTCAGAAGCTATGAAGAAAAAGGGTTCTGATTTTGCTTGGAAGAAGTAACTGTGGAGCTGTAATTAGAAGTCATTTCCTTTCAGAAATGAAGATGATGTGCTTTGATTCAAACTTTGGTCTGGCACATCAGCCACATGAGCCAAATACATAAAATGTTTGAAAGGCTCCTGGGTGGGTTTGACCTGGGCAGTAGTTCAGGTTTGCTACCATAAACCACCTTCTTGCTGTGTGGCAGAGCCAATGCCAAAATCTGATCAATTAATAAAGTACAAAAACTGCCCAACACCCTAGTCTTAGTTGAAAAGATGTTTCATCCTATTCAACTGGAGAAATCCTTTGTTCATTCTCCAGTTTTCCCTTTAAAGTTTGTTAAAAAGAAAGAAAAAAGAAAAAACCCACCTGCCTCATAACAAAGACGACTTTAGCATAATGTGTGAGATCACACAGTTTACAAAGATAATTACATGACTTAGTAGAAAAGTGTGATTCCTCACTTTGGAGAGATGTCCCACAATCTGATGTTTGAACCTGTCTTGCTCTCTGTGATGCCATTAAGGGATTTCAAATGCGAAGTGACTGAATCTTTCTCTCCTGAAAAACCAGAGCTGAATCCAGGGGAGGAAAGAGTGCCAGAGAAAGTACCATCTCAGTTTTTTTCTCAGCTCCAGTCTGTATCTTGAATGTACAATCAACTACTTGTGTGATTTAATTGCCGTCTTGGATATTTGCCATGACAAAAAAGCCACTTCCTCAATATGCACATCTGTGTTCTATTTCATAAAACTGTGTTTGTTACGGTGTGAAGTGGAGCTATTGTCAAAGAGGAAGCATATGTATTAATTTATTTGATTCTTAAATGCCATTTAGAAACATTTGAAGATTTTAAATGCTGACATTTAGACAAAATACTTTTGCGGTGGTGCTTTATCAGTGAACTTCAGAAAAAAAAAAATCTCATCTCTGTCATAACGCTGGTCTTTGTAGCAATAATTATCATTTCAATAGCTAGGCTCCCCGTTAAACTATAAACTAGCAGTTCATTAAGGGTCAGGAAGAAAGATTTCTCTTTTCAGCTTGTTGTCACAATGCAGAAGGTGCAGATTATATTAGTTCTTCAGTTAATCAAATTGCAATTCATCACTTGAGGTTGTGCAGGTGTATGTAAGTACACTTGGGGGCAATGGGAAATAGAGGGAGTTTCTTCACTGAGGCGGAATCGTTAACCCTCGGAGGCTGCGGGAAGCACTCCGAATTCTGCTTCCCTTCTGATCGCCACGAAGTCTTGCCTCTCACAGAAACAGGGCAGCAGGATTTGCTGTCACCTTCTCATCAGCAGTTGTGTGATGTTACACACCTACGGGCACGTGATTTGGCACAGAATTCCTTGCTGGATGTGGCTTTCACAGTATGGCTCTTGATAACAACGCGGGCATGACAGCTCAGAGCTCACCTTGGACTGCGTTACCTGGTTTTTTGGTAGTCTTTGGTCTTTTAAGGCTAACGTGGGAGTCTCCTTGACCCACTGCAGTTTGGATGTGCCCTTGTTCATAACAACAAAGACAAAGCTTTTTGTTGTGGTGTTCCCAGGGCAGTGTTTGCCCTTTAGGGACCAGCAGCCTTCACAGCGGTGCCGCCCAGGCTGGGATGACACTGGGGAGGGGGGAGCAGCCAAAGGTGCCTTGCTATCCCAGCCCAGCAGCCCAGTTTTCCCCCAGTGCCCTTGTCCCCCTGTCTAAAATGCAAAGAAGCCAGAGGAAACATGTTTTGCCATGCCAGTGTTTTCCTGCCTCAAGCCATGGGCTGTGCTCGATGCAGCATAGGGTAGCAAGGGGCAGCCCATCATCACCATTACCGGCACGTTTATTCTGCTCCGTGCTATTGGTTTATTCTGCTCCGTGCTATTGATAATGCCTCTCTAGAAAAACTTAATTAAATCCTAGCAGTCTTTCCTCTAGAGCATGAGGAAATTCCTGGTGAGCTGGAACACCCTCTTCTGAAACAAGAAAACCTGGTTAGTCTGCCTTTGGCTCTGCATCAATCCCTCCAACAGTACAGCAGTGCTCAAGTTTAAAGCGGCTCATGTGGTTAGATAGGTGGGAATTTGCCTTGTAAAGAATTCCTGCTTTTTCTTCTGGAAGAGTATTGGGATTTGAGAAAAGAAGCATTTAAATGTAAGAGTAAAATGTCACTATATCATGAAAAGATGTGAGGATAAACTTATGGCTGAAGTGAGCCTTGTAGATTGTGTGCATACATGCACACGTATGATATATCTGCATAACTGCACACATTTATTGAAAATTAAAGCATTTGGCATACACCTAGGAAAACTAATTTTTCCTTTAACCTTCAATCTAAGTGGCATTAATGCCACTGTTAATGTTACCACTAAAGCAGAGTAATAAAGTGGTTAATAATGGTGATGTAGAATTTATAGCTGGATCTGGGCACAAAAATCTCTACCTAAAATTATCTCTTGACAGGGTGACAAACTTTAGTGAGAAAAGGACAGTGGTGGATACAGTTTGAATCGAGGCAGGTGTTAGGTAGTTGCACTAGAAAAGTGCCATTTAGTTGCAAGCGTTAAAACAAACAAAAACCAACCAAACAACCCCCCCCCAAAAAAAAAAAAAAAAAGAAAAAGTTTCTTCACAAAGCTTAAATTGGTGACTCATAATGGTGTTTTGCTGACCCCAAATGTTAAACTCCTGTATCGGCCTGACCAACGGGAACATTGCTTGACTGCAGATTCAATACTTCTAAAATGTCCTCTCCTTTGAGACTTTTGCCCTTGCTTGTTCCTCCAGGTGAAAAAACGGCTCTGTCAAGCAAAGTTCTCTGAAGGAAGATAGTAAACGTGTAAATAAAAACCCAACAACATTATCTTAATAAAATCTTTGTGTAAAATGAATCAGTCAGGATGTAAAGGATGTGGGTGAAATACTGACCTATTAATTTCTATATTTACCTTTTTTGAATTTTAAATTACTGTTTTATATGGGGGTTTTTGTCTAGTTTCATACAAATTCAGGTAAGAAAGGTCCCACCAGTGGTACTGGTTATACTTCCCCAACGGGTTCTCCTATGTCGCAATTAGAAACACTGCCTTAAAAAGTGATAGTAAATATTTCTTTGTTGTTGTTGTTCTGTGAACTGGTCTGATATTTGAGCCAAGGTCAAGTTTTAGCACCTGTGGTGCCGGTAGCAAGGAGCACCGCAGCATGATTTTGTTTGGGTGAAGATCCTTGTTGTTCTGCGCATTTTGAGCCTGCCACCAGGCTCGATGTTTCCATGTTCCCGAGCTGCTGGTGTGCAAGAGGCAATGAGCAGCCGACCCTATTCACACTCTCTGTAACACACAGTTTTATAGCTCCTTCGTGTATTTCTTTGTCATTTTTTTCTGACTGAAAGGTACTTCCTAAGCCACAGTCCGTATGTATTCAGGCTATGCCCTCTGCTTTTGATCATACCTTTGATCATAACGTCTTTTCTGTTATATTATATTGCGGCTGATTTGTCTAAGGTGTAGAGAGGCCATCAGCCTTTTCTCCTTAACAGTATCAAGGAAGATTAAGCGTTTGCAAACTCAGCTGAAATTAGCAGCAGTTGACATGGCGGACCACTGTGTTCCTTTTTTCTCTCTGAGAGAAAGACGCATTTAAAAGAAAACAAAATGGAGGTAATATTTCAGACTTTTGTATTGTAACGAAATCACTCTTAGAAATGAAAAAGAGTCATCTTTAAGTCATTTCAGCGGTGTTACGCTGATCTTTAGTATTTTCTATTTTTTGTGAATTTGTGTGAAGCAGGAGGTGCGTTTGTCTTGGGTTTTACAACTTGCTTTTCTGCAGCTATCCCCTTGCCTCATTCTGCCTCCTGAACAGAAATCGACAAAATAAACCTACCATCAAGAATTTGCAAGACAATCAAGGAAATAGACTTCACAGTTTGCGTGGGGGGAAAAAAGTGAATTGTCAAAAAGGAAATGTTTATTGTTCTTTAATTAGAGTCATCACATTGGAACAAGTAGAACCTCCAGACTGAATTCTTGCTTCTGCCTGAATTGCACAGGAGATTATGCCTGGGTGCCAAGGCAGGAGGCCCATTGCATAATGCATTTCGTTTAGTCTCCAGCACAGATACTGCGTTGGAGACATTTCTTATAAAGCATGTCAGATACAGAAAAAGCAATTTAGTAAGCACTGTGATCAGATCCTGATGAAATTCAATTCTCTTTTGGTCCTGCTGTTCCTGGAAGACATCATTGATAAAAATAGTCTCTGTTTTCCTCTTTGCTCTGATTCATTACGCTGTCTTGCTGCTCTTTCAAAATATTTTTCCCCCTCAAAGGTGGTTGGTTTTTTTTTTAACAAATAAGTGAAAGGAAATGTGTTTTTTGACATCTTACTCTGTTAACAACATGATCTGTCAGGATATTTGAATTTTACAGTTTTAATTTTAGTAAACTGCATAAACATTGGACACAACAGAAAACTAAGAACACAGCAACCGTAGATTATACTGAACAACTAAATAGGATGCTAAAAGCTATTTGACAGTTACGGTGCTGAACTGAGAAAGTAGGTCCCTTTTTAATAATCAGTCTCATGTCTCAGTTTTTCCCATCAGTTAGTAAAGCCCTTCTTGTACCCCCGGAGAAGACATGAGAGGTTAGTTCAGACATACGAACTGCATAAATTGTCTGCTGTTGCTTTTTGTTAGTAGCTTGTTGAAATGAAGATGAACTTCTTAAAAATAATAAATAGAAAAGTTAGATTCATTTTAAACTTGCAGATCAACCCCCATTGTTATTACTTTCTGCGTGTAGATATGTTTGAACTTGAAAAATTCTTAACAATGATTTTATAATATCTAGTTTTACTATCTGCTGTTAATAGTTAGATTCCCCTGGGTGCGCTGTTATGAGACAGTTCTTGTTTTACTGGAGGCATTGATAAAAGCGCCCTTTCACCCAAGAGCTCCACAGCAAAGCTGATCTCCAGCTGTGCTGCTCCATGCTGCTCATGTTTCATTTTCATATCAAGGGTGGACATTTCACACAGTCTGCTTGGACTCTGCAACATCACTGCCGGTAAGAAATACTATTTTAACAGAGCATGAAAATTCAGATGTATGGACAGTGTTGTGAACAAGCAAGAGGTATCGATTAGGTGAATTGGCTGCAAACCTCTAGGGTTGAGCATTGTAGATTTTGAAAGAGTTGGTTTCCTCATGTAGATTTGCCCTTTTTTGGAGAGCAGTTTCTAAGGCACAACGTTTTTGCTCTATAAACCCATGTAGCTCCTGTAAGAATGTGATCAGAACAATTTTCTGCAGAGGATTTACTCTCTGTTCTCTTTCAGCTTCACAGTGCATTTTAAAAATTTGTGCTTGGTGGGTATTTCTTCCTCTCTGTTTGTGAAAGCCTCTCTGGCTTTCAGTTGAGATCTTAGCCCAGAAGCTTGGCGTTCCGTATGGCTTCAGAGAGGAGGGTCAGACAATCCCATTCACTCAGTATTCCTATATGTCTTTGTAGCATAGGAAATTCTGTGAACACGCGATGCGAGGCACTGCCTCTCCCTGTGTTTGCTCACTGATCAAAGGCAGCCTCGAGGCACTTGTAGCTATCAATAAGAAGTCAAGAAGAGGGGGAGAATGGTGAGATCCTGCAAACAGGAGATCTGACATGACGTACTCAGTCTAACTAACAACAAGTTTTTGGTAGTATCTTCACCTGAATATATATTTCAAGGGTGTTTCTCGCTTTTTGGATTTACTTCACTTGTGGTTGGATAGCTTGGTTGAAGTCTTTTCTCCATTTTACTGATACGCGAGTACTTTTTGATGGATTTGTGTTCATTAGTGTTTTGTCACAGCCCATGTTGTACTGGCAGCGCATCTGAAGCAACAGCAAGAAACAATGTTGGAATGGTTTTGCAGTTCTTCCTGCTGTTTTAGTACTGTGTGTTGGCAGTAGTGTATGTATTTCTGCACAGCATGGGTATCACTTAGCTAATTTCTGATTTACAGCTTGTATTCTAACCTCACGTGTTTTTCAAGAAAACACAAGCATAACCAGGGTAACCATAATGATTCATCAATTCATCAAAAAATTTATTGGCTTGAAATTGTGGGGATCAATTTGAAGGGATTCGGGATGTCAGCTCAGGCTATTGTATGTTGCTTTGCTAATATTTTCTATCCAGCAAAAAGCTTTGTTTGCATAGAGATGAGAGTTCTGCTCTCTTGATGGGTAAATTTATCAGCTAAGCTATGAGTGTGATGTGCATTGAAGGCCTCCAGATTTATTTGAACTCCATTGGGCACAGTTACAGCTTCCTGACTGGGAAAGCTGAAAAAATAATAATTTTTTGGGGTTTAAAATGCTGGCATGAAATATCTTATGTTAACTAATTGCACTGATATTAACTACCCTTTTCTAATAAAACACATGTATCTTTATTGCTTAATACTGTGAAACGCAAGAAAAAATGATGGTTAAATGCAATGCATTGCTTTCTTTGGGAATACATCATATTTTCAGTAAAAGTTCTAATTCTGAAATACTCTACAATTCTCAGTGCTTTCTAGAAAATAACATGATACATAAAAAAACGTGGGAAAAGAGAAGAATGCTGCATCTGTATCTTCGTACAACTTTGATGTTGCAAAGCATTATGTGCATCTTCCTTAGTTTTGTTCAAAGCAGTGGAGACTATAAATTGTCAAACACAAGAAATAGGCTGTGCATTTCAGTGATTTAATCTAGTTTGCCAAACTCTTTTTATATTTTTTTTAACCTGATGACAGAGGGGCAGGGAACTCTGGATCTTACTTCCTTGAAAATCATCAAGCCGCTTAATGGGTGCAGAATTCAGTTCCTTGTGCCCGTGGCTAAAAAGCTGGATGACTGTCTGGATTCGTGCCCACAGCTTGGGGAAAGAGGGGAGTTCTCGGACATACAAGTCCCTGGCCTTGATTCTTAAAACTGAACTGCACTTGGTGCTACCCGTCGATAAAATACTGGTGTTCCTTGGGGAATCGCAAGGCAATTGGGTTTACTTGCAGTTATTGATGGGGGTGCCAGTGTGGATGGGGGGGTGGGGTGGGGAGCCAGGAGAGGGTCACTGCTGTGACTCTTGGTAAATGTGAAGACTGAGAAGAAGAAACAGGGCGAACTACTTGGAAATGTTGGGAAAAGGATGACTTTTTATAATCTGTTGCCACTTGAGTGACATAATGTCACCAGTCTCTGGCGTTGGAAGCAATCTCTTGTTGCAACACTGTCAGTTGAGCTGATGCAGATCAAAATACTTATTTGCCATTATATGAAAAAGTATCTTTCTTAACCTCTCCCACCAAGTTAATTAACACAATAATCTGCTGAATCTGAATAAATTACAATAAACTGGTATTTAGGAATTAGTTATGCTCTTTTCACAATTGAATATATGTTCTTATGTTCTCAGAGAAAAACTGCCTGGGGAGATGTTTCAGATTTTTCAATATTAGACAATTTATTGAACTCCTTACAGAAAAAGCTTGACTGTGCAGCATTAATCAGCTTATAAATGTCCTGCATACCTCTGTGGAACAGATCACATATGTGTATATGAGTGCCTTAGAACTCCTAGGACAACTGAATAGGTAACACAGGATTTACTACGACTTAGGAAATGATTTTAAGAGTACTAATTTATTTGGTAACACTGTGATTTAGTTAACTGTGTGTCTGCCTAAGAAAGACCACAACCAACTGGCAGACTGAAACATTAATGCAAGTGGACGTTGCTTTTTTTGGTGGATTATTGCTGAATCCAGTTGTATCTTACTTTGGTCAACCTGGAGTAATGCATATTTTCATGATGTCCCTCCTTTTTTTAAAAACAGTTTTTAGCAGTCTTTGTGTATGTCTTAATAACTGAGTCTTCCATGTGAATTAGTAGGTAGAAAACATCTCACTGTGTTTGAATACAATAATATGTTCTAAAGATGTAGTTTTTGTCCCTTCTGTTAGTGGATTTCATGCAGGCTGATAGACATAGGAGCGCTATGGGTGGGAAGCTTGCCTTGGTGTGAATCTAAACACAAGTTTGGGAACTGTTTCTTTTCATACATTTTTATCTTTTATAGCAGTTGGTAATGTTTACTTCTGCCTGCATAGTGGCCCTGACCACTGACTCCCAGGAGCATCTCGGGGCAGGCAGGTGGGGAGCTGAAGTGGTTGTGACTCATTAAAGCAGTATCACCCCAGTTTGTGAACCCGTGGCTGGCTTATGTTCTGTTGTCTTCAGTTGTGGAAAGACAGTTGTTACTAATAAATTACCTGCTCAAAACCAGGCAGTGTTCTAGGTCAGTGCGGTTAACTGTGTTTCAGTTTCTCAGAATACAGTCATTTTAGTGGCAATAAGCAAAAAACCAAACAAACAACTCTCTGCAGAAAATCATGTTGTTCTAGCTGTAAAAATGTGTCAGTTCCTCCCTTTTTATCTTCCCTAGAGGAAGAAGTTCTCCATAAATCGATATAGTTGGCAAACTCGGCTTTGCATCTCAAGTAGACCATGGAAAAGACAGGAAATCTTTTTTTAAAGCAGGGCTATCCTCAGTATCAGTTGTGCAACAATTACTATGGCCCCTGTCTTGAAAAAAATGTGTAAACTCAGAGCAAATACCAATCAGTGCTTTTACTTTCTCATTTAATACTTGGCACTTAATAGAATTGGTGCCTTGAACAAGCCTGTGGCAACTTGAATTCAGCGTAGTGCTGTGTGTGATACAGCATGGGTACCTGATTCCAAATCCTAAATTGTCCAGTCTCGCAGTTAGGTTCTGGTGTTTCATGACTCTGACTTGTAGTTATTACCAAATGGGTAATATCGAGAGAACAGTGTTAGATGCAGGGAGAACTGAGTTATTGACCTCAGAGGTTTTAAGTCACTTAAAAGCTACTATTTAACAATGCATGAAGTTGCTATATTCTGAGGAGGAGGTATCTGGGTAAACCTATAGCTATGCAGCATTAAGTTCATCTTTCACTCCTAACAGATTGAACTGATTTTTATCTCATTGACTTCAAGCAGGGTATTTCTGACCTGCATGGCTTGAAAAATCAGGAAGATGAGCTCCAGGGGAAGATATAAAGAAAGGAAGGCATTTCTTTTGGGAAGGTACATGAGTTCCCTGAAGTTGCTATTCTCTTAAACCATTATTTAGCAAAAATGACCTTGTGAGTTTTTTGGCCACGTGCTGGTTTTAAACCATTAGCACTGTTTTCCCAGAGATGCAAGGTCCAAACTGGTATCTTCCAAAGACTTGGTTCAATGCTGAGAAGCAATGCTGTAGCCCCAAAAAGTGGACAAGAGAAGTCGTAAGGGAGGGAGGATGGTGAGGGCAGTTATAACTAAGGAAGGAGGTGGGAGAGGCAGGTGACAGTCATTTGAACAACCAAGCAAAAGTGTCTTTACAAGAAGACAAAAACCTCAGTTTTGGTTTTTAATTGAATGATTGAGTTATTACACTTCAAACATACAATGCTGTACATATCCTTCTGTTGAAAGTCTGGCAGTTGTGGACATATTAAAATGTTTTAAATAAAATAAAATAACATACATACAAAATCTTTGCAAAATATGTAACTGAAAAAAAAGTCACTTTTAGGTTGCTTTATTGTGCTTGAACGTACAAAATATGTATTCTGCATCTCAGTTGTAAGTTCCCTTTTAATTGTTTTATACTGTATTTCATTCACCGTATGATGGTGAAAACAATATACATTTATATGCAGATGCCTAGGATCCTGTTTGGATTTTTGAATGCAGTTGTAGTCCTAAATTTATCAAGCCCCATGCTAATAAATAAATTAAAATCAGTTGTTCCTTTTCCTCGCTATCCTTAGTTAGGAGCCTAAACCACTCTTGCGCAAATGCATGCAGAGGTTTATGGCTTACTTTGCAGGTTTTGGGACTGGTGAATGATGTGCGGGTTAAACAATATTTTGCTTTAGATTTTTTTAATGTATTTTTCAGGTGAGGAAAAAATTGGACATTTCTGGCAGTCTTTATTAATTAACATATATTATCATAATATTATATTATTGTCAGATAATCATGTTGTTATCCCACTTAGACATCTGTATTCTAGCCACGTGTCACCATTTGAAATAGGGAGCAGCAATTGAAAGAGTTTTGCTGCGTTACGAAGGTGTGTACGCCGCAACAGAAAAGCAGGCAGGGAGGGAAACAGGAGAGATGGTCTCAGACGCAGTGGTGGTGGTCAGTGCCTGAATAAAAGCAGAGAGTTTTTTTGCGGTTGAAGTGTGTTCAAAGATGTAAGCAGGAGTACTGTGTCTGGAAGCTTGGCTTCTCTCCTCTCAAGGGCAATGTGGCTTTTGGCTTTCTACTGAATAAGCAGGATTGTTTAAAACAGCCCTGGCTCCATTATCGGTTTATCTTCTAAACAGAAACAATTTGCAGCCAAATTTTGGCTAACCACACAGGTCAAAGAGCAAGACATAACAAGAGTGTAGGAAATTAATATGTAAGCGTTTTCCAGCTACACTAAATGCATTAAGACAAAGCATTTGAATGAATATTTGCTGTTGTGGTTTTTTTTTTCTTTCTAGCTCTTTCGATTTTTTAACAGCAACTTCAGATAACTTCCAGTCGTCTTTCCCATTTTTCCCATGACAGAAACTCAGTGATCCTGCTTTTTGAAGTGTGTATTGTTTGGAGACTGGGGTAGGTGAATAGCACTGTTTTATGACATTGAGGAATAAACATTTTATTTTTCACTGAACATTTTGTAATGAGAGATCTTTCTGTTGAAAAGAGCTGAGGGAAAGATTCCCAGTGCTCTGTCCCCATAGCCCCTAAGCAGTCAAGTCTTGTTTGACTTCTTTGAAAAGGAGGTTCATTTTGACTCACTGCCCTCCCAAACATAGCTGAGAAAATTTCTCTGAGAGTTCTGGTTGGTGGTTTTTCATAAAATGACTGAATATGTCAAAGGAAAATGTGACAAAACTGGAGGTAGTTCATTAAGCATGCAGCCTTCAGTGCTTAAAGCTGCGATCTTTTGCAGGTGACCCTCATCCTCTCTACTCTGAATAATTTAGTACAATCTGTAGTTCTTACTGTGTCTTCCCCTGCATTTCTGAGATCACGTAGGGGTGAGCTGTGCAACGCCAGTACTTGCACAAATCCCTATGGATTCTCCTCTCTCTAGGGGAACTGAAAGCTTACTCCTGCTCTGTCCCATGTCTCTTAACCTAACTGTTTTGGGATACACGGGTCTTTGTTCATCTTCGTTCTAAGCCAAATTTTCCTAAGAGTATTTTGTGAGGGAGCTTGTCAAAGTTGGCTGGAAATGTGCGCGCTCCACGTCAAACGGTTCTGCGATATCCATGTGCCAGTGATTGATTCCTGCAGGGAATCACAGGGAGCCTGAGGGGCTGGATTTCCCTTTGCAGAAACCCAGACTTTCCCCTATGTACATTATTTATGTATGTGTTTGCTCAGAGTGTTATTATATCACCTGCGACTTTTTCCTGGTACAAGCCTCAGGCTTCATGGTGGTGCTCCCCTGGCTCTCCCCGGGACCCTTTTCCTTTTGGTGTTACGTTTGCCACCTGCTGTTCCTCAGGTACCAAAACACTTTTAAACAGGAGATTACATCGCACAGGGAGTGCGTATGATTCACTCTGCCTTCCTCTAGAAATGCATCTGCTCTTGGCCTCCTGTTACTCTTCATTTGGCTTGTTCCATCCATAATGGCTCTGAATACTAAGACTTTTTGTGGGACCTGCAAGGGATCCCACATGGAGATGCTGGCAGGTGGATTCATCAGAGTCCTTTCATGGTGAACACAAAAGGATGGAAAAAAATCAGGTTTTGTGCTACTATCTTATTCTTTCTGAGCTTTTTTTGAATTTTTTTTTTTTTTTTTTTTTTTGCCTTGATCATCTCTTGGCCCTGCAGACTCCCTGGCAGGCTTCCTGTCACAGTTCTGTTTGAAGAAGGTTTTATTTTTTAAAATTTATTAATACTTGTGATAAGGTTTGCAAGTTGGGGTTTGGGTTCTTTTTCTTGGTCTGCCTGACAGTGTATTCTGCTATGTTGAAGCACCTGGAAGTCTGTTAATACCAAAGCCAATAACTGAGAGATTTCTTTCCTAATGAGGAAGAAGTAAATAAATTACTCATATTTTACCCTCGAACTGACAGGATCTCCTTGTTTGTTTGGTTTTTAATCACCTGCTTCTGCAAGAGCTTCTAAACCTTTTTATGTTCTTCACTTTGAAAGGGCTGGTTTTTGAAGGGCATCTATTTATCCTGAGTAGCCTTCCCTGTGCTGCCGCGTAGCTGTGCTGCCTTGCCTTGCCCTTTCTCAAGCCTGTCTCAATAAAAACCCTGCGTGCTTTTTCTTTGCCTCCAACTGAGTGTCCTTAGGTAGTCGTGGGCCCTGCAAACGTCTCACTCTTTCTGTGTGGATGAGCTTCCATCTTTTTATGGAGCTCTCTTTTTGATTCTGTGAATGACAGTGATGGGTTTGGGTTTTTTTTGTCTTTTGCAAGACAAAATGTTGGATCTATGTTGGTCCATCAAAATGTTTGTTGGATCTAATACGTGACGGTGGCTGTCACAGCCCCCATTTTGTAACGTTTGCCCGCTCAGCAGAGCTGTGAGGAGGCTCTACCCTCCTCTGCTTAAGCCAGGTGCCGCCACCTATTGTTACGGGACTCTGTCGTCTCTCTCAAAGGGCTCAGCAAAGCCTCGTCTTCTCTCGGAACCTCCTGGCGAGGAGAGTGTTGTATCGTAGTCTGCCGGGCTCCAGCAACAATTGCTGACCGTGACGCTTGGAACAGTGCTGGGGACAGGACTGGGACCCCGTCCCAGCGAGACGGGCTCTGGGGAGCTGCCTCGGGCCCCAGGGGACCTGCCAGCTTTTCTGCCAAGTGGCACCGCATGGGCAGGACCTGGGGGATGTTGTGAGCACCTGTTTGTGCCTTTTTCATTTTAAAGCACTTGGGAAAGAAAGAAATATCCCTATGTAATGATCATAGTTATTACTGCTATTGATCAAAGTGTGTTTTGACTACAAAATTTTAAAATAAAAACTATGTGTACATTTTTGGAAACAATCCTATATGTGCTTTTACAAATTCATTAACATACTTAATGGCTGATTCTTTGTGCAGATATGTCTTCATAGTTCTAATTTAAGTTTAAATGAAAAACATACTTCCATTATGTATGGGTTATTAAAACAATATGAAAGTACCTTTAGCTTTGCTTCAAAGCACATTGGCCTATTTAATTCAAAACAGTTTTAAATTATCCCTCAACATTTCGGTGGATTGCGACTGATCTTGTTGCGTGATACCCTCTAATCTGTGAGCAGCCCATTTCAGGGTCTATACAGTACTTAGAAAAACAACTTATACAGAATAAAAACTGAACGGATTTCACGTTTCATTCTTAGTTTTCTTATACGTCTTCGTCTTCTTACACAACTTGGTTCTGTTCAATGGATTGCTTGGGTTCTGAGAAGTCAGTGTAATAGTGGCAGCACGGAATAAAATATCTATTGTTCAAGTAGAACCTGTTAAATTTCAAATGCAGTTTTTCTAAATGCTGCTGTCGAGCTTCTCCTTGAATTGGACTGTAAAGCACATGTCCTTGCTAGCTGAGTTATATATCCAACAATTATTATTTCAGTCTAGTTTTGGCGGTCGGGTACAGCTGACAGCTCGTTACTGACAAGGCTAGATCTGTCGCTGTTACTCTCGCATAGACTGAGATGTTTCCGCTTGGCCTGCAATATTGTAACCATGACTTTAAAACCTAGCCAGTCTTAGCAAATAAATGAGACTGTTTTTGTCGTGGGTATGTTTTTAACTATAATGCAGATTTGTCTGAGAGTGCTGCAGTTGATCTGTAAATTTAAAAATAGCATTTTAGTCTTGGACAGTTTTAGGCATAATCTTATCTCTCAGCATGTAACTTTTATGCAGTCCTAAATCATTTTAAAAATTCAAACATACGTCAAATACATCTTCTTCCCTCTCTCTTTATGCCTATTTTGAGCTCATCTTCCTCATTATGCTTTTGAGAGTTTAATTTTTTAAACAGTCAAATTGGAAACGGGTGTGTGACAAAGGACCTCGCCTGCTCGTTGGGAACTGTGGAAAAAGCCATGAGCGGAGAGGCAGAAGTGCAGAGGTACCAGTCCTGTGTTGGTAGGCAGATGGTCTGCACCCAAAGCTGAGAGCTCTGTAACCACGTGTAGCTGCAGGCCCCGGCTCATGGGCCTGGAAGGCCTCGTCAGACCTCAGTAACCTGCAGGAAATGAATTCTGGGTGGGCAAATGGTGGGCAGAATAGCTTGTGTCATTGTGGCAACATGTCCAAAATTACTGGATGGGGTGTTAACTCTCCGCTCTTGCAAACTGCCTTGCCTCTGTTCCTGTCTTGTTCCTGGCTCACGTCTTTTCCCTCTAGGTTTATTGACAGGCGTCACTAAAGTCCTTGCAGATTTCTTCCACATCTCAGCAGGGGGATTTCTAAAGGCTGTGCCAAAACTTGACCAAGCGTGGACTTGTCTCATTCCCATTCCTACAATAAATTTCAAGTTCCCTCTTGCAGAACATAGACCTTTAGAGCTTTCCAAAGGAAAAGCTGCCAGGATTAGTCATATGTGGAAAAAAGACGTCTGGTTTTTCATACAGGTTATTAAACATTTTGGCCACACAACTAAAAGTTCCAAGGGGAGGGAAAAGACTGGTGCACATGTATTCATGGAATAGCTGCATTTCTAGTTGATTAAGCAGCCAAGGTTACTGAAACTGTTCTTTTAGAGTTGGGAATGGCAGCTCTGGTGTTACCACACAGCAAAACTTCAGAAAATATTCAAAGCAACAGTAGATACAGGAATGCTGTTAAGTTGGTAGGTAAAGAATTGGGCATACAAATAATCGAACAGTGTGAAATGCTTTGTCTGGATATCTGTTTCCATGTTTGGCATGTGAGATCACTCCACTTCTGAATTACGGTGTGAATTATTGCAGTGTCCATCTGAACTCTTCAAGTGTGCCTATCCTTGAAATGTCTGTAGCTTGGCTGGGATTTCTTTTGCAGTATGTATTCATGTATCGCAGCAGCTCTAGCTCCTCAAGATTCTCTGATTCAGTTTGGTTTTATTTTCTTTTCTCAAGCATTTGCTGTATTTCACTGCTGTGATGATGTCTGAAATGCCTAATTCAACGCGCTATTTATAGAAGTATAGTCAAGCATTTGCTTGAACATTTGCAAGCTTCAGTTTCTTGAAGATACTATTACAGTATAAAATGTATCTAACAGAAAGGAGATTGCTGTAGAAATATATATGTTGCCTGCATAGTTTCG
Organism: Chionis minor; assembly: GCA_013398295.1. Lineage (NCBI taxonomy): Eukaryota > Metazoa > Chordata > Aves > Charadriiformes > Chionidae > Chionis > Chionis minor. Next base: position 504,587 of record VZSF01003473.1, on the reverse strand, counting down.
ATTTCAAATGGGACATTTGCTGTAACAGTTCTTAAACATGAGGTTTTTTCCTCTTGCAATTTCAGCAAATACCCTCTTCAGTGGGATGTTTTTGTGTTAAACCTAAAGATCTGCCTGCTGGCTTTCTAATTTTCCTGTTTCCAATCTGATTTTTCATTTCAGGCACGTGTGAATCCCATCAGTGTCACTCCACCCATACAAGCCATAGATCAGGATCGAAACATCCAGCCTCCTTCTGATCGACCGGGCATCCTCTATTCCATCCTAGTTGGTTGGTGTCTGTTATTCTTGCTGTCACTCACAATCAGTCTCTTTATTATGACCGGCCAGAAAAAGATTGAGTGGGAGAGTGGAAACCTAATAAAAATTCATATTGTGGCTAGTGGGATGTTTGAAATAATTGTTCTACCTATTTACATTTAATTGCAATTTAGAAGCTTATTTCAGATGGTTGCATTATTTATTATTATTTATTCAGATTAGATTCAGAATTGCCTGGTTTAACAAATGGAGCGACACAGCAGGCAAAAGGAGGGAGAACCTGTCTGCTCATAGCTATGCTGCCGTGCGTTTTTCATTCACAGGTGCAAAGGCACAGTAAAAGACGCTAAAGAAAGGCAATTAGAGCAGGTTTCCTTCCAGATGTCTTCTGGTGCAGAGCAACTTGAAGGGTCTTACTGCATCCACCTTAAAGTTTGCTGCCTGTGAGCTTGCATACTTGCCCGTGTAATTTAGTGTTTGTTTAGTTTATGCTGTTTTCTGGCCAGAGGGGAATGCAGTTCTAGAAAGAGTTCTGGAGGATTTCTTGTATTCTGCTGTGATTATTTTTTGTTTCCTGGTACTTTCCCGTGTTTGGCATTTGTTTCCAATTGCTTAGCTTGTATGATTTGATAAGAGAAAGGCCTAAAGCAGTCATCTGCAGTTGCAATCCTCCACCTGCCCTGTTCTTCCCAAAGTACAGAGGCTGATATTGTAGTAATTCCTGTGCCTTGTGACTAGCATGGGAATTGAAAATTGTGCGTTTTGTGGAATCCTATCCTTTTCACATTTGCTGTGTTAAACTGCAGCTACATGGCTTTCTCACTCATGGAGAGGTAGAAGTAAGAATTTTAATAAGCAGATTGCGTATTTGGCTTGTCATTAAAAAAAATTATAGTTCTGTTGTGGAAGGGGAAAAATGGTACGTTTGATGGTTTGGTATGTCTACTGTCTTAAGAGGGTACGAATGAATTTTTCCTGTACCAGGTACCGTTGTACTGAACGGGTAAGTCCTGGGCTCTGTGTGTAAAACACAGGAGCCTGAACCTGCTCGGCACCAACAGACTGGTCTTGAGGCATTTCCAGGGCTCTACTTCGAGGCCCGTGGCAAGGGACACAGTCGTGGCAGATCAGCCTCAACACAGCAGACCTCAGCGTCCTCTGAGAAAAGAAACGGGGTTTTGTGCAGATAGCCATGAAGTGAGCTAGATTCCTTTAGGCTGTAGCTGGATTCAAATCTGGCAGACCCAGAGATGCATTGCTGTCACCTAGTCCTCTTCCAGCAAAGCTGTTTTCTAAGGAAATTTGTAAATACTTGCAGAGTAAATATACTAGCTGGTTTTATGTTTGAAAATTGACTTGGCTTATTTATAAATTCTGCTATTGACAGTTATGTCCTAGTGCAACATTTAGTCTATTTTTTTAAAAGTTCTTTGCATAACTTGCAAGGTTCTTCAGGAGTGAACTTACTAAAAATTGTATCTCACTAACCTCTGGTACTTCTAATGTTTGAATGACTGTTCTGACCTCAAAGAAATAATTCAGAGAAGATATATTACAGCAATTTGGTTTAGTCTGGGGGATTTTTTTTCAATGGAAAGGCTATCTCTTTTTTTCTTTTTTTTTTTATTTTTTTGCCACGGTCTTCAAAAGGATTTCTTTTTAGACTTTAAGTCTGCCTTCATCTTTGCCAGTATGCAGTGCTATTTATATTTTAGCCTTTACCTCAGAAAATATTAAGTAGTTTCACAGAAAATAGGCCTGGGAGATATTTCTCGTTATATGGATTTGTCCCTTTCTTTAGATCTAAATGTAGTTCTTTATATCTTTGGATTTTTTTTTTTTAAACACTGAAAGGTCTGAGCTATGCCCATAGTATGAGAGAATAAGCTACTTACTAAATATAAGAATGATTTTGAGTTTTATTTGATTTGACCGGGTTCTAATTTGGTTCTTCTTTTACCCAGCTTTCTTCCTCCCTCTGCGCACACCTGTACAAGTCAAGTCCTGGCACATGCTTTGGGCACTATGGATGTTATATATGAAATCTGTCCATCTTTCTCTGTCTTTAGCATCTACTGGAAAGGCGCTTTTCTTTTAACAAAGCCTGGCGTCTGTGCAGTGATAACTTGCTTCTGCTTGATGTGGCTTACTAACCTCATCCTTAAGTGCCCATAAAACCTCTGCCTGTCATGCTTTCAAGCTAACTAGCCTTTCAAGCGTTCAGGCAAATGCCTCAGTGCTGCTTTTGCTGAATCTCGTCATCTCTCCGAGGAGAAGGGTATGAGTGAACCTCTCCAGTTGTAATAACAGCAGGTTCCCCCACAGTTCCTTGGAAAGGAGTTAGACTCACTCAGCGAGGTAACAATAAATGCCTCAACTGTTGCGCGTTCACTTGAGCATAGCGCTGCTGAAAAGTAACTTCAGGGTAAGGCACCGGAGAAATTAAGAAATAACCCGAGTGTGGTAGTGGCCCATTATTTTCTGCTTTCTTTCTCATTCTGAGTGCAGTCCTCTCAAAGGATATATCAAGATGTCTGAATGTACTTGTTCCAGTAGTTATGGACTGATACTGATAAAATGATAGAAGATTAGGTCTTACGTATTCTTGAAGGTCATCCTAAGATTAGAGAACCAGTTACAGCGTAGTACTACTGGGATTGTTGTCTTCTATTTAAAGTATTGGCTAAAGTGTAAGGTGAAAGAACCGCCTTCCAAAGTACAGTAGAGTACTTCAGGGAAGGGGATTGAACTGGGGCCATAAGTAATATTTCATTTGTTATAAAATGCCCAATATCTTTACATTTGGAAACGTGATGCTTGGAAATTTTTTTTCATGTGATAAGTTCTTCCAATCTGTGACTTCAAGGAATGTTCGTATATTTGGTTGTTGCAATAGATCCATATATAGTTTCTGGCATACGCAAGCGTGTAAGCAAGCCCCTTCCCTTTGCATGAAATGCATGTGCAATAAAAAGGGAGTAGAAGCCAGCTCACCTTCTCTCCTCTGCCATCTCAACCTGTGTTTTTCCTTAGTGCTAACTGCATCACAGCCCCGTGCTACTCTTGTATTTACTGCTCAGTCCTGTTTGAAGGTTTTCCCTTAGCTATTATTAGTAATTTCAAGGCTTTCTTTTCTATGGGGCTGGTCCTTGGGAAAAATAATTTTTTTCTTTAAATCATCAGCTTCTGAGTTTGACCCTGGAACTGTCTCTGATTTCTGCTGCCAATTTTGGACAATTAGGTGTTCTATTTGTTTGATAGTTAAATGAAGAGCCCAAAAACACAACAGCATTTTCGTGGGTTTCTTTCCAGTCCTGTGAGCTCCCTGACGTATTTGCCTGGTGGGGAGCAGGCCCCACAAAAGCCCTCCTCTGGCTGTTAGTAAAGCAAACCTAAGGGTGCTCTCCACCTTGTGGACGTTCCCCTCTGCTGTAAGGTCATCACAGTAGAAGAGGTCATGTTCCCTTCTGGGCTGTCCGCTCGCCGCTTCTGTTGCCTGGGCCAAAAGAGTGTAACCAGAGGTCTGTTGAGCACTCAGTGGTCATTTTCGGTGTGGCTGGTGCAATCTCATTTCCACATGCTAAAATGTGGAAGAGAAACCGCGTGCCATGTGCTGTCGTCCTTTCTCAAGGGTGCTTACAGTGCGTGGTGCCCCACCACCTTTGCATATCCTAGACCTCTCCAAGCACACAGACCAAATGAATTTCTGGAGACAGGAGACTCAGACCTCATCCACAGAGCTTTAGACCTCTCTGCTTTTCCTGGATTACATCTTCTTGCAGGTTGGACTCGTGACAGACTGGCAGTGTAGGGTGGTGTGAACAGTTCTCTGGCCAGTAGTGCTTGTCTGTAATAGGCAGATGACATGTTTTGAAGACACACTCCTCCTTTCTGGAAGCAGATCAGGCAACAGTGTGGACTGAAGGCTGGTCTGTGCTGTCAAGATACAAATATTTTGGTGTATGCAGAAGCAGATATCTCTGTTCCTGGAAAACTTTACTTTCAGGATTTAAGGTATCTTGGAGTATTAATGGACTCTTCCTGTGGCAGGCAGCAGCTGAGCAGGTATCATCAGTTAGGAGTCAGGCAATCCAGCCCTACTGTACTCTAATGTCGACTTTTCCTGATCATCCTCCTTGCTGTCTTTTCCTCCTTTACCTGGTGTGGGGTTTTTTTTTTTTTTTCCCTCTTGGATTCTTTGATGGCATCTTTACACAATATGAGCTTCATCTTCCCTGCTGTAGATCACTCTGTGCCTCTTACAGCTGTATCCATCCTCCCCTATGTATTTATTCTCCTTCAAGGAAGGTCTTGTTTTTTCCTTTTGCATTTAGTCTGTCATTGCTTGATTTTCTTTTTTTTTAGCTTCAGCATCAGCCCTTGTGATGTGCAGCCTCCTAAGACTACAGCAATCTGTTATCTGCCAGAAGCTTGGAGCTGCTGGATGCTTAGTGCTCCTAAAAAATTAGATCTGTTAATTAGGAGTTGAAATTAAAAGGGGGGGAAGAGCAGGGAAGATTTGGACCTGGGAACTCTGCATTTATGTTGGTGGCATAATAGAAAAAAGAATCCATAGTGATTCTTCCTGTTACTACTTTCTGGGTGTATAGCATGTATGTATACAGAGATATTTGCAGAATATGTAGTATTTGTGTATATATATACACAGAATATATATATGCACAATATACACACAGTATAGCAAATGGTTGTCATATGATGAGTTGCAAATGAAAGTATTGCATGTGAGTTTGGGCAGTAACCTATCTCCTGGGATAGCTACTGACTTTCTAAAAGTGGTCTCTAATTATTCCACTTGAAAGGTGAACAAATAATAGCAGCATTGATCAGAAAAGTGGTCTTTTTTTGTGTAGAATCTTATGCCCTGTTATACTGTATTGGTACAGCAATATTTGTCCTGCTGTCGTGGCTGCTTTAAAATACCGTAACTCATGAGCTCAGAGGACTTATTGTGGGACATTTATCCCATCATCCGGGAGTGCTTTCTGCCTCTCAGCTACTACAAAGGACTATTCCTAGACCTAAAATGACTTGAGATTTTAGGCTTGTAATCTGTATTTTGGTTTCTTCGGATACTTCTAGTAATCCTGACAAGCTGCGAGATGCCAGAGTTCATGCTGTTTCTAAACACTTGGGCTTTCTGAGCCTTGCTCTGTACAAATTTGTGCTCTCACATCTCCCCAGCTGAGAGTCAGGCTAGCTCAGGGAAAGTCAGACAGTTAAAATAAAACAAACTGGGAATGAGACACAGAAACTAGAATAGGCAGACAGTTTTCTGCCGTGCAAATTAGGAGAGAACATCCCTTTGTCTTTTAGGAAAAAAAAATGTTATAGCCTCTGTTCCCTGATAGGCAACAGACTGTTGCTGATCATTATTCCATATTCTTACTGCTTCATCTTACCCTAGGAATTAATACTCTACCATTGCTGCAGAGTTACTGTAGCTTAATTCTTACCTCCTCTGGTGTCAGGCTACGCTGCTAGAGCCTTTTGGCTCCAGCACAGCACCACGGGAATGTTTTTGGGCTGCAACTGCCTGGCTGGCCAGCCTTGGGGTCAGGCACGGCAAGGTCACGGCCGTCTCCATCCTTACTGGATCTCCGTGGGTCTGCAAATCTGTGCAGGCTCTGACTGCTGCTCTTTTAACTGGGTTGGAGAATATCCTGCTAACTCAGAGCCATGGAGACACTATGTACTGCTGGTGGTAGATGGGAGCTGTTAGATACAGAGGAGGTTTCATCTGGTGCTTCCACCCTGATGAAAAAATCCTTTTCTTAGGAGGATTTCTAAAGTAACAGATCTGTTGTTATTACTTATGTATATGTTATTACTGATGCATTAAAAAGCTTGCCGATAGGTGCAACAGAGGGCTACAAGAACAAAGGTGTTTAAAAGGTTCTTTTTAAATTACAAGTGTCGGGACATCATCTGTGAGCAATAACATGGCTATCATGAACTTAGTAGTAACGTCTTTGTCACATCACCTCATTGTGTATTTTCTTTGTTTAAATACATGCACTAAAAAAATATGCTTCATAGTGTTCTTTACTTCGTGACTAATGTCAACATATGTCCAGTGACACCTCAGGGAAAAAGTACTTCAAAGGCGAAGAGAGAAGATCTCAGTGGGGTATGTTTAGCAAGTTGAGTTTCAGGAATATGGTGGATAGAAGTGGAAGTTCATTTCTCCATATGTCCTCTTACCTGATTACATTTATACGTATCTCCTGAAAACTGAGAAGCAGAATTTCCACCAGCTGCTGCAGGTGTGTTTGGGCTCCTGTTGTTACCAAGTACTTAGGGATATTCCCAGTTGAGAAGAATCTTCATGGTTAGGGAGAATAAGAAAATAATGATAATATTAAATGCATAATGTTAGTAGCATTATTAAGCTCCATGTACATATGATGCAATATTCTATCCTTATAATAGCAGGATTAGTTTATGTTCCTTTGATGACTATTGAGTAAAACAAATATGCTGTTTAAATAAATCTTTCAGAAACAGCATTTGTTCAAACCTCAGTGTCTTTTTTACAGGTACTCCTGAGGATTATCCACAGTATTTCCATATGAATCTCACAACAGCTGTGCTCACACTCCTGAAGCCGATAAACAGGGATTTGCACCAGAAGTTTGACTTGGTTATTAAGGTAATTTTGACTGAATTTTTATTTCCGTATGCTTTTGAAAACTGCTTAATAATGAGAAGCTCTAGAGGAAACATAGGGTGGGCTTGTCTTTCCTGCGTCTTTCTCTCTTTTTTTTTTTTTTTTAAACTTGTCAGGCATCAATTAGCACAGTCGTGGGGAAGAAGGTTGTGAAGTATTTTTGAAAAGGGAATGAATCGTGACAGAATTCTAATATTTCATGTTATGTTGATATTGTATGATCAAACTGTAAGTACCACTTGTACGTTTGCTGTTTCCAAACTGAGTTGTCATGGGAATCCGTTTGTTTTATATTTCATGTTTCCTCCCGTTCACAACCCATGCCGGAGAATCATCCAGATACAGGTAGTTGTGTGAGTACTGAGTATCAGGAGCAAGGAGAGCAAAAAATCACCTGTACATCTTGTAACAATTTTGGGGGGTTCAGGGATGATTTCAAAAAAAAAAAAAAGGGAAGCTGACTCCAGCTCTGCAACTAAATTAAAAGATACTAAATAAAAAGAAAGCTTGTGAAACATAACCAGTGCTGATGTCATTGAATTCCTGTTGCTGGGAAAACAAATAAACCACTTATATGGCATCAGCCTTTTCAAATCCTGCCATTGATGAGGAGAGTTGACTTCCTTCCTCTTTTGTACATACTGCACTCTCAGTTTTACAGTCAGACTTGGTAGCGGTCTGCAGTTCTTTTTAACTGAGCCAAACCATCAAAACGTGTATCAGTTAGTTGTGAAGAGTGTGTCTTTACAGAAAATCTCAAAATATATCCTGGTTTTGCCAGTATAAAATATTTTCAGTATTTGCTGCTTGATTTGCCAATTTGAGGATTAAGAGGAAAAGAATAGCAGGTGATGATACCGATATTTAATGGCTAAGCTTGTTAAACGTAGTAAGGTATTGATTTTACTTTGAGCAAAATTGTACAAAGCTGTGAAGTTTGCCGCAGGTAAAATTTCTGTGAACAGGCTGCAAAAGTCAGTTCAGTAAAGTCAGTCTCTAATGAGAATAGAGCAGAAATGCATTTGGTTCTTTTGGAGACAGCGTGAAGTTGTCCCTAAAGCTTTTGTCTAATGACACAGAAAATTGTATTTATTGGTAAGCAGAGGAGCAAATAAAAAAGAAAGGAATTGCAGCAGTCTGTTTTGAAGTAGCTGATCACTTGTGTATTTTATGTAGAACAGAGATGGGCTTTCCAAACTGCAGTGTGTTTCAATGCAGGGATGTCATAAAGCTCCTAGTGTGGGTGTTTGTATTATTAAACGTATTTCTAAATACAGGGGTTGCACTCATGTGGTGACATTTTATTTGCTCTCCTCCCCCTCCAGTTTTTTTGGGGGCTGTTAATGGTGGCATTGGTAACAGGCAGTTCCTTTGGCATGAGCAGCTCTTTCTTCTATACTTTGAACCTCTTTGAAATCACATGCCATAGTTTTGCTAGCTCCCAGCCTCCATGCTTTTGGCCTGTCTGTGCAGTCAGACCAATATATTTGCTATTCCTCAGGGAAGATCTGAGTAGGATTTTGTTCTTTCCTTCTGAGCAGAAGGAAAACTCAGCCTTTCAGTCATTTGGGAGCGAGGGGAGCAATGATACGCGCTTCTGCTCTTGAAATAAGGAGGGATGAGGGAACATACACAAATGAGGTGTGACAGAGCGACCTGGGTCCTTGGCTGTGTCTGTGCCCTGTGTGTGGCCATGCAAAAGTTGAGTGTGGTTAGTACCTCTGCAATTTGTCGGAGTTCTTTTTTATACTAACTCTGCGCATTTATTAAGCAGAGGAGAGTTAGAGACAGGTTTGCAGGCTCCCTCTGTGCATTTCAGAGAGGGCAGCAGTTTCTCTGGGAAGCTGGTAATAGGTTTATTAACATACAGGTCCTTTCTATGTCTTCTGAGGAATATAACTGTGAGTATGGTATGAGAGGAGATGAAACAAAATTGCAGCTTATACAAATTTTGAATAGCTCAGCACCTTTTTAAATACTTGTGATAATTTCCTGTCTCAGTTGTGTGCACCAAAGTACAAAGCTTGTATATGCTCAGAGTGAAATAATTTGTGGTTGGATTCTTTTATAATAATCTGTTGCCTCCTGTTGTGGAGTTCTGCTGTCACTGGCACAGATGAAGAAGCTCAGGTGGGTTAGTATCTAAATAAATATGCTAAGAAGTTACAGGTAGCAGTTTGTTTGGTTTTGTGGTTATTGCTGTCAAATTTCAGCAGCCATATACAGTAGCATAATACATCAATTAAAAAAATCAATTACACTGGTCTGGTACCACATTCTGTGTGCCTAAATAGCAAGCTCTGTTGTTAATGGAAATGTTTCTAGGCATTATTAGGTTCATATTGCTGTGTTACATGTGCAGTCAAGGGGATAATAAGAAAAATTATCAGTCTGTAAGAATGATAATATGCCACCTGCTAGAATAATAAAAGTTTTAATGCTATGTTGTTCAGAGACCTTTTGAACTGGTATAATGTCTGAGGCTTGTACCAAATCAAATCTTCAGATTCTTGTGTAGCACATTCTCAAGTTTGCATTTCTCGCAGTGTTGAAGTTGTTGAATCCGATTCTATTTTATCTGGAGGGGTGTGATGTGTGATGTTTCCTTTTAAACAGGAGATAGGCTATTTTTGCAGGACTCAGTAAATTTAATCTTTAAAATATTCTCTCTGATATTAGGAGATAATTTTTTTTCTGCCAAAATATTATAGAAAATAGTGAAATGAAAAAGGTGGTTAAGTCAATACATGAATATTAGAATGCGTGAAGTAAGGCGGACAGGAAATTGGTGCACTCATCTGTGGCATAAAAACTGCATTGCTGATAAATGTTGAATTCTCAAATAGGTAGACAATGGAAAAAGCTGAACTTCTTAATAAGAAATGCTGGTTTTCAGCCTCCCTCCTATCTCCAGAACGTATTTGATGATAAGCAAGGAGGCAAACTTGTTGGCCCTCCTAGGGAACCTCGTGTCTTTTGCATTCCCTGCAAAGCAACAGGGGCTTTTACAAAAGAATGTGCATTTTTTGTGTGTCCCCCATTGAAACTGGCGACTGCGGGGCTGTCACAATAACTATGTGGATTTAGAGCCTTTTTACTGAAAGGTCTTTCCAGTGTTAATAATACTGTAATTAAAAATGTACACGAGACCCAAAATATGCAAGGCTGTGAACATTAGGAATCATGAGTGTTCTTTCCCTTTACTTACTGTTGCTTCTGTTCTAAAAGATTGTTCCTGAGATGCAAAAACACACTCCATAATGCTAATTCCTTTTTTAAAAAATCAATTACTGCTTTTGGGGTAAGTTTTATTTACAAATACATACGTGTGTCATTTGAAGATTTATGTCCATAAAGGCAGGGACTTGCATGTCTCTTTGGAGAGCGGATTGTTTGGAGAGAGAACAGTCTCCTCTGGAGCAGACAATCCGGCTTTACAGGAGGTAGTTGGGAGAGGAATCAAACCAAAGCTGCTGTGAGAGGGAGCACACGTCCAGCAACTGCAAAGGCTGAAAAATAATTACATCTTTGATCTGCAGCCTTGCTGAAGCATCTCCTGAGATTCTCAATAAAATAATCAACCTATTAAAATTACATTTCCTTAGCATTGTCACTACAGTAGCTGTCTTTCTCCTGGAGGACAATGATTTGTAACAGGAAGGCATATAATCAGTTTAGTCCTCCGTCGAGTTAACTTCACCTCTGGTACCTCTTTGCTTGTAGAAGGGGATATCACTGCTTGAAGAAAATGGCATCAGCATTGATCAACTTTCTGGAAAAAAACCCGTGACCATTGCACTGAAGACATGAGGCTGTGTTCTTGTTTACTGGCTCTAAAAAGTGTCAGTGAGTTTTTATATTTTTTGGAAGCATGTATATCATGAAACAAAAAGGAGAATTAATCAAATTGACCAATCTGGATCCTTTCTTATCTGAACATTGGTTATTTGTCAATCGGACAAAATCTAACCTGACAGTTCTATTAAAATCAACTTGCAAGCGGATGGAGTACTGAAGGCTAGGTGCGCTTACTAGTCAACGAAATACTAATGAATGAAAGTGCTACACTGCCGAGGAGTTTACCACATCTGTAAGAAACCAGATTTTGATAAAATGGCTTGTGCTTTGTGGTAGTTTAGTTCACAGGGACTCCTGTGGCTTTCAGAGTAGGCTGAAGCTGAGGTCTTACACTGCCACAAGGGCTGCCAGTCCAGCCCAAAGAATGCGTGTGTGGAGATTTGGGGGAGAAATTGTCACTAGCAAATCAGAAAAAAGGTTTTGCTTTATAAAATAGTTAAAAACATCACGACTTCTTAGGTTGTTTCAGTGTCTTGTAAAGGAAAAGGGGATCCGCCTTTAAGTAAACAAATAGTCATGTTACTTACTCTGATTACAGAAATTTTGTCAAATCTATTAAAACCCAAGATGGTCCTACTAAAAATATGAACAGTAATACAGAATAAAGGAGGTAGGGAAAGTGTTTTCTTAACTGTTGCACAAACACTTGGTGGTAATATATGCCAGCAGTTGGCTCTGGTTCTCCAGCACATCAATATTGCAGTGGGTTGGTGTCCAGTAAGTAAGGAAGAATCAAGGATTTTGTTCAGGATTGCTATAAAACTTACAGGAGTTGCAATAGGAAAAAAGACTCTAAATATTTTGAGGCTGATGAAGTAGAGGCATACCTTTTGCTTTGTGGTTGTATCTCTCTAGTCTACATTATTTATCTGGAGCAATCAGATAAATTCCAGTGTAAAGGAAATGTATGCGTGTCAGAGTCAAAATCAGGGTAGGAATTCTATTTCTCTTGCACAAATTGATTTTCCATTTTTAATGGAATGGGGATTCTTGTACTAACTAAAAATGCTTTGAATATTGTAACATGATGTAGAAATATATGGGAATGTTTTGTTAATCTCATGTGGACAGCTGCTTACTGGGGAAATTAAATTTGTAATGTAGTTTTAAAGTAGGTTTTCATACAACCTGTAGGGTTAATTCTTAAACCACTGTCTATTGTATTGGACTGTATTTGTACTATCGGGAAATTGGGAAAAATTCATGTAAATCAGTCATCTCAATGAAAATTCCCAATTAGATTTTTTTTTTTAAAAAGAGGGGGTGGGTGGGGGAGGATAAGTTTCTCAGCTTCAAATAATATTTGTAGCCTGACTTAATAACAAAAGACTTTTCCTTGGATCTGAGAGTTTTACAGCTCTTGGGGAATAGGCTCTTACAAAACAGAATTGCTTTTGTCACAGCTGCTTGTTTTTTTGGGTGCCTTCCCAACAGTGTTGGTGACAGAAGTGTACTTCAGCACCATACCGCAGCTGTGCAGAATATTTTGAAGAATATCCTTACAGATTATTTTCCGTATCTTATGTACCCATCTCAGAAATCTGTTATCCCCAGGAGGTGTTTCAGTCAGACTGGTATTAACCTCGTGACAGATAATACCATAGAAACAATTCTGTCTTGGGATTGTGTTTCCTTATTGTTTAGGTGGTAACAGAAGGTCAATGCCGTGTGTCAGAGTTGAACAGACTGTTCAAAATTCCAGTGTTACAAGAAAATTGGTTTGGGGTCCCATTCTGCAAGAAGTGATGTTGAACTTTCCAGCAGTAATATCAACTCAGTTTACTCTCCAGGCTTGAATCTTGGAACGGAGTGTGATTTCCAATTTTTAAAAAGCTTCATCCTGCCAAATTGGCTGTGGCATTTATATAGGCTGTGACTAGGCACAGAAGGTTTAAATGAGTCAGTTGTACTTGCTTTGAGTACGCATGTACAGGCTGAGCCTGAGTATCGGCCAGACCAAATTCCATATTAATGAAGGAAAATTGTGTGTGAAGCTTGGCTACAAATTTAAAGTACCATCCACTGGTGCATGCATTTGATGACATGAATACTGTTGTGATACTGGCATGGCATGAATTTGTGTGCCTTTTTTCCTGTCCATCCTGAGAAACCGCCTGGGAGCTGGAATGGCCACTTTTCCTTTCTGGTGGAAGTACTTTGGATCATAGAGGTGCTCCCAGTACATGTATCATCTGTCCAGTATGGCTAAGCCCTTTGAAATGTGCATGATTTTCCCTGATACAGATCTCAGCCGAAATGACAGAAAGTGATGCTCTCCTACTAGTCGTGCTGGAGGTTAATTGGTTTCTCTCTTCCTGTTGGGAATGTCATTGATCTCTCAGAGCCATTGCTGTCGAGGCTGTTCAAAGCATATTGCAATACGTTAAAAGTAGTCGTAGCTTCAGCAAGTCTCAGGACCAAACTGTGGACAAATGTGCATTTTAAAGGCAGAAAGTAGAGTGTACATATGCCGTGTTTTGTATGGTCTATTCGTTGAACAGAGACTGGTTTCTGTTCAGAACAGAAGTCCAGGGAAACTCAGTGAGGATGCTTTGCCAGCCACTGGCAGGTGCCAAGGGCAAGGCTAGAGATGATCAGTTTTAAAGAACAGGTAGGTCATCAAGTACAGCACTAGGCTGGGGCCTTTTGCTTTTTAAAAAACTTGGGAATGATCTCAAAGGTTGAAATACTGAAATAAAACAGCTTCTTATGGTCCTGAGCTATTACAGAATTATAAATTGCTAAGATTGGCAAGCATCTCCGGAGACTGTCCAGTTCAACCCCCCTGCTCAAGTTGGGGGTGAGGTGGGTGTTGAGGATCTCCAAGAGACTCCACTGCCTCTCCAGGCACCCTGGTCACTTCTCTTAGAATGAGTTTCTTCTTCTGTTTAAATGGAGTAACTTGTATTTCAATTTTTTTTGCCCAGAACTGGTCCCAGCACTCCGGATATGTCTCACCAATGCTAAGTAGCACTCAACCTCCTGGCAATGCTTTTCCTAATGCAGCACAGGTTTGCTGCAAGGGCATTTTGTTCAATTTATCCATCAGAACTGCCATTTCCTGCTCTGCAAAGCTGCTTTTGGGCTGCTTGTCTCCTAACGTGTACTAGTGCCTGGGCTTATCTCTCTCCTGGTGCAGGACTTGGCATTTTTCTTTTTTTGAAATTCATGAGACTCCCATCTGCCCATTTCTGCAGCCTGTCAAGGTCCCTTGGAATGGTTGCACACCCACCTCGCAAAATCAGCCACTTCTCCCAGTTTTGTATCACCTGCAAGCTTGCTAAGGGTGCACTTGATCCCATCAACTGGGTCATTAATGAAGATATTAAACAGTGGTGGCACCACTGTCTGCCCCGGGTGCACCTCTGTTTACTGCCCTCTGGCCGGACTTCCTGCTGTGGGATCAGAACGCAATGAATCCGGCAATTCAGCCAGTTTTCAGTCCACTTCTTTGTCCCTCTGTCTTGTCAGTACCTCACCAGCTGGTCAGTGAGATCAACTGCGGACTGTGTTAAAAGCATTACTAATGTCAAGATAAAGAATACCACTGCTTTCCCCGTACCAAGCCATTCATCTCATTGTAGAGGCCTGTCAGGGCGGTCAAACGTGAATCGCCCTGCATAAACCCACACTGATGACTCCCAACCTCCTCCAGGTCCTTTATATGTTTGGAAATGGTTTCCAGAATGATTTGCTTCACCATGACCTTCCCTAGCATTGAGGTGAGGTTGACTGGTCTGTAGTTCCCTGGATCTTCCTTCTTGAAGATAGAAGTGACATCCGTTTTCTTCCAGACCTCAGGAACTTCTCTTAATTGCCATGAACTTTTCAAATGCAGTAGAGAGAGGTCTTGCAGTCGCCCTGGCCAGTTCCCTTAGTATGTATGAGTGCCTCCCATCGGGTCCTGGATTCATGTGTGTCCAGTGTGTTTAAATATATCCCTAACCTGATCCTCCTCTGTCTTCCTTGCTCCAGACTTTTCTGTGGTCTCAAAGATGGAGATTACTGAAGGCAGGACTTACCTGTAGAGACTAAGATGACAACAACATTATGTATCATGGCTTTTTCCATGTTCCCTGTCACCCTGTCCCGCTCAGCTGCAGGCCTACATTTTCCCTAGTCTTTTGCTACTGATGTACCTGTTGAAGCCTCTCTTGTTGCCATTAAGTTCCAGGCGGACATTGGCTTTTTTCAATCTGCATGTTAACCATACCCAGAGTGCTCAAGCAGTGTTTCTGTAGTCCTCCTGCATCACCTGTCCCTGGTTCCAATTCTTGTAGGCTTCCTTTTTATGTTGGAGTTTCGTCAGGAGCTCCTTGCCTGCTCCATGCAGGCCTGCTTCTAACTTTACTTGATTTCCTGCTTGTAAAGATGAACCATTTTTGGACATGGCGAAGGTGATTTTTGAAAGTCAACCTGCTTTTCTACCACACTGCTTCTCTAAGGCTGTATCTAATGGGATCCTGCCAAGCAGATCCCTGAGCAGACCAAAGTCTGCTCCTACGCTGTGAGTGTTAGTGTACAGACACTTGAAGGGAGGGGGCGTATGGTCATGCTGGCTTCCCAGAAAGGCTATGAGTGCTTTACCTGTAGTGCTGTTCGGTTGGCATGTCCTTATTTCTGTGCATATGAGGGTGGTTCCCCTTCACCCCTGCTTTTATGATTACGGGGTCCCTCCTGCTCGTATCACCCTGCAGGCTTTGGGTCCGCCCCTTTCTCACTTGGTTGTTGGTCACCATCTCCTGGCCAGGTTGATTAGCTGGTTGGCATAGATGCTGTTGCCCCACTCCAGCCATGCTGGTAATAAAAATGAGGATCGACTATAGAATTGCAGAAGGACTTTGTGAGACCAAATGAGTGGGTGACAAAATGGCTGATAAAATTAGGCGTAGCTTAAAAATAAAGTGAAACAAGTCAGAAAAGATCATCCTGGGCTCATACACAAAATGATAGGTTCTGACTTGGGAATGAGATGGTGGCATTGTACCTGTGATAAATGAGTGTGAAGGTTGGCTGAGTGATCTGTGGCTGTCAGGAAAAAAAAAAGTGAAATTGAACGTTAGAAATCATTAGGGGAAATAAAGAATAGAATAGAGGAAAAATCATTATGGTACTTTTATAGATCCAGGCGGTGCTTGTATCTCAATCACAGTGCACAGCACTGGTCTCTATCACAAAAAGGACAGAGTAGAACTGAAGCAGGTTCATATCAGGAGAGGAAGGAAGAAGATATGATAGACACCCGCATAATACAGTGCAATACTGAGAGTGAAGAGAAATCGATAGTTCACTGTCTCCTGCCATGCACGAGCTAGGAGTTATCGAATGAAGCAAGTAGGTGGCAAGTTTAAAACAGATGAAATAAGTCTGTTCCTCACCTAACACAGTTTGTCTGCTTTGACAGGCAGTGGTGTGGGGCTGAAAGTTGATAAGGGCTCAAGGGAAGGCAGTGCTGGCTCGTGGAAGAAAAATCTATCGATGTAAAGAGAAATCCAGGGAAATCTGAGCTGCTTATGTCTAGGCTCTGTCTTTGGCTGCAGCTGCAACCATGATTTTGCACTAGGTGGGTTATTGGTCTGATCTAGCACGGTTCTTCTTACGATGTTCTTTTATTATGAGTTTCAGAAAAATACAGAGCTAGCAGGCAGTGAGAAGACATGCATCAATTGAAGCTAACTAATTCCTGGACCGCTGTTACAGAAAGTGTCCAAAATCCATGTTTTTTGAGACTTAAAAAGTCCAGAATTGTCTGACACTTTTTCACCACTTCAGAAACTTCATATTTGCAATGTTTGGTAGGTTTTTGTAATAATGTCAGCCTCCAACTCTTCTCATCCTATTTTGATCTCTTGGTTGCATGCATCTATTGACCCTTATTTGTTAATTGTTCAATGTAGCTCTAATTTTCCCCTATTCCAGCATATGTCAAAGAATATCTTCTCTTGCATTTAAGAGGATTTGTGCTTACTCTTCTTTGTTCTTCTACATTTTAATATGGTGGTAAATAGGGATTTCAGAACAGTAATGCCCCATTTATTTGGTTTAATCAACATGATAAAGACTTACTAGTTTGAAGTACGTCTGGGCTGCGGGTGTTGAGGACTTTGAGAAAACCTCACAGTGATTGCTATTGAGAAGGTCTCCAGAAAGTAACCTGTATGTTAAAAAACTCATCTTCCTAAATATGGATGGTTTTTCTCAAATTCCTCCGAATGCATTGTGGGAAATAAAATGTAGCCCACATGACAAGTATGGTGTTCCAAAAATATATTACCATTGTATTGGAACTGCTTTGGTTTTGTGCGTCTCTTTTGAAATGCAAGTGAAGGTAGTCTCTTCTGATGTTCTTGCACAACAGTGGAGCAATATTAGCTATAATGGGAAACAGGGTGATTGCGCTGCCTCAAAATAGAACGTGAACTGAACAAATGAGAGTGGTTTTGTACTTGTGGTGACAGATTAGAAAAAGAATGGAAGAAATGTATTTTCATTAAATAGTTGTTCAATCCACTTCCTGACAATGATGAAATCTTCAAAATCATTAGTTTGGTTGAACTGCTGTACATCTCTTGTAGGCATTAAGTACAATAACTGCTTTTTAAATTGGCTTTTCAAATCTTCATCCCTTATGTGAACTCAGTATTCAATTACTCTTCTTGGTTTATCACTGTCACAGAAGCGTACCTAGTCCAAATAGTCCGGAAATTTCTGTTTCCTTTGAGGTGGCCTTTTTTTTCTATCTTGTGCGTAGAACAGTGATGAGATTTGATGCAGAATTGAAAATCTGAGTGCAGAGACGTGTCTTGTGTTTGTGAATAAGGACAGAGGAAAAAAAAGCATGCAGGAAAACCAAACCCCTTCCTATATGTAAATAAAAAGTTTCTTCATATCAGCCTTTCTCTAAAGTTATCACGTGCATATTGAAAATAGAAATTTCTTCTGGTGTTTAGCAGCATCTCAGCATGGTAAATGTTCTTCCTTGCCTTTAGAGCACTGGCACAGATACACGTTAGAAAGACTAGTGATTGTGAGTTAAGGTTGACCCTAAATTGTGTGTCACCGCTCACAGAGCAACAAAAATATGAAAATCTATAGGGGGTAAGTCCTGTAATGTCTTTTATTTACAGAAATAGCTGCATTTTCTTTCTGCAGTAAACACTTTTTTTTTTTCATTTAAAACTGAAACATCCATCACTTGGCATAATGACTTCATAGTTGACATTTTCTTCAACTGAAGGGAAGAAGAAAGAGTTTCATTATTGGGAAAGGTGGGCAGCTGTAAGTATTACTGTTCACTGAGCTACAGCATCATAAACTGTACTGATACTGAAGTCACCCTTGATACATGAAGAAAAAAAGTAGTTTGGGTGGTGTTTTTTTAAGCATAATGTCTAGACACATTATGTGCCAATTTCATTTCACTGCCGCATCGCAAGCTTCACTGACGGTAAAGTCAAATTTCTTTTATGTTCTAAAGATACTCTGTGCTTCTTGTCCTTAAGCCAATTTCTAATCCATTTCAGTAGTTCTTTCCTTATGCTGTGCTTTCTGACCTTGTAAATTAATCCGATGTGATATACAATCCTAAAGCTTACTCTAAATCTAGATAAATTATGTCCCTAGTTTCACCTTTATCTCTCAATTCAGTTATCCACTTAAAAGAAGCAACTTTGTCAGTCCTGACCTTCCTTCTCTGTATCTGTGCTGACTGCTCCTTTTTTTAATTACGTTGGTTTAAATACTATATAATGTTTCCATCTTCTTTGCAGCTTGAAGTCAATTTTGAGTGTTTGAAATTCCTGGACTCTTTCCTTGTTCATGTATTACATAGAAAACGTGAAGTTTGCAGTTGTCCAGTACTACTACTCCTTCAGTGAGATCTCTCTTTGGTTCCTGTGAGAGAGGCTCTAGTAGCCTACTAGACGTTCTCTCTGTCTTCTTTACCTTGGTATTTTCTCCTGCTGAAGTTTGGTGTAATTCCTTTATCAGCGTGCCTAAATGGATGCATCACTTCTAAACCCCACATTAACTTCCAGTAGCAAAAGAGTATGCTCGGCCACCTTTCGGAAAAGCCAAAGGTCAATTTTTAGATATATTGTGGCTCTTCTTCGAATAGCTTTCCTTTTTTTTTTATTTGCTTCACACGAACATTTAAATATCTAGGATGCAGAGGCAATTTTTTTTCCATAGGATTGTATGTGTGATGCTGCAGATATTTTGCAAGCTTTATCTCAATCTTAAGTGCAGGGTATCATTATCATTGAATTAGAAGAAATAAAAGACAGTATTATTTCACGCAATTATATCAAGTAAGCCATGATTTTTTTTAATGTTATTAATGTTTTTAATGTTAGTAAAAAAATCAGTCTAGCCATAAAATAAAAACTCAGAGATACATTTATCCATCAAAGACATTTTTCATTTACTTCTGGATATTTCACGAGTGATAAAGTAAGTTCAAATACATTGTTGTGACTTACACGTTTTGCATGCTGTATCCTGCAGAGAAAAAACAATGATTTGATCACATTTTAAAAGAAACGATATCCAGAAGCTAACGTGATTGGTTTAGGTATAACAGGCTTAGGCTACAGAAGCACAAGGAGAACAATGTCTGAAATCCGTTTTGTTGAATAAAAGTATTAAGTTACTCAGGGAATTAAGAGGATTGTGGTAGCACAGAGCAAATGACTTTAGGACCTAACGGCAATTTAGGAAACTTTTATTGAGAAAAGAATATAAGATTGGTGGCGCTAATTTCAGCAAAACCTTTGGTCAAGTAGCATATGAAAAAAGTCATTGTAAGGGACGGATTGGTTGCATGGGTTCCAAGAAAAATTCTTGGAGCTGCTATTCGTGTAAACTAGACTGTTTTCACAATTAGTATTTCTTCTTCTAGTTTTGCACCTTTTTTAGGTTTCAGACATTATTGTCCCAGGTATTTATTAGATGGTGATAACTTGCCTTGATTTTTTGGGGGTCAAGAAGTCTGTGATGAGTTCTGCTGTTATTTGGGATACTATTCCCAGTGTTTTTATCATTGTGGCAAACAGAGCGTGTCTATTTTAGCTGGGTCAGAAAAGCAATGTAGGAATTTTAAAAAATGTCAGAAACATGCTGTTTTGTGGGTGGTTGCCTGTGCAAGATTGCCAATAAATTAAGAAAATACAAAACAGCAAAGGAATATGGGAGTACTTAGTGCTGCTTCTTAGGATATGACAGTGTTTTTTTTTTTCCAGACCTAAAGATTGTGTCGGTGTACAATTGCTAGAGGGGGCATTTTCGTGAGATTTTAGAGACTTTCAGGCCTGCTAAAGGTTGCGTGCAAAAGGAAGAAGAAAGATTTCTGAACTTGAGTTTCTTCAAGCTTGAGTTGTAGACCAAGGAAGGAGTGATCCTTGTGAGGAAATATTTAAAGCAGCAAAGATGAGATCATAGTCTGCTTCCAAGAGTGTTTCTACATTTTCCCAAATAGCTGTTTAATGTAGACGTCGCTTCAGCCAGAAGGATAAATGAAATGCAAGCCTTTAGAAGTCAGTCTGCTGTATAATGGTCTTTAGGGGAGGTATTTCAAGGTAACATATCCAAAATTTCATTCCACCAGGTTTTCTTGTAAAATTCATTCACTTTTCCCTTTCACCTGGCAGAAATCTCGTCGTTTCTGAGCAAAGGCAGTTCTGTCCAAGTGGTAGGTGATGCGCAAATGTTATCTTGTCATATTGAGCAGACGAGATCTTTTGAGGAAGGGTGAGCAAATACCAAAATAACTCATCTTCATCATGGGTGCTGTTGAAACAGGTTAGTTGCTGCTACGGTTGTGGACGATGCGAAGTGGTGCTGTTAAACAGCTAACAAAGAAATCTGATTCCAGCGTGAACGCCTTCGCTCAGACCCCTCCTGCAGTTTACCAGAGGTGCTTCACGCCGCAGCACCATTTGTCGGCAGCCGCGCTTTCGTCCGAGCCTGCGGATCTGCTGCCTCTGGAGGAAGCATCTACCTCCCTTTGCTTTCCTTAAGCTTCAGGCGCTGCTGTACCTAATTCTGCCTGGCCTTTGAAGGGGTCCCAAGGTTGGCAATGGGCTTTGCTGGCGCTGGTGACGAGCGAGGTGGGTAGGGCAGCAGACTGAGGGCGGTTGTACCTGTCACCTCCTGTGCCTGAGCACAGAACCCCGAGAGCCGAGCTCTGATGTTTTGGGGATTTCCAGTCCCACCCTGATACATCAGTTTATGGATTAGCTTTGGAAAGGAGGCACTTTCATTGGTGGTTTTCAAAGCTTGCTTGCTTCCCCCTTCTCCCCAGCTGTGGGTGTCTTTGGAAACAAAATTTAATTAAATGGCAGAAGGGGCGAGCTGGATGTGGTGGTTTTCGTGTGGTAGCCTTGCGGTTGAGCGCTTGCTGAGAAAGTGAAAGAGTGAAGCTGAGTTGTGTCCTGGTGCAGTGTTGATACTGTGTTCTGGTGCTGCAAGAAACACTTGTTGCTGGCAGTAAGTTGTTGGGAAGCAACTGTGACTTTCTGAAGGAAGAGCTGCCTAGTTGTGCCCAAATCTCAAAACAGGAGGCCAAAGGTAATTATTCTGGCTAGTGTACCCAGACTGGTGAACAAAAAGGAAAGCACCTGCAAAGCTGAAGTGCTTTTCAGTTGAAGCGCTGCTGAGGAAGGAACCCTTTTCATTGTAATTTTGGTCTTCGGGCGCTAAAATTTTAAGTACAGTCTTTGGAGCACATGTCCTTCTTTGTATTTGACCATATGTAATTTAGAGCACCATCTTTTCCTTTAGAAAGACACTGCAGTACTGTGGGGATGATGTAGGAAGCATCCTGTGCAGATTAATATCTCCTCCTTTAACCTGGGTTGGGGTCTGTGCTCACTTACACTTTAAAGCAAGGCCATTATTGCAGCAGATCAAGCTTTTAAGAAGATTGGGACCCTGTTTGAATTTTCCTTTTTTTAGAATTTCTTTGTAGCAATTGCAAGGAGCGTCAAGGTTTGTTGTGAACAAACTTGCAGCAGTTGTGTGTAAACTTTCTACTGTCAAGAGGCCTGTTTTTCTTGAAATGGAACATATTACTCAATGATGCTCAGCCATAGATCTGCTTATAAAAGAAAATCAGATAAGTATGTATTTGTTGCTCAGAGAGCAGACTTGCTTCTGAGATCTTTCTTCTTGCTTTCAGTAGATTAACTTAGGCAAAAACTTTCCATGTCGGGACGTTTTTGAAGTTTCATTCTTCTGGGTGAGTAGTTAGAGTACTTCCAAGCAATTTTGGGGACATTAGTTTTCACACGTGAAGTTCATTTTCATTCAGGGGAACATCAACTCCAAAATAAACCTCACTTCTGTAGTATTATGTTCAGCATTTGGGAGTCACGCAGTCTCTAATGTTATTGCCACCTACTGCTACGTCAAATTTGAAATACGTTGCTGTTAACTTCCACAGGACCAGGATTTCCCCGGGTGTGTTTTGAGTGCTGCTCTGTTGAATGAAATTCAGTGCAACTGAAAGGTTTCTAATTAAATTCTAATAAATCCGCTATATGTGATTCTCTTACCGGTGTGAAGGCAGAATTTCTCAGCTAGTGTACATCACTTAAAAATTGGTTGGGAGCACCCAGAAGCATTGGGTGGACTGTACTGTTTTCCTGTTATGTGTTTTATTTGAATATGAATAATTGAAGCTGGCTGGAAACAAGATATTAATAATTAATGTGGTAGTAATTATTCGAGGCAATTACAGGTTTGATCACTAGTAGTGTCCTGTATCCTAGAAGCGTGTAAGAACGGCAGGAGATAAATGTGTTGCCTCCTGCACCCCGGTTACTGAAATCTTAATGTGCCAGTGAATTAACTAGCAGAACTCCTGATTTCTTCAAGAGAGTTTTGTCTCATTAGAAAAAATTAATCTCCTAGGAAGAGCCTTATTCATTGCAGACGCTAGTTAGTACCTGCTTATGTAAATCTGCTTGCCAGATCTGACCGTATTCTCCCGAGGCAGAAAAGAGCCAGGTACAGGCAGGTAGGTTGGTTGCTTTCAAACCTGCACCAGTATCGCTGCTCCCCATCTCTTGGTCAAGAGTAATCCTGAGGTATTTTAAAGAGGAAAATACATTTTTCCGAAGAACTGAATGTTTTGAATGAGTTCCTTATGAATTACTAAAGCTGTCATCACCTACTTTGAACAGAATAACAATTTTGATGTTTATACTTCTTTTTACTTGAAATGGAAGATTTTGTCATCAACAGCATTATTGTTGCTTGGTAGGCAAAGAAAAGCTTTATACAGAATTAACATTTTGCAGACACACACAGAAAGCGTCTAAAGAAGAAATCAAAAATAACTAGTTCATGAAATCAAAATGACATGTTTCCAGAAGACGGCTCCATTGATACTAGGTTTGAAAAATGAGGAATTGTCTGTTTTGAAATGGGGAAAATACCAGAATAAAAATAAAAGCTCTGCAAACAAAAAGTAATGTTAAAAACCAATAATTTAGGTACTGTTTTCTCTTTTCTGAACTGTTTTTACACTTGCAAAATGTATTGTGCAGTAGACTTCCCAGGTGTGCAGAAAGGTAATAGTGCACTACTGCTGCAGTCCCAGAGTCTGTGTGCTTACGGATTTGAGCAGCGAAGCCATAGGAATCAGAGACTGTCTTACAGCACCCAACTGTCGCCTTGCTACAGGGACTTGTGCAGGACTATAATTAAAACTGGTTTTCTCTATCAACTAAAGAACAAATTACCTGTTGTCTTCTACTTCCCGTGTTTATTTACTTTAATTAGGCCTAGGTAGTAAAGTGAAAAAAAGAAAGCAGTATCATACATTTATTTTGGATTAGCAAACTAGAATGGGCAAATTAGTGCTTTTATGTTTCAGAAGTTTGAAAATAAGAATAAATCAGGTGGAACGGTGAGTAAATCTTGGTAGGTGAGGCATTGCCATTGAAAAGTGGGGGTTATTAATTGAAGTAAAGAATTTCACTTGACATTCAAAAAATGGGCAAAGCCAATATTAAAATCCCACTATCTAACACTAGAAAGATGGATTTGGGGGAGAGAGGAAGTGCCATATCCAGGGTAATACACTCTTCCAGCAATCTTTAGCAAGTACCGGGTGTCCGCGTGCACTGTCGCTGTTTTGGTTTTAACTCTCGTGCTGGTAGTGTAGGTGTAGTTTCTCTTGTACAATCAGCAGTTTCCAGTTTTCTTTCATCCTTGTAAGATTTTAAAAAAAACTCTCAATACTTGATAGTTGCAGGAACTATGCTTGCATGCGTGTTGTATAGCTTTGAGTGTCATTGTGACTATTTAAAAGGTTATTGTGAATGGAAAGTCTCTTTGTTCTTGTAGCTACTGTTTGTTTGGTAATTCTTTTCTTCGTTAAGTTAAGTTTCATAATAGGGTGATCTGTATGATGTTACTCATTTTGATAACCAGATTGTAATTCTTTTAATATAAGCCAACACCAGTTAGTAACTGTTTGTAGTTCAACTTCGCTGAGAGCCTTTGACAACTGAGGTGGTTTTTTTTAGGCTGAACAAGACAACGGCCATCCTCTCCCCGCCTTTGCCAGTCTGCATATCGAAGTCCTTGATGAGAACAATCAGAAGCCTTACTTCACAAGGTCAACGTACGAGGGTTTCATCCTCGAATCCTCCCCAGTAGGAACGACCGTCTCTGATAACCAGAATCTGACTTCTCCGCTACAAATCATGGTGTTGGACAACGATGTGGAGGAGGTATGTTTCCTTTTTTTTTTATGGTCTCATACTGGTGTTTAAATTTTTATTATTTTCAGAGTTCTGTCTTTTGTCTTCCTTTTTATTAAGACAAATCTGTTTTGAGCAATGACTAAAAAAAAATCTTGGTATCGTTATCGTTTCTTTTTTGTTTTCATTCTGAGTTCAAATAGATTTGAAAGTGCGTCTCAACTGAAAAACTAATCTGTATTTTACTTGGCTCTCCTTAAGATTGTGTTCTGTTAGAGATGATGAATGCTTAGTGCAAAGAGGATAAAAAAAATGCATTTTGTGAGAAGGATGAGTCTGCCACACAGTGTGGGGAAATGGGAGCGAGAAGCTCAAAGTGGAAGGAAGTAGTAGTTTGAACAAACCAGGAAGAAGAGGAATAGGAGGGCAGGAGGCTAAAACTTCAATGCATTCTTTGCTCTGCCCCAATTCTGATACTAACATTACTTATCATAAAAACTGGGCATCTTCAAAAGAATAGTAAGCAAGCAGTAACAATACTGTGTCTCTAGGGCTAATGTTTCTTCCATTCTCACTAAGGCTGTTGCTGTTACGTGTTTTTTGATAATGTTTCTTTTTCCTCTAATTACTGTTGTCTCTCCAGTTGTTCTCCATGCTCTTTTTTGTTTCTGTTCTTCTGTTCTCTTGTTATTTTCAGATACATAAGGAAAGTTAGGTTGTAGGCATAAGTTTTGTAGTTATATTTATAGTATATGCTAATACTCTTTAATAAAATTCTTAACCTGGTAGTCTGAAAACAATCTTCTGTTTGTGAAAGTTTCACGTTTGACATAGGTAAATTCCTTATTTTTGAGAAACATGAGAGGCCGTTGTCACTGAAAGATGCTTTCTACATCACTGTCTGCATAAGAGTGTTTTGTTGTCCTAAGAAGCTATTTTAAAGCCCAAAGTCACGTAGAATATCTCCTTCATAGCCATTAAAAAACTCGGTCAATTTATGGGCGTTCATAAAAATCGATTGGAAGGCAAGTGGAAATGGCTGTTGGATCTGGCTTTCTTAGGGGCTGGATGAAAGGTACGAAATAAGTGCACATGGGAGACATCAGGAGACATTGTTGATGGTTTGTATTGCTCGTGAAATACTCTTGTTCAGCATTGCCTTTGTTAAAAGCAAAGCAGTTTTCTCGTTTGATCAAATTAATGGGATCTTGTGGGTTGCTTAATACAGGAATAAGAAAGGCGTGCAGGCATCAGGCTTGTGTTAATACTCACAATACATTGTCTGATCATGTTGTATAAAATCCATTCGTGTAATGTGTGCCTGAACACAACAGAAATCAAATCATAGAGCTAGTATCCACAGTTCTAAATCCTTTTTAAGCTACTAATCTGAGAGAATTTCTCGGAAGGATGCTTTTAGTTTTGTGAGCCTTATGTGTATTAAACAAAAAATATGGGGAAATTTTTAGATGTTTTTAGCCTTAGCACATTGCTGTCTATTTGGTCTTACCCACACCTTCAAGAAAGTACTAGTAAAACCCTTTGGTTCAAATATGCCTTGGTTCATATCTGTTTGTTACAGGAATCTGGAATTTTAGGGCACTGTTTATGCCCATCTT
This sequence comes from Chionis minor, assembly GCA_013398295.1. Classification (NCBI taxonomy): domain Eukaryota; kingdom Metazoa; phylum Chordata; class Aves; order Charadriiformes; family Chionidae; genus Chionis; species Chionis minor. The sequence goes on along the minus strand of VZSF01003473.1, from coordinate 478,449 downwards.
AAGACACACACATGATTGAATATTAACTTTACAAAAATTGAAGGAGAAGACTATGAATCACCTGAAGGGCGGAAAACCGAAACCAAGCAAGTCTGTCTGTGGGAGTGATAGACTTGCACGTTAAATAGGGATGGTCTGAAACTCAGCACAGAGTTTTTGGCAAGCTGGAAAGCTTGTTGTGAACTATTTCTGCCTGGGTTGCTACATCGCCAGGATGGGCGATGGACTGCTGAAAATAGTATAAAGATCTCACTGTTAATCCACAATGCGCTGCTGGTGTTTCTCTAGCTGCAAGTCCACCAGTGTTCCAGGGACTGAGATATTTGCCCGCAAGGCTTTGTAGCTGCAGCGATCTCAGAAAATCCTACTGTGTGTACAAAGTCCGCAGCGGTAAAAGAAGTCCTGCAGCATGACTGATGAGGGAGGAGCTGAATCTGTTGTGCCTTGAAATAATTCAAAATAAATGCTTTAATTAAAGAGAATTCAGCGTCTTAGTTCAGACCCTTACATTTATGTGGCAGTTTTCCATGGTGGTGGTTTTCTGGACTCTCTCCTGTTTCCTAGTAGATGATATTGTTACACTAAAGGAATGACAGGAAGACTTTGGACTTCATTAACCTCCAGAGGTTTTTCAGGTTGTGGTTAATAGTGCTCTGATTAACCTTGCCGTGGCAGCCGCACCACTCTACCCACAAGATGTCAAAGGCAGATTTGATAATATAAGGTTCTTTGATGTAACTACATATTAGATCATATATGAGACTGAAGATTAAGATTACCTTGAACTGATAAATCCTGAATTTGGGCTGACTCTTCGAATGAATCATGTTACTACCAGGCAGGTAATATAGCAGATGATATTTGTACGCTCTCAAACCACAAATACTTAATTTCAAAAGCTGCTGTGTGGAAGAGTGAGTTGTTCCTGTAATATAAACTACTTCATGAGGTTTGTAATGTAGTCCTGGTATTTACGTTCCCCACCAGAAGTGCTTTCTGTTACTGATTTTTGTCAGTACAAGTTTAATACCTCAAGTTTTGAGGGGTACTCTGAAATTCATCACAAGTGGTTTGACCACAGGGTCCGCATTTTATTGCTGTGCCTTCTCTGTAGTGCCTCAGCATGTTCCTGTGAACTTGTCCCAATATTTGGATATTGAATAGGGTGGTTCATTAGTATACTTATGTTGGCCTGCACTAGAAATTTCAACATAGATGTAGCCCAAATATTTGTGGTTTTGATTGCATCACTAATAATAAAAAAATTCTGTCTAATCTGCAGCAGGTATTTCAGTTGGGAGCATTAACATAGCTTAAATAATCTGCATCCAAAGACGATGAAAAACAAGTTTATTATTCTTGAACACGTGCTGCTTTAGGCAGCCGATGAGTAGTTGTTAAATATTTCTGTGTCTTAGTACAAATAGACCTGAAATTTCATATCCACAGGAAATGACCATTAAGGGGCCCAGAAGTATCTCCTAGTGAACTTAACACTTGGTTGTTTTGACATCATGTTTTTATTTTCATTGGGTAATGAATAACAGGAGTTTGGTTAAGTTAGTGGAAGTCTAGTTCAGTCACGTGACACAAAATGAGACAGAGCCAAAAGTTCTCCGGTGAATTGGTTTTTGTTTGTTACTGAAAAAGTGTAGTATTTCGGTGTTGCATGATGACTAACTGCCAAGGACTTCTAGACTGGGAAATGATGTGGCATGAAGCCTCAATTTTGACACCCCATCCCCCCAAAGGGAGGACAAAACAGTTAAGATCTCTGGCTCTGCTGGGATGTAATGCTGTGTGCCGGAGGAGGTGGGCTGTGGTGGAATCCAGCAGTGGCCCTCGTGTTCTGTCCCTCTCCTTGCTGCTAGGATGGCTCTGCGCCTGCAAGGCCACTTCGCTGAGGTCTGGGGGCATCCAGGCCAGCGGCATGGCCAGTGGTGCTCATTGCCAAGCCTGGGAGGGACAGGGGGGTAGGGATGGGTCGCTCCGTCTCAGCAGCCTGAACTGCTCGGGGAACGTGGCACCAGATTCCCTGACTGCATCAGTCTTCTCTCTTGGATGTTTTGTTGATGCTTAATGCCAAGCGGATCTGATCCATCAGATGGTGGATCAGTCTCGTCCTCTGTGCAATGTCCTATTCTTTTGGCATCCCCTTTGGCTCATGCTAGCACAGCTCTTGCCAGTTCTATGAAATGATGCAAGTCTAATGTGGATATCAGGGAGGAGAGCGTCAGATTTAACTGCCTGCGTGTTAATGTGCGTGTCAGTGCTTCATGGAGTAGTTATAACCTGTTGTGGGCATGAGACTTGCAGCAGAGGAAGGCTGGGGACGCAGCAATTGCATATAACTCACACATAAAACGGCCAAACAAACTATAATGACAGGTACCTTCTTGCTGGGACTATAGATGGTAGCTCAGGGTGGGTTAGTAAGCACAGGTAATGCTTATTAACTTCTGCAGATCTTAATGTTCCAATGACTTCATCGTATCTTCGTAAATTAATGTATTTAGTAAGTAGGGATTGCTGATGAGAAGTTGACGGAGATCCTCTGTGTGCTTCTGCATGTTAGTTTCCAATACTAACACTGGCTAAACGTAATGTATACAGTCTTCTAATGGACAAATCAGGTGAGATTATATTTCATATTAAAATGTCCCTGTCCTCAGATCAATGCATGAGGAAAGTGGTCGTGGTCACTGTGTATCTTACAAAAAAACTCAAAACGTGTTCTGAATTTAAACATTGTGGGAATTATAGTAGGGTCCTTCTATAAACCTTCCAAAAATTAATTTATGGATGTGACATTGCAAACAGACCTTTAACTAGAGCAGTGCTACTGAGTGCTGATATAATGAAGTGGTCTGTTTAAATGGCATAAATTAAATTAAGCCACATGAATACCTTAAGACCTGAGTAAACCAAAGCTGAGGTGAGGAATTTAAACAGTATGATCTGATTGCTGTTTACATAAGGCTTCCCAAGCCGTTTGCTTCCTTACTCTTTTGCTTCCATGGAAAGTACTAATTTCTTCTGCTCTGGTGGTTAGAGTTGGTGAAAAAGCTACACAGTAACCACCTTACTGCCTCGTATGCCAAATTTTGTTCAATCTCTCTTAAAAAAACACCCAAACCAAACAAGATAAACCCCAGGACTTAATTTCCAAGTTGAAAGAAGCTAATCAGCGTTCAGATCCATTGCATACTACTAGACTACCAAGGTGTTTACCGATACCACATGCAGCGTCCTGATGAATAAACTCAGGGTGTGAGGTAATTTGTGCAGGGCTCATTAGAACACAAAATTGATGTCATGTTTGCAAGCTGTGCCAGCATGTGTTCAAAAGCATTTAACGTGTCCCAGCAAGCATTCAGAAAAGGACCCGTGCAGTAACCCTGATGCTTCTGCAGACGCCTACAGCCCAGGGCAGCATCCCTGGGCAGTGGGATATGATGTAGGTCAGTTTTTACCGTAGGTTTCTCTCCACGTCCTTTTCTACCAGACCAGTTTCTTGTTTTGGGCTTCCATTGTCTAGGAAGTTGAAGTCTAGCTAAGTAGATGGTTGCTCAACATCCATGTTCCGAGAGAACTTGGGGGAAATTTTAAAGAAAGATTATTTTGCATAAAGAAATCTCAGGAGCAACCCAAGAGGACAGAGCAAATAAAGGGATACATTAACTTTTAAATGTAACTACAAATGCAGGTTATGGATTTTCAATGGTATACCCAGATAAGGAAAAATAATGTTTGGGGTTTTTTTAACTGTGAGTACTGAAGCATTTTAAATACTGAAGCACTTTTCTCTAATATTTGCCTCATTGCTTATATCTTTCACTGTTATTGTTTGAACTTGTTTTGCAGCCAGTATCCTCTCAAGAGGAGAGTTCTCATAATATTGCTATCCCTGTATAGCACTTCTGTGACACTCTAATAGTCACATTACAAAATAATAATTCAGGAAATATTCTTCCCAAATGTAACAGCCTGTTAATAGCATTATTAAAACAAACAGAAGGGGAAAGGCAAAGCAAAAAGGCTGCTTCTCTTTCTTTAGGACTTAGAGAGATGTGTTTTTTGTCTCTGAATCTTTCCACTTAAGAAGGAAAAATGAAAATCTTAATATTGAATCACTATTGTGGCATTGTCTGTCTTCCGTTATTGGCGTAGGAGGAATATCTAATGTTTTCTGCCTTCTGAAGCTCTTCTTTCACTCTGAGTTCCTTGGAGTCCTCTAGGAATTTGGGTTTTTCTGTATATCTGCCCTGTTTGAAACAAATGGTATTGCAAATTAGTGGAAGCACTGAAGATGCTGGCGTGTGTTTCTTGCCCTCTCCTAGGTGCAGCTCACTTGTATAAGGAACAGAAGATGATTTTTTTTTCAAAACTCTTCTGTGGACTTTTCCTTCAGGGAGGGGCATGGCCTTTTGACCTCAACTGGAAAAAGTCTAAAAAGCATTGCAGCATTTTTTAGCGCCGGACTTTATAATCGTGCTTGTGCTTCTGCTCTTGCTTTGTGCAGGGACCAGGAGAGGTTTTCGTGGTGATTGAAAGAATTCAGAATTAAAGCACTGCTGAGCATCCATCCTGGTTCTTCTGTTAGTCTTTTGATGTTTTTTCATCAAAAATGGAGATGTAAATGTTGAAGAGCTTTTTTATTATTATTTCAAATTGTACAATTAAATATTATTTAAAAGAAATCACTCTAAAAAAAAAGTGTTGAAGAAAAAAAAAATTATTCACAGGGTGTCCCGGGCAAAGTCTTCTTAGGCTGGTTTACCTCCCCTAGTTTTTCAGTTGCTTGGAATTTAGACTTGATTTGTTCTCTGTGGGTTCAGTTGATCTTATGACTAGAGCCAACATGAAGACTTCTCAGGAAGCTGTGCTTCAGGTTAGTTCTCTCTTACCCAATGGTAATGGTAAAGATGCAGGAAATTCATTCCAGACGCTGTGTCTACCTTGTCTGTTCCATCCAAGGTACTGTGAACCCGGAGGACCATCTCATCAGGTCCTGCAGAACTCATCTGGCGCAAGTTAGAGAAAAGCAGGGAGGTCAGAGCCAGCCCAGTCTGATTGCAACCCCATTGTCAGTGGGACTGAGAATCTCACTTGCTTCGGCTCTGCGAGACTGTGAATCTCAGATTTTTTTCAAAGAAGGACATAAGTGGATAAGATTCTCTACTGTCACCCAAAAATAAGGAAGAAAAATGCTGAAAACATCTCTTCAACAGAACAGCTCTCTTCTGTGGGTGTTGGCGCTGATCGTCCACCACACGAAGAATGCTGGAAAACCAGGATGTGTTGTTAAATTATCTTCGTTATCCCTACAGCTTTTTGGAGACAAGCCTGTGCTAGCAATCAGGAAGGCTAAGCAGTTCTGATGCTCTTGGAGCTTGTTCTGGCTACCCTGGAGAATTTAGCAGCCAAATATATTCCCTCTAAAAAGTCCTTGGGAATGTTGGAACGCATACAGAATGTCTGCTCATTCGTGACCATATCATGTCATTTTGGTGTAATCTAGTAAATTATAGGAAACTGTTTGCTTTAGGAAGAGCTGTAAGCCCTTGTGGGAGGACAGGAGCAGGCAGAAATGTAACAGGAATATCTGTGCAGACTTTCAGACTTCCCAGAACCTCTCCAGAGATTTTCGAGCAGAACAAATTCAAACCCAGGCTTTGTTTATTAAGAGAGCATTGGAGCACTTTTTGCGTCTCATTCCATTTTATGTTTGTAACCATTTTTTTCCCAAATGTACTGCTTTTATGATGTCCGTCAGGGTAGTGTTTCTTTACTTGTATTCATTTTGTATTGTGTGTTTTTCCTTGTAGCTTGCACCAGGTGCCATTCCCGTAGGTATCGGGTATTATGTTTGCAAAATTGCTCTTTGTTTGCATTGTGTGATTTCTTTCTTTATTTCTCCTGTCCTCCTTCATTTTTTTCTGCCCTGTTTATTTGGAACTGGGACTGTCACTTGTTTTGCGAAGCCTGCAAAGAGCCCTTTAAACACACGGGACCAAATTCATTTAGGGCATAAAGTTGTACCATGTTACATTGTGATTGCTTTATGTTACTTAAATAATTATACATCTTTATAGAAATCTTCTGTGTTACAAAAAGTATTTTTTTAATCTAAAAAGTACCTAGTAGTCAGTTTGACGTATGTAAACCGTATCAGGCTGGAACTGCGTGCTTGAAATGGTCCTTGCAGGTTGCATGTATACTCTTTTGTGTGGATTCTGGTAGTTTTCTACTTAAAATTACACGCTAAAAAATTTGTCAGAGACAAGCTGGTGTACATGACCCAGTAACGTAGTCAGAAATCACAATCCTGAGGTCCAGCCCCCAAATACAATAACGGTTAAAAAATTCAAGTGTTGGAAATAGCATTGGCAACTTAGATGGATTGTTTCCTACAATTGTATTCTCTCTCAGTATCTGCCGCATAAAATGTTCATGGTTAAGTCAAGCAGACTTTCTTTCTGCATAAAATGTGATAAAAATGTAAAAGCATAGCAATGCCAAGATTAAGAGAATAAATTTCTTTTTAGGTCCGACATGCACGGAAGGTAGTAGAAATAGGCACTGATCGCAGTAAAGGCAATTTAACTTACGCATTAGGATAAAATTTCTAATACAAGAATAGCTAAGGAATAAGATAGATTACTTTGGGGGAAAACAGCATCTCTGTCACTGTTTTTTCTCAGTAACAAGTTAGGAAAAAAATACTGTTTATTAGTGTTCAAAATGGCACGACAAGCAAGAACTGTAACTAACTAGGGTTTTTGTAAATTAAATTTTTGACCGACTTCGTAGTGTCTACAAAGTGAACAATTATTGGCAATTACCTTCTGTAATTTTTCATAGAAAAAAGAGATTGCTGTTTGCATTGCTAGCTCTAAAATGAATTTTAATTTTACTGAAAGCTGGCATAGTTGCAGCAAAGCTTTAGGCAATAGGAAGCCACTCATTTGGAACACTTTGATATTTCTTTCACGTAGCTTTCAGCAACTGAAATAGTTTCTCATTTGAATAGGATAATCTGAGCCTTCCAAACTGTGTGCTTTAGAGTATTTTGAATTGCTAAAATAAGTTTCTGTTTCTCCTTCTGTTGTGCTAATTTGTCCTCCTAGTTACTCTTTATGACACTGAGTGCATGTTAGACTCAGCTGAAGTGTTCCTGCCTGCTGTACTGTAGGGACTGGTGAACTTCCCAACTGAACTTCTGTTTCCTTTTTTTAATTACATACAAATAACAATAATGACAGGGCAGGAGTTAACCTTCTAGAAGCATTTGGGATTCAGGTTGAGCAAATGTTCAGGGAAGAAGATCATGCTCCTTTTTGAATAATTTGTGGAATTCAGCTCGCTCTTGACTGCATTGTGTGCCCTACTCTGTAGGGGGTGGGTTCTGTAGAATTATGCTGGGAATTTGCCAGTAAATACATTTTCCAAGTTACGTATTGTGTAGCCACTGGATTTTCTGTTGTGTTGTACTCATGGTACTAGTCTTCTGATTTCTCATCTCCACATTATTTGGGGCAGTTCAAGACAGTTTAAAGGACTTTTCTCCCAGCCTGATCACGTTTGCATTCCACTTTTGTACCCTCACCTCATATAACACAAATAACCTAAATAACTAATGACTGAGAATAGCACCTTAAGTCAGGTTAAATTAACTAGATTACATAAAAGAATACAGAAATGTTTGTTGGAATACTGTAGGCAATAAAAGGTAATATAATTTATTTTAAAATTTAACTGTAATATAGAGTGACCCTTGCACTGTCATCACTTTAGTAGCTAAATAGACTTTAATTAATCTGTTGTATTCCCTGTGAATACAGTAATAACTTCTGAATCTGACTGTGGCGGAAACACTCTTCCCCCCTTTCTGTTAGCTGAGATTCTGTTTGCCCCAGAATTAATTTCAGTCTTTTTCCCCAGGGAACTTTTCATTCTTCCCCATCTGCCAACCGTGCTAGGGGACAGGATGGGGATGGAAGGATGGGCTCCTGACTGGATGCTCAGGACACCTCATGAGGCATTGCCCTATCTTTATATTGTCCTGTGGTTTTGCACGCAGCACTGGAACTGCGGCACTTGCTACTCTCCCAGTTGTACATGGAGCCATCCAAACCTGACATTTGTGTTCCCAGCAGGCTACCTAGAGGAGTCATGAGTAACAAATTTACCATGCCTTGACTTGCCTTTTTTTTTTTTTCTCTTTACCTTAAAATGTTACTTCATATTGAAAATGATAGCACAGTTGCTTTACTATGGTTTTCACCTGATCAGCTGAGAGATTCCTAATTCCGCATCGACATATTTTGATTCTTTTCGAGACATAAAGAGAACCTCTGAACAGCATCTATTTAGCGATATGCTTCAACACCTGTGATTATTGGTTTTCATTGCATCAAGCCAGCTATTTTATTGCTCCATCAGTCAAGATAAGCTTTGTTTTGGCTGTAGTACAGTCAAAGACAAATGCTAAAATCTGGTTTCTTATATTAGTAACCTGTATTTGGCTTAAAAATTGCTGTTTTAATGAAAAAAGGGATCATTTAAAACTAACAGATACAGGTATTTGTTTTCCATTGAGTTTATTTACGCTATAGGTTAAAGTGCAATTTCAATACATTTTTCATCAAGAAGATTTTTAGAATAGCGTTGTTTACTTTTTTCAGTTTTGTAGATTCAGTTTGTCACAGTATTTGTACTTTCTGTTTATTTAGGCTTCAACTAAAACAAGCACTTGCATTGAGTAATTTGAAATTTAGTGGTATATATGAATTTATAATAAAATGCTTTTGTTTTTAATATTGCTTAAAGACCAAGGATCCTCAGCTCCATCTCTTTCTGAACGATTACAACACATTTTTCACTGTGACTCAGAGTGGCATCACCCGCTACCTCACCCTGCTGCAGCCTGTTGACAGAGAAGTCCAGCAGCTTTACACCTTCTCGGTAAGCTAAATACACTTGAAGGCACATCAGGCATTGTCCAGAGTGAGCGTTGAAAAATGATTAGTTATAACGCCATTGTAGATCATTAAAATGGAGGAAGAAAACCAGCAAAGGATGAACAGCACTGGGGGGAATTGCTAGCTGGAGTAGCATGCTCTTCCAAAACGTGTATGTTTGGTTTGATAACACCATTTTAGATCACCCTACCAGCAGCATCTCCATGGTCCCAGGCTTGTGTCCTGCTCCTCGCCACCCTCTCATGACACAGTCTGGCTCTTCTCTTTTGTACCCCGCTGGGCCTTTGCGGCCATGTTTGCCTTTTATTTTCTTGGCCCTTGAGTTAGGAACATGATGTGTGTAATGGCCTTTCCGCTTTATTTTTGTACAAATTAAAAAAGTAGGCTAACATAAACCACAGCCAGCAGTATTTAAAAAATGAAAAAAAAAAAAAAACCCTGAAAAGTTTAAATGGACTTAATATTCCCTCAGGCATTTCCCAGTCTGTGAATAAACAGCAGCCCGAAAGCAATTTGCAAATGTGCTGTAGGGAAGCCCTGTGTTTCCTCTGCAGGGGTTCCCAATCAATGCTTCCATATTTGCTGTGTGTTTAGCATTTGAAAGGAGAGTTCAGATTTCCTCTATTAAATAAGAAAGCTTCTAGCTCTTTAAGTCCCACCTTAAAAGAGTGACTCTGAGGTTGAACAGGCAGCTCCTGTGCCGGGCAGTGCCTGGTGAGACTTGTGGTGTCAGACAGGTTTGTGAGCAGTGGCCAGGCCCTGCTCCTTGAGGGTGTTCTGCACAGCTGGGGACAGGCTCTGCCCTTCCAGCCATGCTCTGTGGCTCCGATCCTGGCCTGGGACTGGCCCTAACCCTGGGAAATGGTTATTCTCCTGCTGATCTGACACAGTGTATTTTACAGGCGCTGTTGCATTTTGCTTTTGCCCCAAGTCTTACACACTGCAGGCTTGAGCTCAGCTGAAGCCTCCTGTAATTTACTCGTAAGTGTAGACAAAAAAGAAAAATGAAATGCTAATTTGTATTTGTCATACTGTATTTCCTCATAGTTGGAATTGTATTAGGAATGCACCACTGAAATATGTTCCTGTTCTGCTTTATTTTTTTCCCCCGCTCCTGAAGATGACAGCTTCTGATGGCGTACAGGAGAGTTCCCCAGTGACAGTCAATATCGTGGTGATTGATGCAAATGATAATTCTCCAACCTTCTCCAACATATCATACAATGTCAAGATTTATACAGATATGAGGCCTGGGGAAGGTGTTATAAAGGTAATTTCAGGTCTTTTTATTAGCTTTGTTAACTTGTTCTCTGTTAGCAGTAGATGGACTTGTTAATACGAATTGGAAATGTACTCGAAACAGCTAGAAATAAAGTCTGTGTATCTCTATCCATGTCGTTAGTTACGTAAGTATTAAAAGGTTGTGAATACTAAATGATAGGCCTGTCTTAGATGTATAGCTGCAGTTCAGCTGTTTCATCTAAAGTTTGACAAAACCTTTTCATCTGAAAAATCTCAAAAAAATATTCTCCTGTATTAGCAGGATATTGAAATAAAATATTTTGGGAGAACAGGTAAACGATTTAGTGGAACGTAACCAGAAATGTTTTACCATGCCATAAAACCTTTTGGTTTTTACAGAAGCCTCAAGTCATTTGTTTGTAGAGCAAATGAGTAGTGAAAAATGTGTTGAACACAGGCCCAGAGAGAGAAGCAGTTTTAATTAAAGTTTGCAAGCACTGATTTATATTTCAGCGCAGACTGGAGGTGAATCCTGGTTGCACTGAAGTTAATGGAAAAAGCCTTTTTTGGGTGGTAATTCTTCTAGGATCTCAGCCGTGCTCCTGAGTGCTTCCAGTCTAGATTGATGAGAAGACAAGATGCTGTTAGTGGATGTCGGCATTCAAGGCTGGTAGAAGGCAGTGGGAGTATTGGAAAAAAACTCCAATTCATCAGCTGACTTAAGTAATAAAATATTATTTTCTGAAATATAATCAGCAACTAATCATTTGAAGGCAGCAGTAATTTGACAGCATTAGAAGAGAGTTTAGTGTCTGTTTTGGCATGTGCCAAAACTTGAACTGTATTGACTTGCTGCATTTGTTATCCTTGGATCTTCATTAGCGTTATTCTTGTCTCTCTATCAGTCTGGGCTACAAGTGCTTAAAAGCATCAATGAGAGCCATGGGGACATTTTCAGTAAGACTTGAAGGAGAGATAGAAGTTTTAAATGTAATTAAGTTCCTTCAAGCTCTGCACAAGGGTCTGTGCAAAAAAAAATAAATAAAAAAAAGACCAAATACTGTTGTCTGGAATGAGCAAAAGGCGGGTGGAGCTCAGGAGCTGTGTGTAGGGTTTGCAACATCTCATAAACTCCTAACTCTGTGTATAAAGGTGTGGATTTTGTGACTACAATACATTCACTTGGTATTTAAGGTACAGGGATAGGTACAGTGCTGAAAAAATTTAGGTAGAAGTTTTTTTCCCTAGAGCGTAAACAATCTAGTCCAAAAAGAAATCATCAGGGCTATGATACGGCCTTTGCTGTGCCGGACATCAGGCAAAGCAGTGTGCTATGGATTTAAAGTATTCGCGTATCTACATGATTTTTCCTATTAATGGTGCATGTGTCAGGAAAGATGAGGCCGAAGGTGTTGCTAAATGAGATTGCAGCACGTATGAAAAGAATGATTTTGGTGCCCAGGGTTGGCCTTAAGGATGCTCTGAGCTGCCCGAGTTGTATTTGTGATGCCTGGGATGAAGTAGAGCAGCGACTGTGCTTTTCTAAACCAGCTGCAATGCTAAAATACTTACCTGTTCAAAGGGAACGTGCTGGTCTGAGGGTTTATACTTTCTGGTGTTTCAAATGCAAATATTTTCAGACACTGGAGGCATGCAAAGAGCAGGAGTACAAATTCCTCAGTAAATTGTTCCTTCTGGGAGAAAGCAAGAGGACGGATGGCTCTGCAAGACCATCTACTTTAGCCTGTGCCACCAGAACTAGCTCAGCAGAGACACAAGTTAAGTCATTGTGAGTAGGTTCAGTCTGAGGGACTATTACGTTCTGCTCCTCCCTTGCCCATCGCAGCTCTTAACACTTTGCCTTCCCACACTGACGCTACGTAACCGCCTGTATAAAGAGCATCGATCAGATCAGTGAAATTATGCAGATTAGAAACACTGCAGGGGTGAAAAAGCATAAGAGCAGAAATGGTAAGAAGTATAGTTTAGATGTAAATATCGTGTAGAGCATTTGAACTTAGCTAATGCCTGAGGTAGATCTGGAAAAGATCCCTTCTAGAATGACACTGTGAAGTTGGGAGTAGTGGGGAAGTCAGGCCTTAAACTTGCCGTTGCTAAGAATGAAAATTCTTTTGGAAAATGTGAGATTTCTGAGAGTGAGTTTTTTCACCTCCTCCACGCTTCTGTTTGCAAGGTCAATGTGTGATCACTTACAGACTATGTAAGTTCATAATGTTGTCAGAGATGGAGGGTAGAAAATTCTGGCTGTTTCTGGGAGAGGGGTTGTTTATTAACATTGCCAGATGATCTGCGTGTATAAACAAACTGACCAAAAAAAAAAAAAAAAATCTGAGAGTTATCTTAAGATTTCTGCATACTGTGGTAATACCAGTAATAACGATTTCAGGCTGCTGGGGTATTTGCGAAGGTGCTTGCCTTGTTATTTGGCCCAGGCTGCAGGCACGGAGTCTTTCATTCAGTTTTGTAGGAGAGTGAGAAATGGGATTTGCCTTGTGGAGTTACGAGGAGCCACCGATTCTGTGGTGCCACAAATACCCATGGGTTTCCTTAGGCCAGGAAGGTGGATATGTGCTGCCTGATCACTGTTTGCTTCTGCTTTATAAATCCCTTCTCAAATGGAAAACGGACTACTATTTTTTTTTTCTTTTTTAACTGCTAATACAGTGATTTTGATGATATACTTAGCTTGTTCTCTATATGCGGAGCAAACTCATCTTGTAACCCTGTCTCATCATTGGTTTAAGAATTATTTGAGATTCTCTGCTGCAAGATGACGATCAGCTGTGATAGTTCCCATGCAGAAAATGACCTGGGTCAGATATGATTAGTCTGTAAAAACCACTTTCTCCAATCTCTCTCCAATCGGAGAAAGTAGGTTAGAAAAAGAACACTGACCTCAGTGAATCTCTACAATCTCATAATCATTTACACATAAGGGCTGGCTTGGACTTAACTTACTACTACTCAGGCTTATTTTCAGAGATGATTAAGGAAAGATTTCTTTTATGAGGCATGTAATCTTCGTACAAAAATGCAAATTTCTGGTATAGTAGTGTAAGTGCTGGCATGTAGTTGCAACTTTGCTTTCTTTATCCTGAAGGTAAAAAGGGATTCAGATTTTTTCTTTTTTTGCTGAGTGCAGTTGGGTGACAATGTACAAATAATCCCAATTTGTACTTGCTTATTGTCCCATTTTGCGGGAAATTGTTTTGATTTTACTCCTGAAAAAAAACCCCAAACATATTAGTTAACAGTTTAGATTGTGTTTGATGTCTGGTGCGCTCTTGGGGAAAAAATAAAAAAAGGTAAATTAGAAAATCCTTAGGGTCTGCTTGAAAATAACCATAGATAGCAAGAAAACCAAATTCATTACAAGTGAAATTCTTGGGTTTTTCCAACTTTTTTTGTTCCCCCTGGGTGGTTGGAGCAAGACATTTCCTTCCTTTCGCTGTTGCCTTTAAGAGAAATGATCAAAACAGTGGAAACAAGTTCATGTGCTGCTGAGTTGCATCGGTTTTGTCTGGGAGCCTGGTGGTGGTGGGTAATTTACCTTTTGCCTTCCAGTTGTATACGTTCGCTGCAGCTTTGCATGGTGGTGTATTTTTCAGAAAGTTGGAAGGTATCATGACAGAGGAGCTTGTGCTCTTCATAGCAGTGACCTCTCTCCGCTTTCTGAGGATACAGAGCGGAGCACGGAATCTCTGCTTCCTGACTTCTTCTTGGGCAGGGGCTATGGCAGTACCATTGGGCTGTTGAAAACAGAATTGGTTTGGGAAGTTTTTGTTTCAATTGTCTATCCTGAGTAATTGTAAGATTGTTTGAGGCCTTGATTGAGAAGAATGTTTTCTCAGTTCAGTGTGTATATCTGTATATTCTGTCCCTTTCAGCTTGAGAATTTCTTACTTGAATTTTTCCCTCTGCTTTTATAGGTATTTTATAGTGCTCCCTGAGAGAGGCAATAGCTGATTGAGAAATCTGTCCTTTAAAACAGTTAAATACGTGGTAAATAATAATTATCATTAGAAAGGCTGATTAATAATAGAAGTAAAGTACTTAGTTCCGTCTTTTTTATATTATAATTTCACTCTTCTGTTTTTCACTTTTCTATTAGTACATTCTTCCTGTGACTCAGATATTTGAACTAGTTGCGCATTGATGATTGGAGTGTGCAGCCATAGTGCAATAATATTTCACACAAGTAATTTTAAATCCACTCTGTTTCTTCAGACATCTCTCATTTCAATAGGCAGCATAAACTATGCAGGGCACAGAGAAAATTGAGCAAGAAAATGAGAGCGCTGAGAAGGGACAGAGGATGGCAAAAAACCAGTATCCATCTAAATCTTTGTGTAAAATTGCCTGAAGGTCAAAGACTTCCTTGGCCCATTAAAATATTCTTACATGTGTTTCTTTTTGCAAAAAAACTCGTGAACTGGCCTTAAGAAGTATGTGCTGCTCTTACTCTGTTTTAAATTTATCAGTCTGAAATAACCTATTTTAATTTATCTGCGTGTCTTAACAGGTACCTAATTTCCTCTTGCAGAGGTATGACCCATGTTCAAGGGCCCTCTTAGAAGAACAATTAAATAACCCCATGATTGAAAATGGAAAATAAGCTATGCAGTGGATTAGTGCGTTACCTGTTCACCTTGTGCCAGCTGAAACAATTTTGCCTAAAAACACCAGTGCAAGTTAATTTGGAGGTCCCGCCGCAGAACCTGGCCACGCAGAGCACTTAACTTTCCACATCGCAGCATAAACAGCCATTGTGCTGAAGGTCAGAAATGAAAGCAAAAAGATAAAACATGGTAAAACTGCAGGCAGTGAAGTTTGTCACTTACCTCTTGCTCACAGTAGAATCAGTCTCGAGCAGTAACAGTGCTTTGTTGTACACGGGGACAAATTTTATTTAGAGCCATTAAATAAATGCCTCCTCTGGGACTCTTTGCCATTACCTCAAATGCAGCTTCTCAGTGCTGGATTGCTTTGTCTCTTCTAAACAGTTTCTTTCCATTCCCTGCAAATATGCACACGTGACCGGAGCCATCCTTGCATACAGACACACACTAAATTATGTCTTGGGGACATGTTTGGTTATTTGCAGGTTGGCATGTACGGTCATGGTTTACAGCTCTTAAACGTGCATCTTGCAACGATTTCGAGGAAATCTTAGTAAAAGTCATCTCCAAACCACACTTAAGGTTTTATTTATGTGGTTTTTTGTGTATTAATTTCCAGCTACAAAGTAAACATTATTAACAGAAGCAGAAAACAAAACCGGGTAATGCTTGCGTTTCTCAGTTAATGTGCTTACATATGCAAGTGAAAATAAAATGGATAGAGACTTAATGAAATGTCTAAAGGAAGGTATTGAAAAAGTATTTTGACCTGCCCTATGTTGGTGTCACCTTCTGTGGGCTCAAGTTCAGGATTACCTCCCTCACAATCCTCTTT
Source organism: Chionis minor (assembly GCA_013398295.1). Taxonomy (NCBI): domain Eukaryota; kingdom Metazoa; phylum Chordata; class Aves; order Charadriiformes; family Chionidae; genus Chionis; species Chionis minor. Next base: position 462,748 of record VZSF01003473.1, on the reverse strand, counting down.
CGCCCCTTACATGTAGAAACTCAGCACTGCTTTTCCTGGTGAAACCAGTGGCTGAGTTGTTCTGCTGAGCCCTCGAAGGATGAGGAGGCTGTGTAAGTTCCCATCTACATTCTGGCAGCCCAGCATTTCTCGCTGCTGGGCTGCTCCGGAGGACAACTGTACTGTTTTCCCTTGTTGCTGTTACACAACCTAAACATGTACTGAGTGTGGCTCTGGAGCCGTGCACTCGCTTGACTGGAACACTCGGTTTAAGGAGAGCCGCCGGGAGGCGAACTGGCGTTCTGCAGGATTCGCTTTAGGTCAGTATGAGTCAGGCCAACTTTGCTCAACGTTTTGTAGATAAATGTAGGGCTGCTGGAAAGGTCAGTAATCACTTCACCTGTTTAGGGCAAGGTCAGTAAAAGCATTGCAGCGGAAAGGTTGCAGGTGAAATGTTGAAGCCCTGTTTCCTCCAAGTATAGAACAAGCCTGAACAGAGCTTATATAGTGGCAAAGAAAGTGTCTTTTTCAGCTGTTAAGACCATCATTGTAAGTCTCCTTTTCCTTTCAAGAAGACCACTTCTTGCTGCAGCAGAATATGCACTTCTTTTGCAAAACTTTCAGTACATGAAATTCTAACGTAATGAAGCTGATACTGCTGCATGCAGAAAGTTTCTTAGGAGAGTAAAATAAACCTTTTTTTTTTACTTCTTTCTGTATATTTTAGACTGTGTTTCTCAAATCTCGTTAACTATGAAGCTCTATCGGTCTGGGACAACTGGAGACGGAATTTATAGAACCATATATTATGGCAGCTATTTAACTTTAATTCTGTCCAATTCTATGTTTGATTACTGGTTTTGCCCCCAAAACGTTATTCAAATCACTTATCTTTTCAAGCATTCAGTATTTGTAAGTTTAATTAACGTTATTAATCTATGTTCTTGTGTAGTCAATTAATTTTCTTTTTCATGTCGTCACGGTAAAAGCTGGCCTTGGTCCAACTCCTGTCATTACATACTTAGCCCCTTGTATTTTGCATAAAGCCTTTGTTTATATTTTTGTGTATGTTACTTTTGAAGTTCAGTAGCAAAGGTTATAATGGCACTTTTCTTCTCTATGTTGCTTAGTTTGATAGCTGCTCCTTGCGAGGTTGAGGAACACATCCGGCTGCGTATGGAAATTATAGAATGAATGGAAAGAAAAGAAGTTAGAGAGGGGTTTAAGCCCTAAACCCTGAGAGGGTGGAGAAAGTCTGTTTTACATGCTCAGTTTTGGTTTGTTGACTGACCATTGCAAGTTAATATATCAGTATATCAAGGCATTGTATGGATGGAATGTAAAGCATGTTACAAAAGCGTGGCCTTCGTAGGACTACTTTTTCAGAATTTCAAAAGGAAATATAGAAGGAGATAGATATGGTCTCAAAAAATAACCCATGGATATTCATTTGCTTTTTAAACTTCGAAGAGGAGATGATCTCTGCTTGATGATTTTTTTTTATTGGTATTTCAAGTGTTTATTCTGTGTTTGATATATTATGGGATGTCTCAAAGTACAGATGAGGATGAATTAGAAGATTTGCTAATTCTAGCACAACAGTGATCAGTTTGAATTATTGAAAGGAAGCATCTATGACAAGTTGAATTTATCTAAGCTGATTTTAATTTAAGTTTAAATACTTCTGTGTTGGGAATTTGCTTTGAGTCACTGCTGTGTGTGAAAGAAGCAGAACACCGATTACCTCAGGAGAAAAGTAGCTTAACTATCACACTTTTCAGTTGATGAATACTGTGTACAACCTATTCCATGTAAAAAATGGTCAATCCTCCATAGAGTAACTCGGTCCCCAACAGCTTGCACTCCCTAACACAGAAGGTAAACCCCACTTCCATTAATACGCTTACCTTTTAGCATTTTAGTTAATTTATTCTGTTTAAGCTATTGTGTAATTAGTTCTTGGCTTTCATATTTCATATGGAATTTCATATTCCACTGAGCCTGTGGGCATAAAGAATTGAGATTATGCTTTAAAGCAGCTAGATGCCTGAGTTTTTCACGTGCTCTCCTTGGTGTTTAATGTTCTGTGCAAACGTGGTTAACTTGAGTACTACAGCTTTGGGTTTTATTCTTCCTCTCCCTTCTTGTTCTAGTTGCAAGGTTTGGTTCCTGCTCTTCCAGTTCTTCAGCTGTCCTTGGGCAAAGGTGGTTTAAAAGTTGTAGGTAGTGCTCCGAAAGGCTCTGACCTGCTGAAGGTTGAGTGTGATGCTATATTAAATGGTTACATTATATCCTAATGTAGCAGGGACTTCAGTGAGTTCCTCTACCCGTCTGCAACGCTGTCAGAGTGTCACTGGGACAAGAAAAGAGTGTCTGGCAGGCAGACGTTTAGCCTGCTGTGTCGACTGGCCCTGGCTGAGATAACGTGTCTGATCGTGCCATCGGCTTCGCAGTCATCACTAAGGTTTTGTGTCATCGCCTGTTACCCTTAAATGCTGCACTTGCAATCCCTGTGTGCCCTGCTGCCCACTGCCATGAGTGTTGGTGTCAAGAAAGCCCAAGCAGACAGGCCAGAAGAGACCTTTTAAGAAGCTACATGTCTATTTTCTTTTCATTCTCACTGTAGTGGCCCTGCAGGGAATCGTTTCTGAGGCTGGGATTTCTTAGTGCTTTGTACATCCCGGGGGGACGCTCTGCTTGCTGTACCTGCCGGTGCCCCTTGCCACTTCCCACCACGAATTGCTCGGCTGCAGCTGGGAGCAGCAGGAGCCCCTTGTGCCATCGTTCCCTGTCATTTCGAGTCCAGCGCTGTTGGTGCCGGGCATCTGGGTGCACAGGCAATGCTGACACCGCCTGCTGTGGCCTCCTACATCGAGTGCTGCTTGTACCCTTTTATGTCATCCCATGCACTGTTTGAGGTAATAGAGAGTTATGCAAAATTAAGAGCCAGCTGAGAAACCAGTGTGTGCATCAGCAAACTAACCCCTGTGGGAAGAAGAAATTCACTTAGGAAGTCCAGAGATACTGGACTTTGATGGTACTTTGGTGACTCAACCCTAAACCTAACAAAATGCCGTGCTCCTTTTTTTCCTGCATATGATTATAATTAAGATGCAGTTTTAATCATAGCAATAGAAGTCAAGTGATGGACACTGTGAACAGTTTGCTGTGTGATTATACGTCGTATGTAGCATAACCTGTGTTGTTCTAAATATGAGTAAGGGGAGAGGAGAGGTGAGAGGCTTAGCTAGGACATGGGGCTGTCAACTGGCGCAGCTGAGGCGTGGATGCATGTTTCCGGCTGTGGTACAGCAGGGGTCTGGTGTGAAGTCTCAGATTGCTAGTCATTTGCTTTGTGGCGTGGCAGTCAGAGTCAGTGGTACTCAACACTTGGCTAAAACCAAAAAATATGAATCTGGAGCTATATTTTCTGGCCGTGTGTGTAAACGTTTGATTTAGCGTGGCACGCTACAGAAGTGGGATAAAGCTGTTACCTTTCCCAGGGGCAAGATAAGAACCCCTCCTCTTCATTACATTCATCGTTATCATTTGGGTCTAAAATACTAGGCCTGAGATTTTTCTCATGCTCAAAATCCAATTGTGCAATTAAAGAGAAGAAACGCGACAAGCGAGAGTAATCACAGTCCCAGCAGAGAGGTGATGTAGAGGCAACAAAGTACAGAAGTCCGTGCTCAGTTGCGTTTATCACACAGCACTGAGTTTGCCCCCCTAAACACAGCCTTTCAGGTAGGTGGCGTCACGTTGGCCCGTGAAATAGGCCTGGCGCGTCTGTGATGTGCGTGATTGTGTTTCCTGCCTGTGTATCCGTATGGGAACAGCTGCCATGTTCCTTCCGCTCGCCTTCCCTTACGCTACGTGCACATGTGAGTAATGCAAACCTTGTTCTCCAGTTCCACACGAGGGCTTGAAATGCAAGACCTGGATATTAGAAGTTCAGGCAGTAACAAGGCGGTCACTTGAAGAGCATAGCGAGGGATGGGAACTTGCAGTAATTAAATATGATCCTCTTGTTACGTTTGCAAGACAATAAGTATCTTCTTCCCCCTTCCCCCTCTATAGGAAGTGTTATAAATTCCAATCTACAGAGCGTAAACTTCATCCTAATTAGTTTTCTGAATTCGTATCTTAAAATAATTTGGTTGCCATATTAGGTAAGCAGTTTTTCTCTGCTTCATGATGTTTTTACGCCTATTATCCTTCATTTAAATTGTATCCTTGTTGTACAGTAATTAGAAATTACTGCATATGTTACAGGTGTTCAAGTTTCCCCTCTACTTCCTCTACCCCTACCAAGTTGCCTTACAAAAAACTATTAAAATACAACACTGAACCATGCATGCTGACATTCTGGTTTTGAATTGCAGCTCACCGCTGTAGATGCGGACGAGGGACCCAATGGACAGATAGTATATGAAATTTTGGCTGGGGATCAGGGAGACTTCATCATCAATGACCGAACAGGCCTTATCACCATTGCTCCAGGAGTTGTATTGTCAGTGGGGCGATCCTATGCTCTCACTGTCAAAGCATCTGATAGTGCTCCTCCTGCGCAGAGAAGGTAATTAATCTTATAATGAAACCAATTTTGTAATCAGTGCTTAGCAGCGCGTAAGAAGTGTGGCACACCCTTATGTCTCTAACTCTGCACTGGAATACGATCCAATGTGTTCTGTTTGGTGTAAGGATCACATTTTGGAGAAGTGTCATATTAGAAGTCTTTCACTTTTTGTTCCTTATTTACATTTTCCTTACAGTACGCAGTTTTCATTATGTCACTTGCTTGTAATGGTCTATTTTTTAAAAGTTCATGTGTTGTGTTGTCATTTTGCATGCCGATTTGTGAAGAGAAATTGAAGTGAAGGAATGTAAGGAAGAAAGCAAGTGAGAAGGGAGGTGCTTTTTGTTCAGAATGCAGCTTGCTGTGTTGCAGACGGGATGAGAAATAGCCGGGCTGCTGAGCTGGAGACTTTCTCTCCAGGTATAGGGAGTGCAAGGTCAGCCAGAGTTGGCATCCTGGGAGCAGACTTGACAAGCTGTGCCAGTGGTGAGCAGTGCCCCCACTAAGACCTGAATTCTCACTGGCAGAATTATTTCTGTTTTCCACCAGCTGATAGAGAAGAGCAGCATGCAAATTTAGTATGGTTAGAAGAGGGTGCTCTCATGTTCAAAAAAAAAAATCAAGTCCCACTTACCTGCTTCTTTTGAGTTTGTGTTCTTCATATGGCAATTGTGGACAAAAGTTCTCATTTCATGAACAGGTAGGGGGTGCATAAAAGTGGCTCTCGTGTTCTGGGCCTGGTATTGATAATGTGAGAACCTCATTGTCCAAAGACGATGGCAGAGAGGAACAGCAGTCTCCAGCATTTAAATCTCCCACAACCTTTTCTCTTTTCCTCATATGGGGAATGTAAGAAGGAAAGATTACTCAAAAATGTAATTTCAGTCATTGGCTTATCTTCAGGGCCTGCTGTTTCTGTCATGTCTCCAAGAAAGCAGCTCATACTGTTCTGCACCTATTTTGTAACTACATTTTCCAGTCAGTGGAGTATTCAGATTGTTAGATTGTTCATAAAAGTAATACCTGGTAACACAGTCGTCTGGTTGAATTTTCTTCGCCTTTCCCTCTGTTGCTTGCTTTCTCGATAAGCCCTCTCAGGGTAGCTGTGATAGCAGGCTATTAGTAGTGCTGAGGAGAAGATTGTGGACTATTATGCACTTACTTTTGTATAGTACTAGCATAGTATTAAAGTGGAGGAGAAAAGTCAATATTAAAAAAAAAAAAGAAAAAAAAGAAAAGACAGAGTCCAGCCATGTGGTCCCAACAACAGTAACCGCTACAATACAGCTTTGATTGCTACCAGGTCCTTTTATGCTTGAGAAATCTTTATATTATCTAAAAATATATACTTCTCATGTTGTATGTTGGGAGCATGTGCTTCATCCTCTGAAAAATGTCTTTATTGCATCTTCAAAAGTGGAAAAGCTCTCCTTTCTTGTGGTTTCTGCTTGTCTCCCCTTTCATGGCTTTATAACATGTAATTTGCTTCATAGCTTTTAATGTGTGTTCCAAAAACCATTCCATCTAGGCAGTATTTCTGTAGTGGCAGTAGGTGGCCCCAGGGCCAGCCTGGCCTTGAACTGAGGTGGTTTTGGGGCCCAGAGCTGTTTTTTCTGTGTCTGTGATGGTGAAAAAAAAAAAAATAAATCAAGGGGAGGGCCACTGGACCTTCAGGAAGGTGCCGTGGAGAACAACTCTTGGAGAACACTCAACAAGTGAACAATGAATGTTCTCATGGAGAACACTCAACAAGTGGACAACTCTTGCTGTCTGGTAAGGTACATTTAGATAAAAAGATTTTGCTACCTTCTGGAAGTTCTTTCTGTAAGACTGGAGAGCCAGAAATGAGCTGGTTAGTGCTTGAAGCAGCGTCCTGTCATTTAACGTGTGGAAGAGGCAGGGAGAGCTCATGTGAGCTACAGCTCAGAGGTCTTTAAAACTGTCCTTTTGCACCTCCATAGTTTGTTCCTTCTGGCCGTGAGGTGGTCAGTGTCTCGCAGCTGGGGTTGTATGAACTTCTTGCTCCTTCTAATGCAAAGTTTGCATGTTGTGTTAGGTGGTTCACGTTGCCTTGGTGGAATCAGTAACCGGTATTTGAGACTAATAGGAATGGGCTAGGTATCTGCAGGCAGGGAGGTGTGTGCCCTGTAAAATAAATGAATAAATAAAGGATTTCCCTGTGATTTCAAATACTAAGTGTTTTTTCCCAAATCTGGACTGTGCTGCAGGGCATACCAAGCTAGCTGTAGTCGTGTATGCACTCTAGTTGTGTGTGTACACACAAACTATCCCCTTGCTTTTGCACAAAGCAAGCCCAAATAGCTGAACCTGGCTCAGGAACTGTAGTGCTGTAGCCTTTGTGAGCGCAAAGGTAAAATGAAATGCATGCTGTGTATCTTTTTTACATAGTATGACTTTAAAGTCTTGGCAGGTGACTGTACATGAAACCAGATATTTTGCTGCGTATTATTAAAGTGTCTATCCATAGCAAGCATCATTAATGTAAGTTATTGAGGTATAATTTAAGTACACTTAAGAACTTTAAGTGTATTTAAACTTATACAAAGTATAAAAGTTTAAATATAACTTTTTGGAATGGAAGTTATAGTTAAGCGTATAGTGATTAGCAGTTTCTATTACTGAAAAACGTGAGAAGAACATTTGTAAAATCAAATGCTTTTTTTTCAGAGCTTAGCCATTTCATCGTTATCCTCAGATTACTGTACAGTGGAAGCATTTCACTTGGTGGTAACAGTGCTTTGCTGGATCAAGCCCAATCTAGAAACTACTTGATCATGACAGTATTGAATTACGTAAGGGAAAAGTACACTCTCTTTTTGACTTGCATATGTAGAGATTGTTTGGCCAAAGATATATTGGCCCACCTATATATAAATATATATCCATTATGCATTATATAATGTAGCTGCATATGGAAAGCACAGAGCTAAAGCAGAGACAGGAACGCAGTCGCAGTGGCTCATTGACGTACTTTCTTTGCATTACCATTCAGCTGCAGCAGCGTACAATCATGTATTTCCATGATTGTGTGAGTTAGTGAGCATTATTCAGTTCCTGAGCTCTGTTCTGTGTGTTCATCTGTCCCGGCAGTGTTAGAACACCAAGGCCAGCTGTTGGAAGACTCAGCTCTGTCTCTTTTCCCATACCAAAGCAGATTTTGCCAGCCACTTACATGGGCTGTATGTGACACACACCAAATGAATGGGTTAAAATTGCAAAGTGCTAATCAAAAATGGATTGGAAATGAAAAAAAAGTAGCCGTTCAATGTTACAGTGCTTTTAATTTACAGACTACTACTGACTGCTTCACTTTCGTGATCTTATCTTAAAGATCTGAAGAAAATCTGCTTGCTGTTGTGGTATACAGAAACAATTTTAGAATTTGATAGACAATAAATCAGCCTGGGTATTATTAAGATGTAGCAGGATCAGGAAAAAAAATTCTACAGAACAATACATTTTTATTAAATATTCAGCGGTGGAAAAAAAATGCACGCTAAACCACAGCTATTTGGATGTGTGTATCACACAAAGACAGCAGCTACCCTAAGAAAATATGCAGCCCCGGTGCTCAAGTGATATTTTCTCTGCTAATTCATTGTGGTGTTGAGCATTTGGTGATGGTTTGGTTTTTTTCACTCCAACAATGTAAGTGTGGAACATTGATTCAGAAAGATTAGTGGGATACGAGGGAGTATTTTTGAAACAGGAAGCCAGGAAACTGACTGTAGTTTGTTTATAAGGAGGTAATCTACACTGTATGATCGACTTCAGTTGTAATGGTCCATCTTCCATCTTCCCCTGATTACACTGGCTTTGTTTATATCCATTGGGTCCATAATCTGCAGATTCAGCTTCTTAAATGCTCAAGTGTATGATAGATGGTAAGGCTCTACCATTTGCTGATGCATTTCAGTGCAAGTTAGGTACCCATTTAAAAGGTGATTAAATCAAATAAGGACCTGGCTATTATGTTCAAAGCAGGAAGATCCTTGTCTCCTGTATTTGTAGGTGGAAGCGAATCCAGCACTTGCTCCAAAGCAACAAGGCTGTGGCAAGGCAGCGTCCAGGGAAAGCTCGGGATTGCCCTGTACTAGGTGGTAGCCAGGGTTTTGGGGCGCTGATGGATGTTTGCTAAGCTGTCATGACATGGCTAGCGGTGGAGCGGTTTAACATTGAAGGCTCGTTAGAGTCAACTTGTTTTTATTGTTAATATACACGTGGTGGATTGACCTTGGCCAGCTTGTTAGATACCCACCCAGCCGCGCTTTCACTCTCCCTCCTCAACAGGACAGGGGAGAAAATAAGTTGAGAAAGCAAGATAAACACATAGAGATCATTTATCACAGGCAAAATGGACTTGACTTGGGGAAAACTAATTTAACTTATTGCCAATTAAAATAGGTTTAGATGGTGAGAAATAGATTAAAAACTAAAACAGCAACTCTGCCTTTTTCCCAGGCTCAGCTTCACTCCTTCATTCCCAACTCCCCTGCCTCTGCACAGTGTAGGGAATGGGGAACAGGGCTGACGGTCAGTCCGTAACAGCCCCGCTTTGCTGTTCCTTCCCCCCACACCTTTCCTTGCCCCACCAAGGGCTCCCCATGGGCTGCAGGGGTGTGTCTTCTCAGGCGCCTGGAGCACCACCACCACCTCCTCAGTGCTCACAAGGCTGTTCCTCAAACTTGGGTTTTTTTCCCCTCATTCTTTTCCTGTTTGGTGTTTTTCCCCTTTTGTAAATCCGTTTCCCCAGAGTCACCACCATCGGGACTGAAGAGCTGGGCTCCTCCTCACAGAGACCCCTCAGCCCTGCTCCTGCCCCAGGGCACAGGCACCCGTGCAATACCACCGAGGAGCACGTGTCTCCTCTTGGAAGCAGCTCTGGGTGTGTACTCCAGACTCGCCAGAAGGTGTGGCTGAGCTGTGAAAGGTGGGATGCACTGGGCTGGCTTTAATCCTTTCCCCGTGGGCTGTGGGGCACGAGCTGCGCACATGGATGCGCCCCTTCTGCAGCAGTTACCTACAGGTGCGACTTGTCCTTCCGTATGGGGGCATTCCTGGATCATTATCTCGGAGCACGGTCAGCGTGCGCTGTGTGACACAACAGCTGTCAGTAGCTGTCAGTCACGGCCTGGCAGCGATGGTCTGCCCAGCTCCCATCAGTGGTGTGGAGTTACAAAACCTGCTGGCAAAGGAAGGTGTGAAGCATCTGTGATGCAGTGGTGACTGTGCTTGATCAGAATTCTGTACAGCTAATTAAAAGTATTGGTCAGTGACGTGTTGTTTTGGTATTTAATGAGTTGTATCAGTTAACGCAGCTGTTTCAGCTCTAAGGTGTCTGGTAATTTCTGGTAGGAGTCTCTAAAAACGCTCCAAGTTTGCTAGCCCTGCAAGGGGCAGCTCATTTTGTGTGCACGTGTTTCTTTTCTCGCCCTGCCCTCCACCCTCCCTCCCCCCAAAAATAAAAAAATTGGGACAAATTGCTTTGTCCTGAAACGGTTTCCTTCCTGCAGCCTAAAGCCTGAGGTTTATCAGCTTTGTCAAAGGGCTTCTGTGGAGGAAATCCACACTTGCAGTGTCGCACTTGCTCTCCCCATGATTTTTTTCTGGAGCCGGGGTAGTGTTTTAACATATGGTAGAGAGCACAGGTGGGATAACTGAGCAAAGATGCAAGAGAAAGGTCCTTTTAAGCCAGATTTTAAATCTCTCTTTCAACTTCAGGGTGACTTTTGGCTCCCTTTCCCAATTGGGAGCAGCTGAATAGCAAGTGTGTCTACGGCGTGGTTTCTGCAGGGTCTGTAGTGAGTGTCAGCGTTCCCAGAAGAGCCTGCCGTTTGCAGGCTGGAATGCCGTTTGCAGCATATTTGGGGTGGGGGTTCAGTGAGATTTGAAGGGTTTCCCAGGTTTCCTCGGTGGGTTTGGCAGTCTCCAGTATTGCTGTGGCTCACTAGTCTGAAGTGGGCTTGGGTTTATCTGTGTGAGCCGCAGTGTTGATGCAGTCTGTCGTGGAGTTGTGTACATCGGTCTTTTCCCAGCATTATCCTCTCAATCAATGTTTTCTATTCCCTCTCTTCCAAAGAAACTTAGCAAACCAAATGACAGCAGGGATGCTCTGCGACTAGATATTCTGCATGGCAGGAGCAGTTGCCATCTCAGAATTTGTCATGCTTTTGTAGAGGATACAGTATCACCAGGGGATTATGAGTCGTCTTTGCACGTTCAGCGTGCACTGATATCTTCCTGCTTTGTTTTTCAAAGAGCACTCGGGCTACTTTTAAAGAAATTACTTAGCTTTTCGTCTTGTTAATGTGGCAGCCTGCTTTATTTTTGATGCAGAATGAAAAATATGTCCTGGAGCTTTTAAAGGAGCAAAGGGACGTTGTTAGAGCTAGAGAACACACAGTGGATAAAATGGATGTTGTTGGTTGCCTTGTGTTTGTTGATGTATTGATTTTGACTTGGCTTTGACTGGTTTTTTTTTTCTTCCTGCATTACAGGAGCTCTATTACTACTGTTTACATTGAGGTCCTTCCCCCCAACAACCAGAGCCCTCCCCGCTTTCCCCAGCTGATGTACAGCCTTGAAGTCAGCGAGGCCATGAGAATTGGAGCCGTTTTGTTAAACCTGCAGGTACAGATGCTTCCCTGTAAGCCTTTACCACGTTCCTTCTGTTTGTGCCTGTGCCATGCGGAACCCAGTCCTTGCATACAGGGGGAAAGGAGAGTTTGTAGGGATTGAAAATTATTTAATTGTAATAAATAGCCCTTTTTACACAGACCATATAGGAAAAGTGCTTACTTGGATATTTCTGTAACTTCTTTTTTGTGTTAAATGTGCTAAAGGGTACTATAAGGCTGCATATGGGACTGAAGTACATGAGAAAAAAATTCCATGAATGGCTCAAAACTTGAAAGGCCTGTGATTTCTTATGTTAAAAAAAATATATATATATCTGCCAGCAAATCAGAGGAGCTTAGGAACTTCCGCACCTAATTCACACGGAATTTCAGCAAGATTTTTGGCACTTGGCCTTCTTCAACCTGTTGTTTTTGAAAAGCATCTGAAGATACTTACTCCCCTTGGTGTATGTAACAACTGCTGTGACCAGGAGAACAAAAAGCAGAGGTCCCTGTACTACCTGACCACCCAATGTAGCTCTGCAAGTGGAAGCAGTAAAAGCCCGTTAGTGCAGGATTGCTTATAAACAAGGCTGCACTGACACAGTTTACAGACCCGGGTTGCTTCTCTGTGTGCTGTGGCATGGTTAATATGTCAGCTTTCGCTTAGTTTATTTACTATTCCCTAAGCTTTCGCTGCATTGTGTTCTGTTCACGTCTCGAAAGCCAGTTGTGCAAAATAGGTAGATAAATTACAACTCTTTAGATGGTTATTTTCAGATCAAGAATTTAATATTAGTATGAAATAATTATGGCTTCAAGTCTAAAGCAATAAAATCGGTACAGCATGCTCTCCTGAGCATGGTTCCTGTAAACATTATAGCATTATTCAGACTTCATATGAAGCCATTGAAAGGAAGAAGGCTGGAGATACCTGAGCTAAACAGAAACCATGGAGAGCCGTAGCCTTATCTGCTTTAAGTCAGTGTAGCTCTATTGGAATCTGTTGAACTCGGTGGAATCAGGTCAGTTCATAACCACTGAAGTGTGTGCCTCTGTGTGTTTTGCACATTGCACAGGGAAAAAAAAAAAATCCAAACCAAAGCGTGTGAAATAAAGGGACTCTAATTGAGTCACTGAGGCAGGTGAATGGGTAAGTTTCTATTAAAATCATTTGCTGATGAAAGATTAAGATTATTATGGATGGTTAAGCTGATATAGTCACCTGTGCTGAGGGAGGATGTCTCATTTAGCTCAGTGCTGGAAATTAACTTCTGGCACATCTTTAATGCCTGCAGTAAGTTCGGAACTGAAGAGCTGTGCTGTTCGGGAGCCTTTTCCTCACTGGTGGGAGAAGCTTGGTTTTGCAAGCCCCAAAGAGTAACGGGAGCCAGGAGGATACTGAGCAACAAACATTTGTGTTTACTTGACAGGTGCTGGAATATATGGCTGAAGGCCTGGGTGATCTTCGGAGGCAGAAAAAATATTAGCAGGTTTTACTGTCTAAGGATATTTTACGCAATTTCAATGTGGTTAGAAAGTGAACCTCATTGTTGGAATAATCTGGCTGCTTTAATGTTTCACTAAACCCCAAATGCGTTATTAAGCTTTTGTTTTCCTTTTCAAATGATCCTTGGGTAAGGTATGCAGAGTAAATCTGGGAGAGAAAGCCTGTGCCAGGCAGGGCAGGGGAGATGCAAAATGCTCATGCCAGCTACTCTCCTGCTAGCCGGGACACTGGTGAGCAGTGATTGTTCTCCATCTACGTGACCTAGATCCCCAGAAGTGATGAGTTACTGTGCTGGGGAGAGTGTGACATGCTTCAGTTCGTTTTAAGAGCTTTGGAAGTGCATAGAAAAAGTTAACTTCTAATTATTGCTACTGCAATGTAGATTTATCTAATATTACTGTTATGCTATGCATGACTTGAATTCAGCTAGACAATTTCTGTTCATGAAAACCACTTAATTGTTAAATCACAAAAATGTGTGGCTTCATGTCCTGGGGATTAGTCAAAGAGTGTATCTCTTGCAGGGCTGGTGGTCCTGGGCCTGAAATGTGGATCCATTGTCTTTATAGTGCAAGTTCAACTGCCTCATTCTGCATGAATACGCCCATCTGTATTAACGGACTTTTATTGCATGGAGTGTATTTCTGTCTTCATCTTTTTTTATTCCCATTGTAAAATTGGCCAGGACATTTTAAACATTCATAGACTGAGTATTTAATCTTATAAAGTCTTGTGCTGGCTTTTCCAGGCAAACAGAAAGTTACCAGTTAGTCATCTTGGGGTTTTTATGGAATTTTAACAATAGTCTAAGCTATTGCTCATGTTCCTTAGGTAATATGGAATATTACCAGACCTCATATATTTAACAAGTGTTTTCATGTGTAAATTTTCACACTGACTTTGTCTCTCATGAGTAGTCTTATCAATACAGTAAGTGTTTTGGACTTAAGGTCTGTTTTGGGTTGGTGCAGTGGAATTAAGAGGTTATGCTTTTATGACTCCCTCTTAATAATATTTTGTTAGTGTTGCATGAGGATTACAAAACTGTGAGAGAAGGGAGCAAGTTATTTTAAATGTTTCCAAGTTATCAAGTCTGGATATCTACAAAACATCAGTGTCGACAACAATGCAAATGCAGCTGTTTTAAATTTGCCTATTAGACTTTAAAATACCTGTTCTAAAATCCTAAAAATAAAATTTGCTTTCTCCTTTTTCCGTAAAATTTTTCATGCAGATGATGGAAGGTTGTTTTTTTTCTTATACTATTATTTATTTTATAACGTACCCAGTTGATTGTGACTGGTGTTTTAATTAACAAAATTTGAGATTAATGCGATATTAAATGATCTCTGCAGTATTAATTTGTAAATAAACCTCAGTTTATTGCGTGCCTGGGAGGCGTTTATTGCTTCATGTTCTGCCAGCCATTATTAATTAAAATATGCAAATAGCACAATTTTTCTGGGAGTCTGCAAAACAAATAGGACTGTTATCACAGTCCGGTTATGTGCTGAACAAGGAAGGAACATGAAATCATTGTGTAGAATTTATGAAGTCACAGTATACAACTGATCTGGAAAAAAGTAGGTATAGATTGTTCTTTTCTTATGTGTAAGTCTTCAGTGTTTCTCTTATGTACATAATAACTTGATGTTCTTTGGTTTTAAAGAAAACAAGCTTTTTAAAACAATGATAAATTCTTCCCCTGTTTTTTTTTAAAGTATTTTGATTGAAGATTACATATTTTTCAACATAAGGAGCAAATGAAATGAGCTATTCTGAAATGAAATATTCTGTCTTTTTGAAAGTCTCCTGAGTTGTTAGGAATGAATGTAGAGTAGAAACAAACCCCTGAGATACCCTCACATGTGAAGGGAGGAGCATTCCCTGCAGGTAAGGTAAAAAGAGTACAAGGAACCACTAAAGCAACAAGGTTATTTTGCGGATGTAGAATCTATGATAGTCCTCAGAGATGCCAGCTAGCCACTTGTTCTGCATCCACTATTTGTATAGTTGGATATTTTCTCCTAACAGTTTTTCCACTTGTCTTTAATGACCATTCATATCATTGGCAAAAGAACATTTGAATTCCTCTCGCACCTCCTGTCACTTGATGCCATCTGTGGATTTTTATAAACAACCTTTCTATTCCATCAGTGGTGGTGTTAATGAAAATATTGATCAGTATTGGAACAAAGACACACACCTTTGCAGAATTCAGTCAATACTAAATGCTATCCACTGCTGTCTGACCTTCATTTTTATGATCAGTTTTATTCTGGCTTAATCCCGTCTTCCATTTGGAGACCACGTTGTCTAAACTTGTTTGTGAAAATGTCACAGAAGGCAGTGTGAAAAGCCTTACTATGGCTAAGATGCATTATTACGTCCACAGCCTTTTCCCGATTTACAAGACCTGTTGTCTTGTTATAAAAGAAGATTAGATTGCTTTGACATACTTTGTTCTTGAGAAATTTAGCTTTGTGTTATCCATCTCCATATTGTCATCGCAGGTACTTACAAATAATTTGATTATTTGTAGTTTTCTGGGAATTGAGCTCTACCTGTCTGGTCTGTGATTTCCTAGCTCATTCCTCTGTGAAAGATGTACCTTGTGTTTGCCCTTCAGCACGTTTGTCCTCTGTGAGTTTTCAAAGAAAACTGCTAATGGCTGTGAGATTGCTTCAGCCCACGTTTTTATACACTAGGATGAATTTCATCAGGCTTTAATTTCAGCAGATGATTTAAAGATGCTCTGTTTACGTACATATTCTCTGCCTTATCCTTTCCCTATTCACATCTGAGATTTTAACCCCTTTGTTACGACATTAGATTTTGTTAGCTGCTTGATTGAGGCTGAAACGCAAGTGTTAGCTCTTTGACCTTCTCAAACATCATCCTTTCTCCTTTTATACTGTGGCAAGGTACCACGTTCCAGGTTTCCTCTGTAATTTAAACATTTCTTTGCTATGCTTTTTATCCTTTTCTATTTCCATTACAGTTTTGCCTTGATTTTTTCTGACTTTGTCCCCATATACTTGTGCTTGCTTTTTCTTTATACTGGTTCCCTTCATCCAATTTAGCCACTATTTCTATATGTTTCCTTTGGTTAAGGCAAGTTGGTCTCTTACTAGATTCCCTGTCCTGCCTGCACACTGCAATAGTTGGTGCTTCGGTTCTTCATGTCAGGGGGCAGTGGTAGGTGGGTGTTGGGTTTTTCTTGTTTTTCTTTTTTTGTCTTAAGAACCGCTTTTTAGCTGGTCAGTCCAAAGATATGCACAGTTCTTGGCTGTGGTCTACAGGAAATGCTTATGGAAAATAGGTAAGAAAAAGGATGGTGGTTGAAAAATGAGAAACATAAAAATACTCTCTCCTTTCCTCTTTTTAACTCTGACCTGTCTCCTGTTAAATCCTATCTGCCCTTCTTGGAACTTGTTGGTTGGTTTTCTTGCAATTCTCAGAGCAGTTTTTAAATTGTTTTTACTGCAATAATCACTTTAGATTTTGCCTGCTAAATAGTTGTAACTGTGCGACAATGCAGTAGATGGTATTTTCTCTGAAAAGTCAAATAGTCTTTTTGGGGAAAAGGTGAGTGTCCACCTGACAAAAAAAATAACAATTACACGGGCATTTTTGGAAATAGATTAGCTGAAGCTTATCTTCAAAAGTCATGTACTCAACTTCTGGAAAGCTGTTTTGTCATCTAGTAGGTGGAATATACTTGTTTCGGTGCTGTTACTAGTCCTTCTTGAAGGTCTCATCCTGATCTTCATCCCCCTAAAAGCAAATTATGGTGAAGGGCGAGTGCTGCAATGTGTGCACTGCCAGTGGAGCCATCAACAAAATAATTGGGATTCTGGGAGAGTAACAGAAAGAAGAAACTGGATAAGAAGTGGAAATAAAGACCAGGAACAAAGGAAACAAAACGTTCAGTGTAATCAGTCTGTAGCTGCACTAAAATAAAAGTAATTGGATAAAGCCTGAATTTCATGCTTGCGATGCTGTGTTTATGTGTAATAGCAATTTGAAGGTGTGTATTCAGGATGATTGTCATTCTCTGTAGTGTAAGCATTCTGATATGCTGCAACTTTATTTTATGTAGCCCGTCTGTAATCACTACTCTTGCCTTAGAAACAGAGAGATTAGCGTCATTCCTGTAGATAACTTTTATGGAACTTCAGGGGTTAATTTTCCAGTTTATAAATTGAAGGAAAGAAAAGAAAGCTTTGTAACTGACTTTGGTTTATCCTCTTTTTTCTTAAAGGCTTTTGATAGAGAGGGTGACCCCATAAGATACCTCATTCAGAATGGAGATCCTCAACAAGTTTTTAATCTCTCTCAAAGGTAAGTGGAAAACCCTTAGAAAATAGACTTGTAACTTTTCAGTCAAGTGAATATGTGGGCTGAGAACAAAAGAAAAGACTTGTAATCAGACATATTCAGCTATTCCTTAGATTGGCTCTTAGACGTTAAATGAGAGCTCTTTGAATGATATCGCTCTCTGGAATTTTTCACAGGGGACTATTTATTTATTTTAAACACTTTAGTAGGTAAAACGCACTGAGGTGGAAACAGTCTATTTAAAAGAGTGACCAGGGATTAATTAAAAACCTTATACTTGTCAGCTCTTGAATAATGACAGGGACAATTTTTGCTTTAGTTTCCTGCCTTCAAGCGTTTTAGTCTGCAGTGGAAAATCTTTTGAGCATTCTTTTAAAATCTCTTTTCCTTAAATTGAATAGGAACTTAAATAGAGTTAGGGAGAGAAAGGTACATTACGAAATTGTAAGCACCAGGTAGTTCAGTGCCTGTCCCACCACATCCTTTTTTTTTACTCAAGCAGCTATTATTTACAGTCCAAAGTATCCTTTTTCTTTGCAGAAAGAAGGGAGGGTGGTGAGCTGCCTTGCCATGGTAGATGATGGGATGAAGGTAACCTGGGGCTTATTTGTTCGTGGTGTGGGTATAATTGCAAAAAAATGTTCTAATTTGGTGTGGATGTACTGAAACAGGTCTGTATATTCTGAGTAAGCTCCAGGTTATTTGCTGTGATAAATCTCCCATACATGGAGAACCAAATCGCTTAGGAAACTGTGAAAAAAGCCTTGAAGATCCCAAGAGAGGCTGATGCTGTTACCCACCAAGACTGATGGACCCTCTGATAATAAAGACTTGTCAGGCAAGGGAAAGGACAGCTTAGAGGGAGGAGACTGTTTCATTGAGGTGGCAAGAGCAAGAAATGATGTTGGGCTGCTGGGTTTAATTCAGTGCTTAGGGCTGGAGTTTTTGGTGCACCTCAGGGAAAGTTCAGCAGCTCAGAGGGAGCGCTGGGTCATAGGTCCTGCACAGCACAGATTTGTCAAGTGTTTTGCACAAAGGATGCCAGCAGTCCTCCCCTTAACGCAGAGAAACTCGGTCTCACCTACTCTGTGACCTTTAGAACTTTTGAATAATGAGGACTGTGCCTGGCTACATGAGAGATGCTCCAAAGCCGGGGTTACTCAGTTGGTGGTTGTTTTGTATATTCATGCTTATCACAGCACAGTTCATGTTGCACCATACAAGTCCTGATAGTTCTCCATACCAGAGAGACATAAAAAATGTGTGCAAGTTCAGGGCAACTTCTGGCCTGACACAAACCTGTGGTGTGAAGCTATTCTAGAAGTCGGATCCTAGGCAACTGCTGTATTGTCCAGCTTTGGATGCAAACAGTGGGGTGATACCCCGAAGTCAAGCTGTTAAAGGTTGGCATGTGAACTCACAGCCGTGAATTGAGTCTGGAAACAATGAAGAAGTCTCGGGTGTGCTCCCTGGAGGCTGCAGGCATCGCAAACCTCTATGTGTCCACGAGTAGGGGGGTGGCAGTTGGTAGGTGTCACCTCCCAGGGCTTGTGGGGGCAGTTTGGAGTCCTCCTCCATCCTACCCGGGCCTTCGGGACCTATCGTGGGCAGCTTGACACCCAGACACACAACACTCACCCTCACATCCGCCCCATGTGTGTTCCAGCATCGTGGCACATGGAGGGTTTCAGTACAAACGCAGGCATTTTTTTGTCTTTTTGATCTGTTGCCTCTTGGTGAAAGGGAGAGAGCTCTTTGAAGTGTTTTCCCCTTCCTGCTTGCCTTGCATCTGTTTTCTTGGAAATTGTTTGCGCAAAGTTCTCTTCAGCCTTTTGCAAGTTTTTTCTAGATACTGAAATGTCTGGTTAGGAGATTAAAGTAGGATTAATATTAAACAAAGCATATAGTTAATGTGAGTGGCATATTAAGGCTACGGGATTTTATCTCAGTGTTAATAAATGCATTTTTAGATGCTTTAAGGCCAAGGCAGAGACCATGAACATGGTTCTCTCTCTTCCTTTTTCTCATCTGGATTATTTTCTTGCATTCTGGAGCATGTCATTTAATCCCTGTGTCATTCCTAACTGGTGGCATGACTACTTGACTACATCTACCGACTAGATCTCTTTTATCCTCAATCTGAGGATTGTGGGATGCTTTTGTTCATTCTTTTTTGGCAATACAACCTGAGCATGATCTGTAGTAATCGTGTACCTCCTTATATTCCCCAGGGAAAGCAATGATTAAAAGCCAGGGTATTAAAAGAACGTGAGTACCTCCGAACCCTTGAGTAAAACATGGGAGTTTTTATAAATTAGCCTGTCCCTTGAATGGTGTTCATCTATTGAAATGGAGACGGTAGGTTGCAGTTGTTCTAGTGGTAGGAAGGAGGAGATAAAAAGGGGGTGTGATAGTGCAAAAGTATTGGAGAAATTTAAATGGATCTATGCAGCTAAAGGTCAGCGTTAGTAAAGCAGTATTTGTTGTCAATATTTTATTCTTTGCTCCACTTTGATTTTTTTGGGGCGAGTTAATATTTTACCATAGAAGTGTTTTATGTTTCATTCACTGTTCCTTTCCTAGAAATTTCTTCCATTCATATTTTATTGCAGTGTCCTGAACAAATGCTGAAAAATATACATGATCTACTATGCTAGTTAATTGCTTTGCAGAAACACCTGGAAAGAAGAGAGATTTTAAAATACAGATCATGGTTTACCATTTCATGTCGGTTAATAATACAGCTGACTTTCCTCCAGCCCGCAAAGGAAGTTAATACCTTTCTCGCTAGTGTCACTACCATTCCAGCATCTGTTATTTATTAACTGTAAAAAGTTTAGTTTAAAAGTTAAATAGTCTTTAGTATAACAACAATGTTAATTGAGTTCAGCTGAATATTCCTTAGCGGAAGACAGTATACAAGACTGGAAGCAAAAGTGAGATATACAGTATTACTAATTTGTCGCACACAAATTAGAGGATAGTTTGCTGGAAATCCTACCACTTTTGCACTCATTGCCTTCTTGTGGGCCATGTATGTACTCAAAGCTAAGAATTTACTGTTAGTCTAATTAAAATCTTAATAGTCTAATCAAACGATTATTAGTAGTCCAGTTATGACACTAATGCAAATAGGGAAAATTGCATCTATACATATATATCAGTATGTGTATATATATAAATATAAAATAGATACAATGTAATTTATTTTATGTTTATATGTAATTTTTATATATATATACATGATTATATATGTGTATATACACATATTTTAATGATATATAGCTATATATCATTACAGCTATATATAGGTACATATATTTATATTACTATATATAAAAACCGTATATAAATGTATACACAAACTTTCTAAGGTCTGTCCTTTGCTCTGGTGTTACACTTTACCCTTGCACTTTCCCATTAGGCCCTGAGGGCAATACTTTCCCCTAGAGCAGGGGTCTGTGCTGGATCTTCAGCATCTGAAGTCCTGCCCTGGGAGAAGTCTGATGCTGATGGCTTCATTCTCCTCACTCTGGGATGCATTTTGAGCCATTTTTGTATTTGTTAATACACTCTGTCCCATGCTCCCCCCCCCATCTGTGTACAAGTCTATCTTGTATCTGAACTTACTCCATACGATGTTTTTTACGTATGTGGATACTTGTTTATTGTTCTCTTTGCCACCCCAAACTGGGTTTGGGCATCTCCTGCCGTGGTCTGTCTTTATCAGCAGTAGGCCACTGGTGAGGTGTTTGTAGCCCAGCGGCTCTGGTGTCATCCTGTGCCTGAACTTCCACCACTCTGGACGCCTCGCCTGTGCTGCTCCGTATGTAACTCAGTCTCCGTGCAATAACCACATTAGAGCTACCTGGTAGTTACAAAAATACATAAAAATAGGCATCATGTTACACAATTGTAGAAAAGTGAGCAAGAGCTAAACCAGCATTGGCATGTGGTACCTGCTTGTTTGATAAGTGCTGGTTAAAGCTAAAACCAACCTCTGAGCAGACCAAGGCAAGTCCACGCAAACAAGCATGACATGATGTAAGCTGTCTGTTCTAATCTCTGAGCAAGCTGGAATTCAAACTGTTCGGGCAATCTCTCAGAGCTCTGGTCGAGCCCTGCTCGTGCCCCACGTTGGGTGCCAATAAACGTGTTGTGGGTTTGGGCCAGATTGGCCCAAGGAAGCCAAGCGACAGATGTTCCCTCTCTCCTGCCGAGCAGGAGAGAGAGAAGAAAAGAGACTAGTTTAGTAAGAACTAAACTACTTTAATGAAATAGGAAGAATAAAATAACAAAAAGAAAATAATGAAATATATACAAAACCATATCAAGCTCCCAGGAAGACAGTCACGTCACCAGCAGGCACTGGGGAAGTCCCAGATTGGACTCAGCAACGGAAGGGAACTGGATTCAGGAACACATGGGTCAGGATCAAAGGCAGACAAACAGATGGAGTCCTCCTCAGACGCCAGCCATTGAAGAAGGAAAACCAGAGCCCGAACAAGAGCCAGAAGCCTGCGCAAGAGCCAAAAGCCTGAGCAAGAGGGCTGGTGGCATGGAATACACTGTTTGGTCAGTTTTGGGTCACCTGTCCTGTCTGCTCCTCCCCACAGGTGGGACCCCTCTACGCTTTTCTGCTTCCGACCCTCCGATGGGGCAAATAACAAAGTTGGCTGCGCTTGGTCGTTATAGCAATAAGTATAAGCCAGGGCCTCTCTGCATCCCGTGCCTTGGCATCAGCTATAAACACGGGTCTTAACGCTTTGAGAAAGAGCAATTTTCTGCACAATATGCCGCGAATTTCAGCAGTTAGAAGAGGCTTAGTTAGAAAGCAGAGTTACTGAACAAAATTGGTCCTGTTTTACCTCAAACCAGGACAGGCCCTGTTGTAACCTGGGACAAGATGTATCAGCTCCTTATTTCCTGGATTACAGAGCTACACACAATATTCATGTGTCCCATTGGTTTTTACCAACCTCTAGAAAGTGTTTTAGGTACAATGGAAGTTGCTAGCTTTTGGTTTTTTGAGGAAGATAAACATGCCGTGTGCCTGTGTTTGAGCTGTATTGAATGAAGCATCTCCTGAAACATTCTTTTAATTACTGAGCTTGGATATTATTTTACCCACCAACCTTTCAACCCTAGACAAGAGTTGTGGTGTTTCCACCTGTTTCTCTAGTATTTAGTTGAAGAAACTGCTGGTGGTAACAGCTTGCTAGTAAGTGTTGGTGTTTGCCTCTGCTGAAAAAATGTTGGAAAAAGACTTGGCCTGGAACAATTTTGCTGAGGTCTTCTCTGAGAGCAAGAAGTTACAGCAGAAACTGCAGAAATTTAGTCGAGGGAAGGAACATCCTTAGGTACAGATTATGTACATTCAAGCATTCTGGAGAAGGACAGCTAATGAGATCTCATAGTTTGGTGGGACTTTTTGGTTCACTTTGGCTTTTGCTTTTTTTGGTTGTTTTAATAAAACCTCTTTCTGAAGCTGTAGCTGTTTAGGTTCTAGGTCTTGGATGTAAAACATAGGGTCAATCAGTAAAATTTATAGTTGCATGTGACAAATGCTTATAGCCGATATGCCCATTAAAAATGGAGTAACACATGGAAAGTCACAGCATACCAGGTCACAATATCCCAGCCCATGTGGATTTTGCGCTGCAAAGTCACGTGTTGTTACACTTTTCTTAAGATGTCACAATCTGACTGTGACGTGTTCGGTGGAGTTTCGTGGGAGCAGTTGCTTAGTCCTGCAACAACAGGATAAAAAGTCATCCTGGAGCCATGTTTGTTGGTGCATATTTGTTAAATAACCTGTGGCTTGGTGGAATTTAACAGAGATTGCAATTTGTTACATCGTTGGCCATGTTCCAGTAGACACCAGAATCCTGTAAATGAAATGCAGAGCTTTAGCGCTGGTCACTGAAGTACCGTTTGTGCTGGTTCGGTTAAGTTGCCGGGACTGGCAACTCAACAGTCCTTTTCTGATGCTTCCTAATATAAAACTAATGAGTCCATGGTGGGATCTTTTCTCTGTGTTACTACAGGACACCTCCGGCTGGCTTCCGGACTTCTGCATGAGTATATTAGGTCATCCTAGAGACAGAGTCCAGCGTGTTTTTATTTGTCAGCAGTTACAGGACTTTGCAGCACTTTTAAGAAGCAGCGTTTTTATTTTAATTCTGTTCATTTTCATTTCTGCATATGTGGTTTCCAAATAGCCCTTCATTAGTGGTTTGTTTATTGGGGGTTTTTTTGTTTTGTTTTGGTGGTTTTTTGTTGTTTTTTTTTAAAATAAGCATCAATAACCACAGTATCTTGATTATTCACCACAACATTTGTGTTTATGTTAATATTTTAGTCTTAGGGAATGTAGTATATCTCTGCTTGCCCTGAAAGGATGTTAGCTCATTGCAGCATTTTCACTGAAGTTCCAGAACCTGCAAGGTAGTAGCCTTTCCCTATAAAACGTGGAGGAGATTCGTACTTAAGACCACACGTATTGTATTCCCAGAGTTTACTGCTGCAGTCTTGTCAGGGCTATCGGGATGCCTCTGTGATTAATAGACTACTTGTGATTCTCTCTTCCCTTTTATTACAGCGGTGTAGCTTTCAAACAAATGAGGGCCCTGGATTCAGTGTAGGTCTATCTTTTGTATAATCCTGTAGATCACTAGGTTGTTATTTTATTCCTAAATTATACGTATATTGAAGTGGAAAGCATTAGGAATTGGCTTATCATTTTTATTAGCCTTTACCTACACAAAACACGCTGTCAGTTGTAACAAAGCCTAAAAGCTTATTAACTTGCTTAAAAAGAAGCATTTTGGTAAAGCAAAGTAGTGGAACAAACATGCTTGTAGATATCTTAAAACTGTTGTGATAACCTTCTATGTTTTTGTTTTGTTACTAGTTCTGGACTGCTAGCCTTAGGAAAGCCCTTGGACAGAGAAAGCACTGATCGCTATATTCTGATTGTTACAGCCTCGGATGGCAGACCAGATGGGGTGAGTTTCCTGTGAAAGTTTAAGAAAATGGGCTGTTTTGATGTGTAGTTAGGCACTTGAAGTGGTCTAATTGTAGTACGTTTTCTGTGGGTCTTGATCAAATATATCTGTAATCTGCAGTAATATTCCTTTATCTCAAGAACGTTTGTATAGCTAAAACCTGTGTATCACTGGGGTAATGTCCTTTGATCTCCAAACCAAGTGACTTTGCTGCTACTTCTGCCTCTTTGTTGTTCTTCAACAAGAACCAATGCAGTCCAAGTTTTGCGTTATTCAGATATGTGCGTCTTCTTACTGTTTCTTCTCAGTGCTATTAAATAACCAGTCTTCCTTCTTGCCTTCTCCTAAAGATCAGTTGTGTGGGCAGCAATATTATAGATTTGTCTGGTCAAATGCATTGCACTTTTTTCAGAACTGACAGGCGAAAGCACTGTCCAGCTTCAATTCTTTTAAGCTTTTGAGAAAAATCTGGAAAAGAGTTCCCATGCCTCTTCTCTTAAGAAAATGAACTTTTTTATTGGGAGGTATTCCTACATCTTCTGTGTTTGCATTGCTCAGCCATGCAGTGACCAACAAACAAACCAACAAACTACTGCTCACGGTTGTGTTTAGTATAACAAAATTATGATGTTCAATTTCCGTATTAAAAAATGGAGGGCTATTAAAGGCTATGTATTTATTTACCAAGCAGAGGCAATGGAATTAGTTTTTCTGAAAGTTTGCAGCAATCCCAACAGAGGGGATTTACCACAGGTGGACTTGTCCAAGGTACATGGGAGTGGAACAGTTCTGCTGTGGGCTTGTGCCATGGAACAATAGCACAGCCGGAGGAGAAGTCTCTGTGCAGCTGACCTTAAAATTGCAGTCTATAAAGGCAGATCTAAAATAATATATTCACATTATCTGGGCTGTTCTAGGAGGCAGCGCTCAGCTTTGAGATTGAAACAGAGAAAGCTTTGACAGTGTGATGTAGGAGCAATCACGAAAGCTCTGTGGTTTGGACCCTTGCTCACCCTGTCTTAACCACGGCAGAAGAAAATCTTATGTATTATTTCTGTCATATGTTCTTTTCCCTATTTTAACTTCTTCAACTGGTTTGCCTTCCTGCTCAGTATTTACTCAATTTTTTTTTCCCCCCAAGTATTGACAAAGTTAGAGAGCCTTTATGCAATTCTGTGGCAATATGGAGCAACTGTAAGAGAGCCTATACCTTTTCCATTAAAAATCTGGTTACAGTTATCTTCAGTAATTCATCTGAATGTTTGTAGTTTTGTTACTTGTGAACTACTTTCTGTTCTTGAGAGCTATGAGTTTAGTTGTTTTCATCTCTAACTTCCAGCTGTGAGATCGGAAGATTTAAATAAAAGACCTACATTCTGTTTCATGCCGTGTTACGCTGCTGACTATATCATGCTGCTGTCTGGGGCGTAGAAAGGCTAGTGAAAAGATATTTCCTTGTCCTTTCGTCTTAAGATTTATTGGTTTTGTCCTGGGATTTAATTGGACATCTGATCTGTTTTAACACTCAGAAGATAACAGTTACTTTAAAAATGGAAAATGCAGTTAATTGTGGCGTGCTGCTTAACATAAAATAGTTGTACGTAAGGCGAGATAGGGCTTTTTGAAGCTCAACTATGTAAAACCCACCAAAAATAAACTGTGGAGGGCTTCATTAGTATTGTCTCTGAACTACGCTGACGTAGGGGTGACTACCTGTTGCAGCAGAGTCATTGATACTTCAGTCTGTGAGCAGTTTTGTAGCCAGGTTGTTGCAAGTAGTAGCCATGTTGTTGGGGGAATGGACTGTCCTCTTGCTCTTCATGCATCGCCTAGCTCAGTGAAGACAGGGCTGGAGGTTCCTAGAGGTGTTTTAATACCAATTAAACCAGTAACTTCTCAAAAGTAATTGAAATGATATGCAAATTTCAATTATTTCTTTAGTGGTTTTGTTTAGGGTTTTTTTTTAGAGAAAATATCAAGTGTGTCCCACAAAGAAGCCAAATAATTAAAGCCCAAAGAACTGTTGTAACATCAACGAAAGGTATTTGTGGTTTCCCAGCTCTGGTATAAAGCTCATCCTTTCTCAGTCAGCACAGCAGTTCTTCCTTAGTACAGCAGTCACTTGAGAGGCAGAAAGATGAGCTAAACAGCAGCAGGTCGCTTGACTCTGGTACGGAATGCTCTTGATAGATGGTGTTACGTTGTTGCTGTAACAACAACATACACTTAGAAATTCACTCCCCTGCTATCTCATTATCTGCTTTCCTCCCTTAGTACCATATGTCTTTTTCCTGGAGTTTTCTATTTGCAAGGGGGAGGTGTGTGTTAATTGTTCTCATGGTGAAATGTGGTGATACTTTCTAGCTTGTGCGTTTTCTCTTTACTGCTGCTTGCTTTGGGGTCTTCATCACTGTCTCTTACCTGGCTGTAGCTGTTTTCTTCTGGTAGGGTACGTTCTGCCAGTGGTGGGGCACCTTTCTTCTTAAAATTGTCCAGCCGTATGGCTGGTTTGACTGCTCGTGTACCCTAAGCTTCTGCTGACAGTACATGAAACTAAAGCATTAGGAGCTGGCAGGGCTTGCCTGCATCACAAATGAGGCTGCAGAAGTTTCTCAGCTTTTATTTTACAAACAGATGAAACAGGGCAGCTCAGCTCATTAAATCTCCATGCCTTTTCCATGCCAGGAGGCAGCGGGTTTGACTAACTTGCCAGGCATCGTTGTGTCTTTGCAGAATTTCTTTGATTTGCAGCTCTTTGGGACATACTCTCTACTATTTGACAGGCTCCTCCTGGGTCAGGGACTCATTTAAAGTTGCTAGCTGGTAACATGGCAAACTGTTCTAAGGACACGGACACTTGTTTCAACAAGTCAGTGAAATTTCATGGAGGACCTTTTCTTTTTAACTAGTTCCTATCAGAAAGCAATGGTGTCACTTTAGGGAAAAAAAACCAAAAATCCTACAATTACAAAACTACTGTTTCCCAAACTAATTCACCTGCTGCTTGTCATTGAGGTTTGCTTTTTTGAACAATTCTGTTAGTGCCTACAGAAAACCCAGTATCTGCTAGAAGTACTTGTTTCAGTTTCCCTAAAATCACAAAGTTAATTCCACGGGTAACTGCAGCTAATTTAAATGATGGTAACACGTTTTAGCTAGTAATATATAAAAATTGATTTCTTTCCATCCAACAGTGGGTTGTTTGAAACTAGCTATTAGAGTCAAATATACTTAAAGAAAGCTTTTGTGTTCTATACAGCTTTTCTGTATTTGCTTGTTTCTTTAAAATTTGAATGGAATTTAAAGGAAAAAGACTTTATTAGCATGTTTTGGGAGTTTTTTGTTGATTTTTTTTTTTTAAACTAGAACTTTTCAGTTACAATACAGTAATACAGCATTTGTGCATTTCTGTAGTTAGGTTTTATGAACAACAGTCATAGGACCACAGAATAATTCAGCTTGCATTGGGATCTCAGGAGGTGATGTAGTTTGAGCCTGTTCCTCAAGCACAGACAGCTCTGGTTGCAGTGACAATTTAACTGTGGAGCAGGTTATTTAATTCATAGCCTTTAAGTATGAAGATGCATAAAAAGCCATGTTAGTACTCCTAGATAGTGGAAAACCTAAAACATTATTGATGTTTCATAGTTATCTGAGAAGGTTCAGTCTTTGTAATTTCAGCCAGTGAATTTGCTTCAGAAATTGTGAACAGTACTCAAGACATTTAAACATCAATAATATTTTCCAGCTAAATTCTGTTGCGAACAAAGGTTTCTAGCCATTATAACATAGGTTTCAGAGAGGCCTATCTTCAGCTTATTTAATTATTAATAATAGCATATAAAACACTGCATTTTAGGTGGAATACTTCAGATGGGAAATGTTGCTATGCTTTGAAATTGTTTAAGCTTTCAGAAAGAAATTTATCCCACTCTGCTTTAAAAGTGGTCTGTCTCAAGGCGATGACTCTCTTGTCTGTTCAACATTGTTCTCTTAAAACTAAGCCTGTTTTTCTCCACCGAGATAAGTAAGGCGTGCTAGGTGGGTGAAGATTATTTCAGCATTGAGTCAGCAGTCTCTGAGATTGGCTCAGCTGAAGCAACCAGAAAGGGCCAAAAAAATTCGTCATCATTCCTGCCTTTAACACTGGTCCAGTTCACCCACTGATTGCCATCCCCAGGGCTGACAGGATCTTCTTTGGCCAAGGGAGACATGCCAAAATGCATCTTTCTTTCCACTTCTGGTATCTCTAGGAGTTTAGAGGTCAGCACATTGGGCAGCAGGACACTTATCACACGGGATCACAATTCTGCTTGGTGTACAGCAGCCTCAGCATCCATCTCCTGGAGAGCAACGTTTCTGTCGAGTGCCTTTCCGCATGGTGGTACAAATCATTACCTTTCCAAACCCATCAGTCACTGGGTTCCTGATCTTCTAGAGAGCGAACCTCTTCCACCTGCAGCTGCAACCAAGCCAGGCCAGCACTGCATGCCCTGCCGGCTCCGCTCTGTTGTAACACCCATGGCATATTGGCCTCCTTCCCCGCGCCCCCCCCCCGGTGTTGTCTAGCAAAAACTAACATAATCACCTGTGAATTCTGTTGAACACATTTTTGCATTTGAAAAGGCTATGGTCACACACACCTTAAATTTTTTTGTGTTTTAATGGGAATTTTTTTCCTGCTCATTTTTCTGTGTCATTAATAAAGGATCAAAGAGACTTTTAACAATGTTGCTATGGTACTAAGTAGTTGAGGTTTCTGTATTCTAAGCCCTAAGGCTTATTTAACTGCCTAATGTTACATGGTGACAGCCATGTTGACACCTTTTGACTTTTGCGGACTGCTTATTCCATCAAAATTAATAGAGACCTACTTACGCCTTCACTAAGCAATACGGCTTTCCATTTAGCACTGTGGCCTGGGTGACACCATTTCATCACTTTTGCATGCCTTACAATGCTCTTGATTGTTTAAAATGCTTGACTATGCTTCCCGAGTTATTGTTGTTCTGATTTATAACCTGGAGCATTAACAGGCTTGTGGTTTTTCTCTGACCTTGGAATAACATGACCTACCACCCGTCACTGTTAACAATATGACACAACAAACAATTAAGTGTGCATTAATTGAGTAGTCAGGAAAACATTTTTATTTCCCTAGTAATGAGACTTAGTTGTAGATGGGCAGAAGAATAATGTGAATGAAAAAATATATGGAGCTCAAATTGTTTTCACAAATTGTGGTCTGTTTGGATGGGATTTCAAGGCAAGAATTCATGTCTTTGCGTTTCAGAGGGAGGTTAGAAATAAATATGCATGACATGTTAGAAGAAAGAAGCAGCCTTCTGTGCTATTTATTTTTGGCTTGTGCGAGTGTGTGTTTGTCAGTTCATTTATATAGATAAAACAGGAAGCTCCATTGTATTGTCTTAGTGTGTATTGTGTGATTTAGGCAGAAACCAAACCTCCAAATACAAATGCCTAGTCCTGAAAATATTCACCCAGCACTTCAGAAATGTGCTTCTGCCCAAGTCTTGGCAAAAGAGAGCAGCTAAATGCCTAGTATACGAAGCCATTTGGGAGTTAGTAATTACGTATTCTTTAAAATTGTCAGTCATCCAGAGGGTGTTCCCAGCTTCCCAGGCAGCTCCAGCCTTTCTTTTTAATGTGGCTGAAGGAGAGCAATGACAATGATGTTCCTTGTCACACTCACTTTGTGGTACCCAGAAAATACTGATGGGGGATCATATTCTCTTCTGTGTGTTAGAAGACCCAAGGTTTACTTAACCTCTTGTCCCAGAGCGGGGCTTAACTACCAGGCCAGAAATAGCTGTTGTTCCTCTGCTCCTTTGAAGTTCTGCTGTTCAGTCTGAGATTCGCTGGAAAGGAAAGATCAGAGGTGACCTAGCTCTGCGAGGGTTTCTCTGAAAGCCACGAACCCAAGATCTTGCCCCTTAGTCTCAGACTGTGCTCATTTCTTCTGCAGTGAACACTTTGTGAAAAAATCTGAATAATTTGAGCACTGCAGACCCCAAAACTGGTTTGGAGCCATGTTTCCTGAGAAGACAGAGGCACCATCAGGTGACCCTTAGAAAGGCATCTGAGAGAGAACTGTTTTCTTAGTGGTCTGGGCTGTCCCAGAGCAGCTGGGTGCCAAATGCAGGGATTGAATTGGCATTTTTGAAGACATTTTAAGGGGTTTTTCTGTTTCTGTATGTGGTTCTGTGTACCCAGCACTGGATTCCAAATTCCACTTTGACATCTGATGCATAAAAGTGAGACACTGCAATGTTTAACCTTTAAGTGTGGCTAAAATGTTCATGGGTTTGCAGTGTACTCAGTACAGGAGCTGAAATCAGTGGGGTTTAGAACTTAGAAACTCTGAAAACCATGTCCCTGGCTAGAGTATGCAGAAGTCCGGCATTCATAGAAGGTCATGGTAGTCTCTCTGCGATAACAATGCCCTCAGAAGGCCCAACACTTCAAGAAAGAGACCCAGTGTTTGCTCATCTTACCATCTAGCTAAATAATTGCCATAGGCTGTAAATGAAAGTAGAATAAATACTGGCATATTCTCGATCCTGGACTAAGATGCATCAGAGCAGGGCAGCATAATAGCCTCTCTGTCCCTGAGGCCTTGACTGGTGTGCTTTGCGTAGACACAGATACAGTGCCATATTCTGCTTTACTGTCTCGTTCCTGGTGCAAGCAGACCAATGCTCCAAGAGGGCGTTCATCCACTGAGTGATCCCCGAGTAGCCTTACTGCAGGGTGTTGTGTTTCCTTGTGTAAGTCAGACTTGGGAATTTCAGTCATCTTAGAAGATCACTAATAATTCAGAGCATCTGTCTCCCATGACACTTGAATTAATTACCTTCCTTAGTGCAAACAGGTAGCACTAGATCAAGGTAATTTAGACAAAGATTTACTACTTGAATAGCACACAGAGAATTAATTAATTACCATAAATTTTCTGTTACTCCTGTAAATAATACCTGTATTTGCTCCACATCAGCTCCATTATCTATCAAGATTAACCATGCATGCCTCTTTCAGTACGCTCTTGCCGAAGAGAGATTTTGTGGACAAAAAGGCTTATATTGACAGAGGCTTCTACTTAACTGACCTTTCTGTAATCAGTACAACAAGATTGCCAAAAAAATAAAATCAATGGAATCTGTTCATACCTTGGAACTCTAATACTACCTTAATGTAGCACATTTATTTTGATCTGTTGGTGCAGTGGGAAGCAATAGTTCTTAAATATATGGAAAGGAACAATATAAACAGATAAATGATTTTGTACTTCCTCCTCTAAAGATTTCCTCCTCAAAATATTTTCTTTTCATCAGTACAAACTATAACTGAAGAGAAACACTGCCTATTACTATTTTCCTGACAAGTTATGTGCTTGATATGAGAAAGCCTTTAAAAATTCAGCTGATCTGTAAATTCCAGTTTACATGGAGAAGAATTTGTGCAGACAGATTTCGTCTTCTGTGAGAGAAGGCTTTTCTCTGTGCATCAGCTCTTTTATTAGGGCCAGCTTATGGAGACTCCCAAACTTCCAGTGTTCGTGCAACTTCTCTGCTTCTGTTGCGTGGTTGATATTCCCAGGAAAGGCTTTGGTTTCAAGCGCTAACAGGGGAGGGGTGATTTAAGTGGTCCTCATCAAGAAATATATTGATCACAGTTTCCAATCAAAAATTTTGAGCAGATTGTAGTTCTGTTTTGAGAGGTGACTTTAATTATTTTAGGGTGAGAAACACTTCTGCACCACGGATTACTGAAGTATTTTGTATCCCAAATTAAACCAGTTTAAGTAGAACTGTGTTAAAATAGATCTTGCATCAGTAATGTATAGCGTAACGCTGAGTATACCTTATGGTATTGAGCATATTCAGTAGTACCGCAGTCATGACAGTAAATACCGAGGTCATGGGATCTCGTTAGACTGGAAAGCCTGAGTTGGGCAGGCTGTTTATCAGCCAGCACTGTACATGCAAAGAGAGCTCAAAAACAGACCCACCTCTTAAAGCTCCTTGCCTTCAACCCCTCTGTAGCTGAGCGTGGCTTTCAGACAGACCTTCCAGGTTAGCAGAAACCTCAGTTCCTCTTAGAACAGCAGTGAAGTCTCCAGTTGTAAGTAAATGGTCAACCCATGCAGGAATGCTGGGACAATTGTGGCTGAAGGCCCTGGCAGCCCATGTTCCTCACCTGTTTTGAAACGCTCAGGTTTTGTTTACAATGTAAAGACATCGGTAGAGATACCACGGCTTTGTCTGTTTGTAAGACACCAAATCCTGAGCTTTTAGTTTAGATGCAACCCATTTTCCCATAGCTTTGTCTCTGCCAGTTTGCGTGACAAAAGTAGCCTACTTTGTACGTTAGCCTTCAGCTACGTTATGTGATGTGTAGTGCACAATATGCTCTAATTTTGAGTTGTTTAGCCTGAGCTGTGTACCTTCGGATACAAGCTACCAGCTACTGCTGGTTCATCCTGTAGAAACAGTAACGTTTCATTCCTGTGATACTGAGATGCTTTTCAGCTGCTTGAACAGCAGATCAATACTCTTTCACTTCCACAAATAGACACACGGGGTTGTAGCCCTTGCTCTTACGTGGCCGGTGACTGGCATAAGAGGGCCTATCCCGTCAGTCCCATGCGTTTGGCAAGAACATTTCTTGAATGTACGTGATTTTCTCTTCCCTTCCCACTGAACTTCTCATCTTTTTATTTTCTTTTTGGATGTGTGAAGTTTTAGTTCTGGAGGGTTTCCTTGGGGGATTTATGTTTGTGCTTTTCTCTTTATCTCCTCCCCAGGCTTTTTCTGCTCTTTTTTCATTAGTGTAATTATTGACAAACTCCAGCCTTGGCTTTTTGTTCAGCCTCGGTCTCTTCTCTCTCCTAAATTTCTTTGCAGTCCAGCTGGCCATTTCTTCTTTATAACTCGGAGAGGTGTAGAGGGTCAGTAGCTACCGCCTCTAAAGCTCTCATGCCCTACACTGGAAGGAAACAAGGTCTGAAAAATCCCTGAGGCTTGCAGTCTTGTTGATAGGAACAGACGGGAAAAGAATAATGTGGTCCCCCTTCTCCCTGGCCTGGTGGATGTTGTTTGTTGTGGTTATGCAGCTTCTGCGCGTTCAGAAAGGTTAGTGACCAAGGCCATAACCAGTGTGCATATTTACCCATTGCTTTTTCTGACTTTGGCACTGGATTGTCATCCTCTATTACCAATCATTACCAATCATTAGTAGATTCCCATTAGCAACAACACTCTTCAGGCTGTCACTCTCCTGGAGCACTGAACTTGGGCAGCATGGCAATCTACCCGTTACGCAGCTCATGTATATTTTATTTTTGTCCGTATCATTCCCAGTATTTCAAGATCTGAGCAGCTGTTTCCCCTGTTTGGTAAAGAATAGCTGTTATTTGGATATCATAATTTAAGTGTAGTTTTCTGGAACTGAATATAGATAAATCCTCGATATGCAGATCCGCATTATTTACTGTTTCTTTTTTGATCAAATAAGGCCCTGGGCTTTGGCTCAGTTCTTATTATTTGCAAACTAGTTATATCTAGAGATGATAGTGTTTGTCTTAGAGTTTGTCTAAATTAATAAACTTGCCTGACATTAGAGCTAAGAACGTTTCCTCTCCAAGGCATAGAACGCTCTCATCAATTCCCAACTTCAATTTAAATGGCAGGGTACAAATAAAATAAGTCACGAGTGAAATTTCCTTGAAATTTATCATCCATAACATTTGTCAGGGCCTGGAATGCTTAGGACAAAAGATATTTGTGGAGGCGATGTAAATGTTACGTTTATTGCTTAGGGAAGAATTATATATGTAAGAACTATTTTAGTGGCCCTAAGAAAGCTATAAATTGCAGCTGTTGATCTTTTGTTTGACTTAGGTTTATTATAAAAAAGAAGTGAACGCTGTTAGCTTCAGTAATAAATAGGAAATGCCTGATAGGAGGCTGTACTACTTTTTTCCCTGCATGGATTTCCAGTAATAGCTTCAACACTGATTTCCAAACGCTACTTGACGAATCTTTTGTAGAAATGCTTAGTTTTAAAACAGCCAAGGCAGGTTTTTTTTAGGTATCCTTACGGTATTATCTTTGTATTTGCATGAGGCGGATCCGTTCAGTTGATACACAAAAGCAGTTGTGAATTAGGTCTCTCTCTCATTACTTTGGGGAACGACTCAAGTTTGTTTAAAGACTTTTAGTGGTAATTAAACATATGTCAAGAGCTTTAGCAGAGCAGCAGCTCTGTTTCATGAGAGAGTGCTGTTTTACTGTCTCTTTTAGGATTCTCTGCAAAACACTCCAACTTTCCATAATTCCTCAAGAAATGCGTGATACTATTTGCTTTCATTCTGAAGTATGTAATGAACAAAATAGCATGTATACAATCAAGTGGGAGAATTAAAAGATTATATATGCAACTGATTTTCTTCAAACATCATCTTTTTCTCTATTCGTTTTCCCCAAGGAAAAATCTGCTTCATGCTGCTGGTAGTTCTAAGCGTTGCCTTCATTTTAGTTTGCTGTGTGCAGGTCACTTTGCAGTGGTACAAGACTGGAGCCAAACCAAGAGGACAGTAATGTTTTTAGGGAGCTGCGATGTAGGTCTCAGGTATATATTACAGCACTTGGAAGTATGAGAACCGATGAATGAAGGGAAATTAAGTCTTTTTTTTTTTTTTTTTTAATCTTGAGGCTTCAAGGTGTGAAATAGAGCTATGTCCCCCCACACGCTAACGAGACAGGAAAGCTGGCTTTGCAGGAGTAAGTGGGCACCCAATCAGAACTTGTCATGAAATGTAACTTTTGATGCTTTGATAGTCAAAGGTGAGACTTACTTTTACAGCTTGTCATGCTTTTCATGACTGACTTAGAAATTGTGATGGGAGGAGTTGTGACAAAGCTAAAAGCATCACCACCTCCCTGTCTGTGCTGGGGGTTTTCTCGGCAGAAGAAGTTAAGTTAGTGACGTAGAAAATGAAGTCTGGTTTACGTGAGAGTGGGAGCGATCTCAGGCAGCCTCTGCTACCTGCCGTTGAAAATGGTGATAAGAAATGATAGGCTTAGTTAACGGTGCAAGAAACTGAGCTTCATACGAAATATAGCCACCCTTTCTCAGTGGGTTTACTTTTGTCCTCTTCACGGTGCACTTTTTATCCTCAAAGCGTGCATTCACTACCTGTGGTCCTTCTCGCCTGTTGACTAGCATGCCAAATAGTTACTTGGTTGCTATAAGAAAGGGTATGAGCCACAGTCTACTTACTTTCTTGTTTTCTGTTCTGGTGACAGACTGAAAACAGGTTATGTCTAGTCCTGAACATAACTTCCATGCAATGATTATTTAGTCAATGTGATTTTAGTGTTGCTGGTGACTTTTTACATTATCCACGGGACGGATGATCATGATGTTACCAATACTGCTCCGTTCTGCAGTTGTGAATAAGCCACTGTAATTTACTCTAGTTGTCTAATAAAGGCTGTTTCAGAACAGCACATCAGTCTTAAGCCGTGCCTTGCAGAGAGCGTAAGCAAATCTTTGGAGCCATCTAATGGGGATATAAAAATGTTGATTTTATTTAATAATCTTTGATTATAGCAGTTTCTGACGTTAATGGCAGAACTGCTGCTCTATGCATGTCAAAGGTAGGTAACCAGCTGACTAGCACTTTGTGTGAAAGGTTGGCATTGCTCCATCGGTGGGATGTTCTTTCTCTATTTCAGAGTTGCTTGTTACTGATTTAAAGGAAGAGAACAGAGGGGTTTTGCTGCTAACCCAGAGCTTATTATGAATGAAGCTCATGGTGATCCTGCCACTGAATGCATCTGCTTTTGATAGTTTGCTGAACAGGGACTAATATAAAAATGAGGATATATTTGACATGTTGGTCTTACTACAGGATCTTATTTTAGTATCCTTGGAAATCCAGGAACAACAGAAAATTTAATTTTATAAAAAATTTTTCCTGTTTGGCATCTCAATAAAATATTATTCCTTTACAAAATAATTGCTTTTTTAATTCATAAGTGAAAGTTTAAGTATGACTTGA
This sequence comes from Chionis minor, assembly GCA_013398295.1. NCBI lineage: Eukaryota > Metazoa > Chordata > Aves > Charadriiformes > Chionidae > Chionis > Chionis minor. Next base: position 426,609 of record VZSF01003473.1, on the reverse strand, counting down.
GACTCTCTAACAAGTGGAGCACTGTCCTGTGTGGGCCTGTTGGCTGGCAGCTAAGGTTGGATGCTTAGTGAATAAAAGCGTTGCCGTCAATTTGAAAAATACTAAAATTTTTAGATAACAGAAGGGTTGGGAAAGCATTCCAAATGGCTCTTCACCTACCTGCCTCTCTCTCTTCTTATAAAATCCTCACAAACTTTCTTTTGTTCTTGTAAAACTATGCCAAAGAAAAACTCTTCAGTTTTTCCAGTCCTTGTTAGTCTGGGGGTTTAGTCTGACCTGAAGTCCCCTAGCACCAATGACAATTCCTACGCTACGTTACGGAATGACCTATAGAATAACTCGAGAGAGCTTTCACCCCTCATATGCACAAGTCAGGCTCGTAGTTGATTTATTTCTTGTATTGTCTGTTGCTGCCGATTTGGCGTCACCCACAAACTTGAGGAGAGTGTTTTCTTCATTAATTCCTCTGCATCGTTGATAAAAATGTTAAAAAGGACCTTAAAATTCATCTTAAAATCCAGGTTGTATTAAGCAGAGCTCAGCCTTTCCTGCTGCCTCCTGCTGGTCTGCGGTGAAACCTGAGTCTCCTTTGGTGCTTCTTCAAGTGACGCACTCTAGCCTTATTCCAGTATGCCAGTAAGCTCTGTATTTCCAATAATAGTATAACGATTGGGTTTTAAGAAGGCCTGAAGGGAAGAAAAGTTCCCTTTTTTGTTCAAGACATAAAAGTATTGCTGCAGTCTCATGTTAATAGCATGCTTCCAGAGCAGAGAGTTGATTGGGCTCAGAAAAACACCATCATGTAGAAGTACTCCTAAGAGTTCGTCGTAACACATTGCTACGTTTATTTAAAATAAGTGCGTGAGCCCCTGCCCGTTGGCATGCACTTATGGACAGGAGTTAGATCTGTAAGTAACTCACAAGAGTAATTTTACTTTCAGCGCTTGATTCAGAAGTTACTGGATGCAAAGCTGGGTTTTGGCAGCTCTGAGACCTGCTGTGTGTTGATTTCAGAGGCATCGGAAGTAAACACGCTGCAGATTATTAGGCACGTCCCATTAAAATTCTCTGGAATGGAAATCATCTTCAAAATAAGAAGGACTCACTTTCTTAAGCCAATGTTTTTTATGCCGTATTTCTCTCAGTTTATTAAATCAAAGAGGTTTTTATTACCCTGTATTCTGTAGAATCAAGTTAGCTTTGGAAAACTGATTTACATTCAGTCTGTGTTGCACGTCATCACAGCAAACGTTCTGGAGCGTGCTTTGTGCAGATAATGCTGCATAAATTGTAAAGTACATTTTCCTTACATAAGTTGAATGTGAGAATGGCAGTTTCAGAAACAATTAGCAAATAACTGAGCATAAGCAAATACAAGAAGCCAGCCTGAATGCATCTTTTTATTTGTTTGTTTCACAATATTCTGGGTTTGTTACTTTTTAAGTATTAAGTAGTTATTCTGTGGTGCTTATTGTGGAACAGATCACTTTTCTGCATTTGCCTCTGTGCAAAAACTGTAGAATAACTCACTCTGAGAGAGCTGTATTGTGCATGGATGTTATTTATGCCATTTGCCTGTGTGTTTGGGATCTGCTCTTTGCAGTGTTGGTACGGAGGGATTGCTAAGGAAGCCTGCTGGCACAGGCAGCTCCCCAGGGAATACATGGGACACTGTGCAGGTGCACCAGCCAGGTTCATAGCTGTGAAAAGAGGCAAGTGACTCCCATTCTGGTGGCTGGGCTGCTTGCCAAGCCTGAGGATTTGGAAGGTGAAGGAGATTGACCCGTTACAGGATCTCTCCTGCAGAGAGTAAGTTATCAGGTTGAACTGGCGACCCAGCAATGAAAGCGTGACCGAAGGCTATTAAGATAGCGAGTAGATTTTGAGAGTATTAGTTGTGCTTTGCAAGTGCTTTTCCCACGTGGCAGACACAAGGAGCTTGCCCCTTAATAAAAATCAGATGATAGTCTGCATTTATTGTGGGCAGTAACTGCGAGGAGCTGCGAAGGTATAAATCTGCTCAACGTTTGTTATATGAGAGATACTGCACCAAAAGATGTTTCCAAAGGACACACAAAGATGCAGAATACGTTCGGACTTTTTTGTTGTTGTTTTTAAGGGAGAATTGTTACAAGCTTTGCTATGAAACCTGCGAGGTGCCACTTCCTAACAGGTTGGTTAATAAAGGACTTTTTCAGGGCTTACATCTGCACCGTGTAATTGCTGTGACTGTAATGTCATAGAGATTTGCCCCAATGTAGCTTGACACAAAGTAGCTGAGTATCAGAAGGCATCTAGATACAACACAGGAAAGCTGATTTAAGGCACCGTGTTTGATTTTAGACTGCACGGTAGCAGTGGCTGCAGCGCGGGCCTCGTTACAAATAGCTCCGTCACTGGGGAAGCACCACCAACCGGTGTCTGGGCAGCCATCGTTTGCAATCTGCAGCAATAAGGCACCGGTGTTAAGCTCCACACGTGCTTCTTTCTGGCATGTCTCCCTTAGTACACTTGTCTAGCAGGCTGTATTTACAGAATAAGATCATCTTACTTTCTTTGCATATTCTTCTTTACCAAAAGGGTTGTCAAGCATTGGAACAGGCTGCCCAGGGAGGTGGTGGAATCGCCGTCCCTGGAGGTATTTAAAAGACGGGCAGACATGGTGCTGAGGGACATGGTTTAGGGGTGGTTTTGGCATAGGTTTATGGTTGGACTCCATAATCTTGAAGGTCTCTTCCAACCCAAGTGATTCTATGATTCTATGATATGAACTGAGTAGAACACTGAAGGAAGCTTTTGCAGACAGTGATGACGTGTTATAATACCCAGTCAGCCTGCCCGACCCCAGCTCCACCTCGGCATTGGTTTACATGGCTGTTGGTCATCACAGATACTAACGCGTCGCGCTCCTGGGGAAGGTGCTGCATCCTGCCTGCGCTGCCTGTGCCTGCGCTTCTCTGGCCATGCAATTAAAGGCTTTTCTAGTGTCTAATTTCTTCCGTACTGGGTTTTTTGCCCAGTAGTACTTCTCTTTTCCCTGGTGGGTGAAGTGTACTGTTCATTCCTTCTCTCTCTTTTTTTTTTTTTTTTTACTGTGGCCATCTCATGAGCCACAGAAACTAGCATTATTAGCCTCAGCTCTTCCACTGCTATATTTGTAGGGTGTAAAACACAGGCATATTTTTGTTGCTCTTGCCACAAGGTTTAAATTCACGAGGCTCAAATTCATGAGGTATTTCGCCGCAATGGGAAACGGTTAAACTGGAGAATCAGAGAAGTCAAGAGATGTCAACGCCTGGGCATATTCTGCAATAACTAACTGCATGGAGTAGCTGGTGTGAGCTGATGTATCTGTTTCTATTACGATCTCAAGCTGTAATAAACCTGAAGCTACAGTTCGCAATGGTACTTGGTGCTACGCTGGATTTGAATTTATGGAATAAAAGTATCTCTGATAGCACAGGCGTTAGCATTTGTTGAATTGATTTAAAATACGATAGTGTGTTAATTACAATAATTAAATACAATAATGTAGTGCTTTGTGTCTGAAACACTCGGTATGTGGGACCGGTGAAAAGAGGTCTGATTCCAGCTGTAAAGATCTGCAAACAAAGTAATTCACTCTCCAACTGCCTTGATTTGTATAGAAAATTTCAGTAGGGAGCACAGTTCTGTTTTGTTGAAACGTTATGTGTATTAAATATAGCTAATTATGCTGTTCCCGCTGGGCACCTCTCTGTATGGTAAAGTTGATGTGCTGATGCTTAATAGCACGTTGGCGTGATGTGGGTGAAGGATGATGCAGAGATGTCTGAGCTCACCATGCAGCTACGGTAGCGTGATTGTGCCAGATAAGAGGCTGATTAATCATCGAAGCTAATCATCACAGTAGCAAGTTTCCATTAGTAAAATCAGTAATTTCTTTCCAAACGTATAGTTTTGGCAAACTTTGTTATTTCCAGCTTTTTTTCCCCACTCAGAATGAAAGATCCTTAAATCCTTAAAATACCATATAAGAAAAAAGATCCCTGGTGTCCTTCATGCATGTGTAATACATTATTCAGTCTTGCCCCTGTTTTGTCTTACAAGAAAAGGAATGTAAAAATGTACTCTTCAAATGAATAATGCTTCCTGTTTCACAAAAACGTGGGGGGGGGGAAAAATCAGTAATCTGTTTACCTGTGATTCTGTATTGGATGGGTCTAATACATAGCAGTAAGGTTGCTGATCAGTTGTCATCTGTGAAATTGTAAAATAAAGGTAATTTGTTCATAATGTTATCTTTCCCTGTAGACCTCAACCGCTACTGTTAATATAGTGGTGACAGATGTAAATGACAACGGACCAGTTTTTGATATGTTTCTACCCAAAAACCTGTCTGTACAGGAAGAGGAAGCCAATGCTTTTGTTGGTCAAGTCAGGGTAAGTTATTAACTGTGCAGAGTTAAATTGTTTATTTTATTGCCCAAACTGTCCAGACTACTAGGAAAGAGCACAAAATAATTGTACCTTAGACAAACTCACATCAAAATGTCTTAGGTTTAAAAGCAATCTGTCTATTGTCAGATAAATTTGTGTTAAGAAAGTAATCTTTTGGACTTTAAAATACATAATTGTTTTTCTTCTTCTCCTCTATGCTTAGTAGCCAAAAAGGCTTTTTTATTTAAAAATAGCACATTAAAAACCTGTTTTTGAAGACACACACCACTGAAAGCTTGCTTATAGCAGATTGACAATGTTACATTATCACCACACTTTTATGCACTTACCGATTTTTTTTAAAGTATTTTTCTAAGATGCTGAACAAGTGATGCATATGTATATAAAATTGTCACATGTATAGAAAATTTTTAAGGCCGTTAATGGGAAAAACAGTTAAACTGCTGACTGAAATAATTGATTATGTGTCATAAAAGTAGCTTGTGCTTGCGCTGTTGTTAATTTGAGTGATTTAAAGCTGTGTAAATTTTTATAACATGTATGGGTTTTCCAGACTACCGAATGGAGATTCAGCCACTTGAAACATACTTCACTTTTTTTTGACAAAGTCAATTTTTCCTAACATGAGGTGGAAGATGAAAGTATGAGTTGGTTTTTATTGAACTGGTAGTTTAATGTTGTTTCATAATTCCTTCAGTGATAAGTTGCACAAAGGTTGGATGCAGTATGGGCTGTAGGTAAAAGATAAATTTGAAGTTTTTCTCAGGGATTTAGGTGAAAGATTTGCCTTTCTTTCCAGTAGCAAACTGTATCAATAGAAGATGGGAGCTCCTTAACTGCTGTATTAGCAGCACCTTCAGAAAGAATGAGACATTTTGGGACAGAACCATACTGGGTAGCATATAACCCTAATAACCCGTGTTTCTTTCCTAACTTGTATTATTCAGTAAGACACCCATCGCTGTTTCTAGTCTGTCATCTTTCTTGGTGATTTTGTGCTCTTTTTGAGTGAACTTCACTTCAGTTGTTTTCTGGTATTTGTAAATTGCAAAAATGCTTCTTTGGGATAGGTTTGTGTTTCCTTCCGATTTCATTACTTATCCACGACGTTTGATTTCTTTCAAGTCATGCTTTGCGTTTTGTATGCTTCTTCAGTACAGTTTCACTTGCATTTACACTGAAGTGGTTCTTCTTATGCGTATGCCCTGCTTGCTCTGTAACCTGGTGCCAGCAAAGGTGGGTACTGCTCTGAAGCCATCCAAGCTCAGGTGGAATTTTCAAGGGAAGTAACTTTTGTCAGAATTGGTGGAGATTAGATTTTTCTGAAGCTTAATTTTGTTGTGCTGGGCTGAAATATCAGCCATGTCAAAGGCTGTTTTGAAGCCATGGACGTACAGAAATTAGGATCCCTGCAAATAAACCAGTTTCCATAAATTGATAAGTTGCCGCTTTGGGTTTTGTCACTGTGTTCATCTTAGGCGGTCCTTTTTTATTTTGCATCCTAAAATATATGGACATGATGTTTCAAATCAGTATCAAATATCTTTAAAATCCATTTTGTGTTTTGCTGGGTGCCCTCAAGGTGCAATAATCTTTTCAAACACTAGATTAGGTCTATTTTTAGCTTAGATGGAACTATAAAATAATCCAAGTTATTGCAACAGAACCTCTCTGTCTTATAAATTAGTATAATTTCTAAATTGTGTTGGAATGAAAATATTTAATGAAGCCTTGTGATAGCTTATTCCTAGTTGGGGAAAGACAAAACCAGTTATATCATTTATTGTCATGTTTATTACCAGTCCTAATTCCCAGTCACTGAATGGAAAAGGCTTTCTCTTTATAGTACAAATACTGCACGTATTTTCTACTGTTTCGTATTCACAAATGCCTAGATAATATGGAAAAGAGTGATTGGGGCATTTGGAATTTACTTCTGGCTTCAGCGAGATTATTGAAATTGGGATGATGAACATTTAGGTGTTACGTTGTTTGAGGATATTCTTGTTCAAAAAGTGAAATAGTTTTTGCTGTGTTGTTGTGCTTTGCAGTACATTAGAACCACAGTAGGTATGGGAGAGGTTTCTATGGGAATACGTCATGTATAGAGGCTGTAACGTGGTTAAAATATAAGGGCCTAATTTAGATGAAAATAGCCTGGTAAAAGAAGGTAGACGATATTGTGTCACGTGTTTTTGCTACCAAGAGTGAAGCTGCTGCCTGGCAAGCCTGCTTTTCAGAATGTCTTTTACTATATGTGTTTCCAACACAACCTGAAACCCACCAGAGCAAGCAGTGATAAAGATGATAAAGAAACCCACCAGGTTTTGTGATGTCCCTTTCCCCTCTAAATGTTTGCTTCAGGAAAAATACAGCAAGAGATTTTCATCGTGAGACCCAGGGAGGTAAGGGCCCGGCTGCTCATTGAGGCAGAGGGACCTGGTGATGAAGAATATGGAAAAAGTGCTCAGAGTGTTTTGGTGGTAAGGTTTCATGTCAGGATCATCAGCTGCCTGAGCCCAGAGACAGTCTGGGGAGGAAAGCATTACCCAAAGTAGATGATAAAGTTACAGGCTGTTTAAGGAAGTAAGGCATAAGCAATGACCTGGATGCTGAAGGCTTGACCAAACAACCTCCAGAGGTCCCTCCCAACCAAATTTATTTTGTTTCTAATCACCTTACTATTTGAATGTATTTTATAGTGAAATCCATTGTTTTATTCATGCAAGAGCCACCAAAGTCAATTATTACATGGTTTGATTATTAGCAGCAGCTACTATTATTATTATTTTCTATTTTAGATTTTGTTTTACAATTGCTGGTTGACATGATAGTAATGCTGGTAAGTTGGGGGTATATTCTATGATGTCAATAAGTAGAAAGGTAAAGCTGTAACAAGTTTGTCAGGACCTATATTAAAACATTGGAAATACTCTAGACAGCATGTGAACGGCTATTGAAATGGGTTTTTTTATTCTTGACTTTCTATATGGGCTTTATCTTTCCTTCCTCTCCCGAGACTGCAAAACTTCATGTCTCTTGTCTGGTCATCTATTTTAAACTAGTGCTAAATCCCATTCACATCCTCCTTTTGTTCCCCCTCCCCTAATACGGGTAAGGTTATAAGCAATTTGGAGTATAAAACAATCAGGTCAAACACTCCCATGAATAACTCCTGCCACAGACTGGAGATTTCTGTGCTCTACTTTGTTTGGCGGGGGGAAAGGATTCCCAAAAGGGCTTAGGTAACACGAGGGAATTTTTTTTTCCCAAGGAGACACAGAACAAGGGCAATGAAAGATTTTCTGTCGAAGAGGGGAGGGCTTGTTAGGGGCAGGGAGAGGCAGCATTCTCGCTCTGAAGTGCTCTCACTCTCCGCCACTCCGATGGCTCTTTGTCTGCCCGCCAGAGTTCCTGAAGGCACCGGTATAGGAGTGCTGCCTGTGGGGATTTGAGGAGCGTACTGAAGATTAAAAGAACAAAAGCTAGAAAGGGTAAGGCTGAAAATGTAGCGGCTGTATTTCAAATCCCTTTTATTTTACACAGTGTTGTCTAAATTGGGGCAGTCGGAGGTGTATTAGATTCCCTGCTGTTCTTTCATGTCTGATCATGGGGATCCCCCAGCAAGACAGAGGGAGAATTGCTGAATGAAGTTCTCTACAAAGGACCAACAGGCAATAAAAAGCTTCAAATGGGAAAGTTGAAAATGAAATTCAGGCCCCTTATACTCTGTTGCGGTCTGAACCAGCTGAGGCCCTGCTGAAGGGACAGCATCTGAATGACTGGCAGGGGACTGTTTATCAATACCAGGTGGGTAGGAGGTGAAGAAGTGGAGCGAAATTTAGGTGGGGATCAATGTATCAACTGCAAAGTCTGCAAAAGGTTCGTATTTTTGTTTCGCAAAAGACACTCCCGAGTAGTTTCTTAGAGACTTTACAAATGCAGTCTGTGGTTAAAGCTGTTGACCCAATGTGGTCAAGCTGTTGACCCAATGGGGCCCAGGAGAGGAAACAAATCACTTGATGGAGGTTTTTATTTCTTTCTCTCTTATATTTACCCAGAATGTTTCACACACGCGCATCGTTTGTTTATTGTAGGCATATTTTTGTGTCATTGATGAGCACTGTTTGAAATCTCCAACATGAACATTGATGTCAAGTGGAGATAGGGACATGAAAGGAAATGAGAAGGAAAAAACGGATAACAAGTTACATGGCAGTGGACAAACCAACCCCTCATCAGATGTTCAAGTGTCACTGGACCTTTAGATCTTCCCTAAAATGGAACCAGTATAAATAAGCTCCAACAATGAAAATGGTTTGCAAACTGTGTAGTACCTCTGTCGTCTGCTTCTCTTTTTTACACGAGAGAAGAAATGCTTAAAGAAAGTAAGTTACTCTTAACAATGAAGCCATTCTACCTATAGGGAAAGCGAGCTCTGGAGAACTTTCTTGTGATTGTACTGTACAATGGCAATATTTTCCTTTTCTATTTACATAATAAAGGCAAATTCATACATGTGGTACACAGCCTATAGCATCGGGCCACTACAGAACAAAGCAAGGCTGTAAGACAAGTGAGACAGAGACAGCCTCTATGGCACCAGTCTACTGATTCTAAATACTCTCTTCTAATGTTATAGAAGTGTTTTAAATGTTTTGAGTAATGAAACAAACTATCACTTTTGAACGCTAATGACATATAATTATGATGCCAGTTTCCTAAGAGAGTTTTCTGTCTGTGAATATCAGTGAATTCTTACGAGCTTCTATTTTTATTTAACTTCCTAAGGTGGTAAACCCTGCAAGTCTCATGATTTAAAGCCGTTTAAATTTCACAGATGACATTAAGACTTATTGTGTTGGACTAAATGAAATCTGGACATCCCTTAGAACTACATAATTCAGTGTTTCTGGGTACAGGAAAACTGCTTCAAATGCTGATGAGGTATTACGTGACAAGATTTTGTTGTTGAAAGTCTAGAAAGGAATCTTGCTTTACTGAAATCACCATTGTCATGTTTTCTGCGTGAAGGCTCCTAGAACAGGGTATGATTTCCCACAGCCTGCACTGTAGGTTACACCTTACCTGCATTAAAAATACCAGCTTCTGAAATACAATTTTCGGGTCTCCAGTACCTTCAGACAACTTGTAGAAAAATGTAGAGGTGGAGGAAAAAGGACTTGACCAGAGGAAAGGGCGGTTTATTGGCAGGAGAGGACAGTCTATGAGGGAAAGGAACCGAGCCTTTGGGGAAGAGTAAAATCACGGCCTCTCCAGTAAATCTCAAATACCCAGAGTGAGTCCGTGAGTCTTGCTCACTGCATAATACATTCACTAACAACATATTTTGAATTCATCTAATATATGTAAAAACAGTACGAGCAGCTAGGATTTTTGATGTAAGAAACCATAAAAAAATGAATTCAGAACTTAGAATTGGAGAATTGTAACGCGGCAGATGGACCACAACCGGAGGAAATTCAGTCTTTTTTGATTGCAATGTGTGCATCTGGATCATTAATGTATCTCTTACTGTTTAGTGATGTAACTATCACTGTGTCTGTGTGTAGGAATGAGGTACAACTGTTATTCTTGAGCTTCTGTTTGTACCCATTTCTGTAACTTCCATGTAGTTTCTTGTAAGGGATTGGATCATCGTGGTGGTGTTTCAGTAGGATCTCTGGGGTTTCATTTCCTCGCATGCTTATTAAGTTGTCTGTGTCGTTGGGTGCAGAGGCCTTTGGTAAGACTTTCAGCACCATCACCCTTAAGATCGTCATACAGAGATGCTGAGGACATGAAGACTTTCAGTTTCACGTCAGACAGGGCGTGCGGAGGGGAGAGTACTTCCTGTAACACGTGGATGTGCTCAAGTCCTGTTGCAAGAGCTTTTATTCTTGCTTCTTGCCCGTCCTGTATGGATTTTGTCAGCCCCTAATTACCCCATCAGGATGGAAGTCAGTGAGCTTCTCTCACTGACTGCATCCACAGCGTCTTTAATCTTTTGCACGTGCCTGATGGGGCATGTTCATGCCAGCTTGGCTGGACGCTGATTAAAGCGGTCTACGGAAGAGATGTCGGGCTTTGCTTTTGGTTTAAGCTAAATGGTACGCTCCTTGCTTTCCTCAAAATGGTAAGTCCTGGGGAGTATTTTCTATCTGACCTGGAAGGGGATATGAAAGAAGGATGAGAAATGCAGAAAATTGTAACTTCTATGAATTGTCTTTACTTATTTTAAAGTCTTTAGGTTATTTTGAAGTCTTATTTTAACCCAATTTTGTCTGTCTTTCCCCTTATAGTCGCTCAGATTTTATGATTAGCTCTCACAATAATTACTAAAGGCTGCATCTCTACTTAGTGGGAAGTAATGAAATGACAGCCGTTGCTGAAGTTGATGTCGCTATCCCACGTGCTTCTAATTGTTTTTTCACCTGTTTGTTAGCAAGCAAATTCCTTCAACCTTTTACAAGAAGACACGTGCCATATTTTCAAGCCCAAACCTGTGGACTGAGAAGGAACAGATGGCGGTCGTAGATTTGTGCAGTGTTTTTCCATCTTACCAGCAGTGCTAGGCAGGATTAGCTTCTTTCTGCCGACACCCCTAAGGGCTCGTGTAATTCCTGGAGGGTATTTTGCAGCGTGTGGCTGCAGCCACACTCCCTCTGCTCTACAGCAGTTCCTTGAACTTTGGTGAGCTTAAAACCCAGATCAAATGGGCTTAAGAAGCTCCTTGCCACTCATCACATGTGGCAAATGGGATGAGTTTTTAAATTAAATGGATTTCAGAGGCTGGGCTCTTCTCTTTCCTGTTTCCAATATTATATTTGTACATTAATTTACATCTTTGTCTCCAGAGTAATAACATTTGTGGTTTTAATGCAGTGGAAATTCTGACACTTGTTATCAGAGGAGCCGTTCAACCATCTTCACTTTCACACATCATTGAGAGTCCAGGGATTTTTGTATGAAAGGAATTCTTGGTTTTGTCTGCCTGACACCTTGCATCCCAGTGTGTTTTTCAGCCCTTTCATCTATTTCAGCCTGATGCCATACTAAATCTTCTGAATGAGTGGTTTCATGTCTCTAATACATGCCCATTTAGTATTTTGATGGCTGATTCCATTTGTTTAGATTTGGCTGTTCAGATTTCTGTCACTGGGATAAGAAATTATGGTTTTCCTGAGCTTACAAATTAGAGTGGTTTATATTGGGCCTGCGAACTTTTGACTGCAGTCTCATCATAGATGTTCTTCTGTGACTTGAACAATTAACTACATTGGTGACTCCTTTTTTAAAGGCTGCCTGGTAGAAGTTGGGGGGTTTTCTTGAGATACATGTCAAATGTCTCACTTTCTTCAGACCTTGTGACCTCGATATCTGTAATTTAGGTAAGAAAACTAATTTCCTTTAAGTATTATTCTACGAGCAAGAGAAGACAATGCAACACAAAAAAGGGTGTTTTAGGAATCTTGACTGGTGAGATAAGTAGTTTCAAGCCCAAATGTTGGCTGTTATATTCCAGCTCGGATTCTAATTCTAATGTTCTCTAATTAGGTGGGTTTATGAGGAAAGCCAGCAGCCTAGAGAAATGACAAAAATAACTTTAAAGTGGAGTAATGTTTTGGAGCCCAGCTAAATGTGGAGATTTTAAACACTATAAATAAATTTCATTTGTGATTTAGAAGCCTTTGGGGTTTATTTTGCTAGTATGTATATTCATTGGTTTTAATCTCGAATTGCTTGATCAGGTCATTGCCAAAGAACACACTCATCATAAAAGCAAAATTTCTAATCATCTTTCAAATAAAAACAGGCGTTGCAAGTCTCTGAATTTAGGATTTGGCTGCGTGCCAGACTAAAGAAAGCTTGTCTATTTTTAAGTGTTACAAGGTGATTAACTTTTGTAGGAGGTTCACCAGTCCATTGAGTCATGTTTTTGCAGCCTTGAGCTTTCTAATTTTCATTTATTTTCATTAATATTTGCTTGTAGCGTTTAACTGTTCTTACCCTGTAGTTTTATTTAGAGTCGTATTTAATTGGTTTCTGAACTAACCCTCCAGAAGCACTGGAATTAGCATTGACTCTGGAAGTAATTATCAAAGGTTTTCTCATCTCGTATAATGGCTAAAATATGTCAGTATTTGAAAATTTACCATGTGCTAGCTTTCCCCTAACAAATTACTCTGCGTGTAGTTATGAGAAAAATGAAAAGCTGGGATGACTTGCAGTTCAATAAGATACTTTTTCTTTTGAAAAGTTCCTGGAGGATATATAGAAAACCTGGAGTGTTTTTCAAAAGCATGTATCTGTCGGGCATTAGTTTGTTCTCTTAAAGAAGTAGGAGTTGCCCTGAAATTTCAAGATAGCTAAAATTTGAGGGTGCTACCTCTGAGTTTTTCAGACCAGCTATGCCCAGTTGAACTGCCCCAGGCAGTGATAGATCACTGGACTTGTCCCCTGATACTACAGTGTCCAATTTTATTTGTTATATCATCTTCCCTCATCAAGTCGTCCTTTTTTTTTTTTTTTTTTTGCGTGCCAATAATTCAGAACATTTAAGATGGATCACACACACACAACTAAGCCTCTGTCTCTTCTTGCGGTGTAACGTTAAGTTTTGTGGCATGTCAGAAATTATATAGCAGAATCGAGTAAGTTAAAAAGCCGCCTGTATACTTTTGGTTGAGCAAGAACATGGAGTAAAAGCTTTATATCATTTCTTATCTGAAACTTGTACAAAACTTGCAGTCCTCCAATCCTGCAGGTCTGTAAAAGATTATTTTTTTCTATAAACAAATAATGCAATTTAAATGTCAGTTTTGTACGAGGTTGTGCAGAAACTGACTCTTGTAGGTTTTTTGGGGGCTATGAGGGAGTATTGCAACTATCTGTAGTGGGCACACAGTGATGGCAAGTATGTTTAGGAACAGGATTTATTAATCTTCCTGCGCGAAATGAGAAAAATATGTGCAAAACTGCTGACAGCACTGGGAGGACAAAAGTATTTCCTTGTTTCCATACCACTTTTGACATTATTTTGAGTCCAGCTGACACAAGTCTTTCAAAACTGTTTGTACCTTCCAATATTTTCTTTCGCTTAGAGCACATAATGAATGAAATAGGGAAATGAAAGACCGTGTAAAAGCGGGCAAAAAGAAATGGAAGAGAGGAAAAGTCTTTTTGAAATGTAGGAAAGAAGAAAAATTCCAAACTTCTGTGGGTGACTGATTTTCCCTCTTTAAAATATTTTTAGATAAATACCAGGAGGTCAGAAATGTTTCAAATATCTGTGGCCTTGTACTGCATCTTGGGAGACGTTAATTTTGTCCTGTGAGCACAAACACTAATCTCACTGAAAAACAAGTACAAAATCCAATTTAGCACTCCCACCCACACTTGATTTGCTGTTTGAGGGGCCTGGGAATCTTTTAAACCCATAATAATAAAAAATTAAATCCATAAAAATAAACCCATTAAACCCATAATAATAGAAAAATCATGTTATCGTTCATGAAAACAATAACCCAGCTCCCACCACCAGCATGCTTTGTATCCTCCAGCACAACTTCAGCCCTCCCTCGAGCTGCAGTGTTTGCTGGAATCCTGGAGGGGCTGTCGGAGATTAGGAGCTTTTGCTGGGATGGGTATGGATCACGGGAAACTTCTGTCCCTGGAGAAGACCTGAAGGGAAAATGTAGGCTGTATGTAGTTGGGTTGGTGGCAAAACGATCCAGAAGAAATGTTTCAGCTTGCGGCTTTAATGAGGAGATACCTGTCACGTTTGCCCCTCTGCTTTAGAGCCAGGTACATATAACAACTCAGTGCTGCCTTTTGCTGTTTTCCAGCTCCGGCAGTCCAAGCATAAACCCTCAATTAACCTGCCCAAACCCTGTTGTTACCCATTGTGAGCAAGTGTTGTGGATATTAGTAGCAGGTTTCTTTTGAAAAGAATGATAATGATATAATTAATATTGTTGGCATTTAAGCACTTGTCATTATATTTCGGAGTTAATGATCCTTCAAGAGGTATTTTGGTAATTCAGATCTCCCAGAATTGTGTTTTCAAGCTGTTTGTGACGGAGGAAGATAATTTGTTACTCTGGAACGCAGTTGGTTTATATTCATGGGGGTTTCTTAGTAATGTTGAAGCGTAGTTGGTAATGCAAATTTAAACTTAGCACAACAAATAAAGGCTAAAACCTTGTCAATTGGGTTATCTCCAGTAAATGTGGTTTGTATTTTTCAGGAAATAAAGTAGTGATTAATTTATATTCCTAGGATTCCAGTTTGTTTTAGCATGCACTACTTTATAAGTTAGCCCCTTGAGGGATGGAAATGAGAACGGTCATGTAGATCTGAGGAGTTAGTAGAATAACAGCTGTAGTTACTAGAGACTCTTCAGAGGAACATGCTTTTCCTAATTCTGAATAAACATAATGAGATGGTAGAAACGTGCGTCTCATCTTTCTGCGTCTCTTGCAGCATTGGCGAGAGCAGCCAGTCAGCAAGGGATTGTTTTGTTTCCTTTCATTTTTGAAGTCTAATTTATACTCCTGCTGATGCTCTCAGTTTAAAGAAAATAAATTACCTTAGACCTATCTCAAGCAGGGTCCTCTATCCTAACAAAATTCCTTCTGGTCAGGCCACGTTGAGTTAAGTGAATTTATGAGCTCTTCACTCGTGTCAGACTGGTGTAGTGAATTTTCCTAGCAGGCTGCTTGAACCAGTTCCGATAACAACAGAGGAAGACCTCTGAGCATGCAGAGGGATGGTTCTGAATTTTTCTTTTACTCAGAACAGCAGAATCGGCTTAGTTTCCTATCCAGATTTAGCAAGTGCGGTGCAAGTGATCAAACACCAGAACGTTGGCAGATTTTTAGGATGATATGGTGGGTGGTTACTCGGGTGTTGCACGAGTTCTCGTGTGATGGCTGGGAGCGCCTCAGGCTCCTTTGCTCTCTTGCTGGTTACCCAGCTCTGCCCCTACAGGCACTTGAGCTGATGCTTTCCTTCCCTTTGACAGCTGTAGGGATGAGGGGGAGGAAGACTTGGGTTAGAGCTGGATGCAACAAAGAAAAAAATAATCTTCTAGCAGGAAAACAGAAATGAATAGGTTCTTTCTTCACTTGTCTGGTCTTGACACCCCGCTGTGGCAGGGGAGGAGTGAGTGATCGTCTTTGGAATCGTGGATTATCACTTGTGCTGCGCTGAATGTTGACAGCTTTGGCTTATCTTAGGGGGCAAAAAAGCATTCTGCACATATCCTACACATAGACGCAAGGTCAAGTGCGTAGGGGTTTGAAGCTAGGGTGAGACGCTATGGGGAACAGAAAGAAATCTGGCCAGTTTTGTGCTCAGTGTTTCTTTGCCTTGATCTTTTCTACTCCTGATGGACCTTACCTTACAGAAGAAATTCTGAAGAATGTTGGTGTAGCCCAGAGAAAAATAGTGTCTGCTATTTGTATTTCATTGTTATAGCTGAAAACAGACAAGGGAATGGGTTGCTGGAGAGCCCTCAGAGCTGACATCCTCTCACACCGCCTAGTAGATAAATTTTTGGAGCAATTGGAGAAAGCACTGACTAGAAACATCAGGAGCAGATGGCAAACTCCAGGCATTCGGGAGAGGTTCTTGATCTGAATTTGTAGTGTTCTGTGGTGCAGCTTGTGGAGCTTGGTCCTTCAAAGAGGTACTCTGTGTCTATTTCTGGAAGGCTGGCTTGGCCAGTGTTGCCCACGAAGCCTGGATTCATACCTACAGTGTCTCTGTGCAGAACCTCCACCAGAGCCCGGAATGCCGTAATCCCAGGACCACCAAACTTGGTCTGACCTGAAAGAAGCCTGAGACTTGCTGTGGTCCAGGACTGCTGTGGGTTGACTGGCTGGCTGAGGGCGCGTGGCTCAGATAAACTTCAGGGAACTCCAGGCTTTCCTCTCCTCCTTTGAGGGCCCATCTTGTTGTGCAGATGGTGAACCTCCGCGCAGCTCTTGTAGTTGGGTATTTTTTCGTCCTTACTCTTATCCAGTGGGTTGTCATATGCAAGTCTTCCTGTCCGCTTAGTGCTGTGTAGTAGGGATGACAGAAACAGTGTGTGCAGCTCTGTCTCTCAGATCCTCTCCGCCATTGGTGGTTCTGGAGGAAATTCTCACCACTTCCAGTGTTTGAGACGTGATGACACTATTGTCCCTTCGTGGGATGTTTTCCATTACTTTTAAAATTCACCTCATTTTGCTGATTCCTCCTTCTGGTGGTTTTTTTGGTATTTGTTCTCAGTTTCTGTGGTACCTGTCTCCCCTGTGGCCTTTGAGGGCTGTGTTGCCTACAGCAATCGCGCTGCTGTTTCTGCTGCCTCTACAAAGCCTGCCTTTCTTGTCTGAGCAACATCAGCAAGGCTGTGAAGAGATTTCTGCGTGTAAATAGATCTGTAGCTCCTTTTAAGATCTGCTATCATCTGGTGGCCCTTTACCAACTAAACCTTCAAGACTCCTACCATGTTTTTTATGTGCAAATCAATGGGGGTGAGCTGTTGTTGAAAGCCTTGCGTGACGCATTGGGCACTGGAATGTGCTCTTGCCTCTTTTAGTCCTGCCATAGTCTCCTCAAGTTTGTCTTTGGGACTTTCCTTGGGACTTGGGTAATATAGAAATGAAGTGTCTGCTTGTTTCTCTCCCATCGCTGGTAACTGTTACCCAGGTAGCTCAGCTCAGTGTTGGTAATGAGCAAATCTTATTAAATTTATTGGGATGTTGCTGGCTTCTGTTTGAAGGGTAGCGGTAAGTTCAAGCAGGGCTGATTTTTGAAGCAGGACTTTCTGAAAGGCTGGCTCCTCATTGTGCAGACCCCGTTATCCCTTACCTTATGGTCAAGGCTTTTAATACGCGCATGCTGGCTTGTACCTGTCAGAGACACAGCACGGGGGTGAAACTGGGATGACTTGAAGTCATCCGTTTTCATACACTGCTGTCCACAGACTCTGAGAAATCTGTGAAATCATTTCCATGTGGAAATAGTTAATTTTGTATGCTCTTGAGGTAGGATTCTTTTAGAAAACAGATTAAACTCTTCCTTTCATATCCATAGAGTACATTAGTCTTTTCAAGTTTATTCAGATAAAATGTTAATTAATGGAGATCTTAAACTGTTGAAGCGATCTAATTTGGTAAAATAGTAGCATTTTCTTAAAGCTTTTTTCACAATAAAATCCATTTTGATTCTTCAAAAATATACTTTACAATTTCCGACATACATAGGTGTGTACGGGGTGCCTGTGCCTGAGGCTGGCAGGGGGGTAAGGGGTCTCTGTGGAGAGAGGTGAGATCCAGCTGGCTCCAGTGGCTCCACACAGCTCAGCCCCGACACGGGCTGGCACAGCTCAGCCCGTCAGCGGCGCCGGTGGTGCCTCTGGGAAATGGAATTAAGAAAGGACAAAACTCCTGCTGGCAGTGAGGAACAGCCCTGCCAGCACTGAGGGGGAAGAGGAGCTTCAGGCGCTGGCGCAGCCTCCCCTGCAGCCTGTGGGGAGGCCATGGTGGGACAGGGAAAGGCTCTTACGGGATATAAACCATAATCATAGGACCGTAGAATGTTAAGGGTTGGAAGGGACTTCTGGAGATCATAGAGTCCAACCCCCCTGCCAGAGCAGGCCCACCTACGGCAGGTTGCACAGGACAGCGTCCAGGTGGGTTTGGAATGTCTCCAGAGTCGGAGACTCCACCACCTCTCTGGGCAGCCTGTGCCAGTGCTCTACCACCCTCAAAGAAAAGAAGTTCCTCCTCATGTTCAGATGGAACTTCCTACGTTCAAGTTTGTGCCTGTTACCTCTTGTCCTATCACTGGGCGCCACTGAAAAAAGACTGGCCCCCTCCTCCCAGGACCCTCCCTTTAAGTATTTGTAAACATTGATGAGATCCCCCTCAGTCTTCTCCTCTCCAGATTAAAGAACCCAACTCCCTCAGCCTTTCCTCCAGGAAAGATGCTCCGCCCCTCTGCTCTGCCGTAGCAGGGGCTGGGCTGGAGAAGGCAACCCCACACATGACGTTTTGGCCTTCCCAAGTCACTCTCGGGGTCACAAAGCTGCCTATAGGTAGGCTGGACAGTGCTTGTACAACTTGTTTTAACTTTTTGTCTTTGCCCTTCTACTCGGTGACTGTGGTGTTCATCACCGATGGGTCCCACAGAGCGCTGCCCAGGCAATGGGCAATGGGATGGCGGCTTTGTAAATAGGCAGTAGTTGTCTCTGGTGTAACGCCACAGATAGAGCAGAGCAGGGAGTTGGGAGCAAAGCTGATTTTTTATTTTTTTTTTTTTAACCTAATCGATAATCAGAGAATCCATGTGGGAGAAAGTTTAGTGGACAAAATGCAGCAGACTTTTGTTTTCAGAATTTGATGGTTCAGTCAGAAGACGCATCTGAAATTTGAATTTGCCCCATCCTGTGGAGCCACAGGACTAAGATAGATGAAAATGCACAGAGCTAATGCTTGTCTTCATCTGTCTTTGGTTGACTTCTCACTAGTGTTATGGTGATACTGTAATAACTAGTTTAATTGGATTTAATAACGATGATTTGCCTGCATGGGGATAAATCAGTCCTGCAGAATGTGGAAAAGATGTTTATGCCCAAGGATGTACACAAATGAGTTTACAATGTACATAGTCACCTTTTCAGGAACCAAATTGCAAAGCCTGCCGTATATTTGAAAGCAATTTCAATTTGCTTTCTTAAAAAATAAGTTTAACTTTTCAAAAACATTTTTCCAAATTAATTTTAAATAAAAACGTTACCTGGTTTATTCTCATAGTTTCCAATGGTGGTAGTAATTCAGGTTACTGTTACGTGGGGGATGTTTAGCATCATTTTAATTGCTGTAATATGGCTTTGGCTTAAATTAGAGGCTCAGGATAAGGGCTGACCTTGTGCATGCTTTGGAGATCTGTGCCTGTGAAGGTAAATAGTGCTGTTAGTATCTTAGCCAGAATCTCTGCAACTTAATTTGCATTTCCCATGCTTTGCTTTGCTTTCAGTGAGGGAAAGTGTCGGTTACTGTACACTTCAAACTTTTCTCCTTGTCTAGCTTTCTGGTGGTTTTCCAGTAGGTCATCTAGGAGGTCGCTCTGCCCCAAATCACTTATTTCTACAGGGGAAATGGAATTGATTCTAAACCAAGCAAATCAAGCGCATGTTGAAAGATGTTGATTTAAAGGACGTGTTATCCATAGACTGGTCATTATGAAGTTGTAGCCATTACTGCTTAGCACATTGATGTGGTGCAGGCAGAAAGCAGAGGGAAATTTTTCTTATTAACAATTTTAATTAACTTTTAATTGATTTCTAGGAAGATAAATGGTTTCATTACGAAGTCTTACAATGAACACCTTCACCGGAATTAAACATTCATGGAAACTTCCTGACAATTGTTCTGATAACAAAACATCAAGATCTCTTATGATCTTCCCAGATGTCTGTAGCCTCATTTATAAAGTCAAATAAATGAAAATACGTTGCTTACAGAATGCCCTTTGTTTAATTTACATAATGTTATTCATCATGCGATAATTTAATTAAGAGGAGGAAAAATAACAGGTCAGCGTTCAGACTATATTGAGGGCCTGGTAGCACTAGGAAAGACACAAATTTTGTCCATCCCTGTATGGGCAGCAAGAATTATTTGGCTGGTACTGAAATTTGAGACCCAGTTCAGTATGGGAGAACAGAGATAGCAATTGAACAAAATCTAAACAGTTTTCTGTTGCAATCATCTGCCTGTTCTGAGAGCAGAAGAATAAGGATGAAATGGGATAACGTTTGGTTTTGAAGAACACGATGGACATGGCAGTTAAGTAGTTCTTCAGAGAGCAGCGATTAAAGTATCACTGAATGTGTCAAAAATGTTAAGTGCAAAGAAAATGTCTAACTAATGTGTCCATTCTTGCTGTCTGCTGACAGCATCCATCTTTTGTCTAAGTATGTACTCCGTAATGATTTGGGCAGCAAAAAAACACCTAAATCAAACAGTGGAAGATTAAAAATTGCCCTCGGGCAGCATGTAACGCTGAAGATCCTCCAGGTTAGAAGTATCTGAGGGCTTGACTTTAAAAGCGTCTAGTTTGTCTTCTGCTGAAGTGCACAGTTGTCCAAGGCTGAGCGACTAAATGTGTATTTTCTCCTGAAGTCCGTTTGGGATCCAGTAAACCTAAGTTCTGTCACTGTGAACTGAGAGAATTGTTTCTATGGGGTATTTTACCTTCAGCAAGTATCAGAGAGGGACAAGCTGTGGTGAACAAGAAATGATGACTAGCCACAGAAGGATTAGCACTTTGTAGACTATTACCCTGGCTTACTTGTTACTCCCTTGTAGGTATTTAAAACGTAGTTCTTTTTTCTGTTTATTTAGGCTACAGACCCAGACGCTGGTGTTAATGGTCAAGTTCATTACAGTTTGGCAAACTTCAACAATCTTTTCCGAATCACCGCAAACGGGAGCATTTATACAGCAGTTAAACTGAACAGAGAAGTAAGGGACTATTACGAACTTATTGTTGAAGCAACAGACGGAGCTGTGGACCCCCGCCGTGCGACGCTAACTTTAGCGATCAAGGTGCTGGATATTGATGACAACAGCCCTGTTTTCACTAATGCTTCCTACACTGTTTGCGTGCCAGAAAATCTACCGCCAGGCACAGTTTTCCTGCAAATAGAGGTATGAAAGCATTATAGAGGAAAGATTGTTTGTAAATGTTCTGCGATACTAAGCATGTTCTTATTTAATTTGTCAGTGAGACTGCAGTAAAAAATTGCAAACTGGAGCGGGGGAAGTTATGATGCTTTACAGAGTGAAAAATGCATGACCTTTAGAAAGGTACATAAAAATACTTCGAGGTTCATTTGGAGATAAGAGACATGATTAAAAAAACCAACAACAAAACCCACACTACTGTTGTCATTTCTTGGAATATTGCTTTACACGTTTAAAGGGCTTTTGATTTGTTTCTGAAAGCTCATCATATTGCTTCTACCTGTTTACATTAGTAGGAAGAGAGAGCTGTATCTCAACTGAGTCAGACAGTGAAGTCAAACCGAGATGTCCAACCTCACGTTGTAGTTAATGGAGATAAATAGTTGCTTCCAGAAGCAATTCGTCCAATACCAAGATCATCATCTAAGATAGCTGGAGTAAAGTGGGCACCTGGAGGTGTTTTCTTCTCTTCACTGACTATAAAAGATACTCAGACAAGTGAGAGTTAATTGTTCAAGGGAGAGCTAGGTCTCTAAAGACAGCAAAGATTCCCTTCCCGTAAGCAGTCTATATATCCTCCTGATGTTTTGGTCAGTGTCCTTTAATGAGAAGAATCTGTCCTGAGACAATTGCAACAAGAATGGTTTTCTCTGAACCTGACCGCAGATAAGTCTGATGTCAAATTACATCTAAAGCAATCCCGTAATACTCCTTATCCTGAAGAAAATTAATATTCTTTGTGGAAATACTGGTATGAAATAAAAACAACTGTGCTGCCATATGGGGGTGAGATCAAACGTCTGCTTAGCCCAGCAATCCTCTCCCTGGCAGCGGCCGATAGCAGGCGCCCAGAAGAGAGAACAGGAACAGGGTGATTTTCCCGTGACTCTTGCCCAGAATCTTCTGTTTATTTCCTGTGACGGGTATCTCTGGATTTTATAACCTTAAGTTGATTTATCTTCCTTGTGTTTGTGCAATAGTATTAAGTTCATCAAACACTATTAGAATAACACAATGAAATTAAATTTGTTTCCAGTTAGCTTGCTTTTTTATGTTCTTTAAATCTTGTAGGGTTTTTTTGTGAAAATGGGTTTTGTTTGGTTTTAAGTACTTTTTTCCCCTTCTGCATGGCATACTCTAGGCAAAGGATGTTGATCTTGGTTCTGATGTTAGCTATCGAATACGGACACAGGAAGCACTACAGTATTTTGCACTGAACAAACATACGGGCGAGTTATCGCTTTTGAAGTCCTTGGATTATGAATCGTTCGCTGACACAGAAGCAACCTTCACCTTTCTCGTGGAAGCCTTTGATAGCAAGGGCACAATGCCTCCTGGTCTCGCTACTGTCACAGTGAGAGTAAAGGTAAGAGGAATAACTTGTCGGTCGATAGCGTCCTCTCCTGTTTCTTAGAAAATACTTCATCAACTCTTAGAGGTGTCCTGATGAGCACGGTAGCAGTATGTCTGCTTTCCTGCTTTTTCACTTGTGGGGAAGCTGCTGCCTTTTTCTGACAGCAACTCGTTTGGTTAAACATACACTTTATAACAGCTGTAATTACTTTGTTATAGGCAATTATGTAGTTGAACTGTGGATCATAGATTTATGAAGTACAAGAATACCTGAGACATATACAAACCTTTAGTCCTTTAGAGTCCCTGACAGGCTGATATAAGTACCTAATGCAATTGTTTGCAAAAATGACACCATCACGTTTTAGTTAAAGCTCTCATAAATTCTGATTTTATGAACCATTTGGGTGTATTGAGTGCTGATGTGGCACACCACATCCTATATTTCAGATTCTGCTGCTTGAAAATACAGAGCTGCAAAGGAACAGGTTTATTTAGTGCTCTTGCAGTATGAGTTGTTTTTATGCAGTGAATTACAGCATCACCTCTGGGTTTCAGTTGTCTCACCAATAATATGGGGATAATTGCATTCTGTTTGGTAACGATCCACAAATGAAAAGCATTTGTAGCTGAAACATTAGCACTTACCCATTTTAATTTGGCTGAGGTACTCACATCCAAGAGGAGAGGGTATTTTCGATGCTCTAAATCATGCCTCCTTACAGTTACAAAGGTGCACTTCTGCAGCCAGTCAGTCGAGTCCTTTTGCGCAGTTGCTTTATTTTCATTGACTTTGTCAGTGAAGAGCTGTGGGAGAGAAGAGAGTTTAATTACTGGTATTTTAGCTAAGAAGCAAAAATTGTAGCAGGAACAAAAGTGTAGCTCACAAATGTGAGCTTCATATCTGGCAACTTGAGTTTAAATGTATGTCTGAGGAAAGTATTTAGCATATATGAATCAGCCTTGGGTTCAGCTTACTGCATATCTGCAGATGCTATGAATTGCCACATGATTTTGAGTAATTCTGTTTGTCAGTCTCTAGTGAGCTCAGAATTATTTTAGGAACAGTAAACATCTCTGATTATTAGCTTTGATGACAACATGAGAAAGCTTCTACAACACCGTCCGTCTCAGAATGGGATGCAGGTCACCTGTTTCCTCACAGTCTGCACTGTTCGCTGGCAGCTTCCAAGTCATCGAAGAAAAACAGAGCTTCTGACATCATTCCCTGAGCCTTTGCTGTCATACTTCGGAGGAGGAAGTTCCTCGAGCCTGTTGTTTTCCTTAAAGAAACTTTTTCCCCAGCACAGTGAATTTTTGAAAGAATTAAGTGCTTGGGTTTGTTTGGGTGTTTTTGTTGGCTGTTTTAAAGGTGCTTGTTTTCAAATAGGAATGCGTGCAGAGAAAAGGTGTCGTTTGCATGACAGGGCCGACCCAGCAGTATGATGGTGCGTTTGTACGATACTCGTTAATGACAGGGTACAGAGGAACAATACAGTTTAACTTGGTGGCCTCAGCGTAACAGCAGCTTGTGTATTGTCAAAGGAGGTGCTGTGGGAACAGGGAACTTAACAAGGGGAATAGTAGGATCCAAAAAATGGATTTCTTGCGTTCTTGGGAACTCTTCCCACACACGAGCAACAAAAAGGAAGCATGAGGGTATGAAAGGCAGTCTGTGAGAGACTGGAATGCTAGGCTGGAGCCAGGAATAAGTAAAAGGTGTTAGGCTGGGGACAGGACAGAGCCTGAAAGCAAGGACAAGCAGCTTGTATTTTAAATGAGAAAGAAAATAAATTAATTATTCAGTGAGTATCGTCATACTCGGTGACAGGCTGACTTGTTCAACAAATCAGTGAACAGTTCAGTGGACACAATGAAATACTATATATATTGCTGAGATGAAGATGGTGCTTAAGTTCCAGCCTTGAGTGAGAGGTAGAGCAGTAGTATTTTGAGAGGCAGTAGAGAGAATGGGGGAGGGCTTGTGGAAAAAACATTTTTTAATACCTCCTTTTGTTGGGCAGATGTCATTAATGGGTTTTAAGGCAGCTGGGAGAAATTCAGAACCTTGGTCACAAGAGGTGTCTGGAATAGAAAGAACGGTTTAATTTGAGCTTGTAGATGAGCTTTCCAGATACAAAATTCCCAGGGGAGGAGGGACGAAGGTGAAGATTGAAATCAGACCCTTGTGCTGTCCTTGTGTGAGATGAGAAGGATCTGTAGGAGGACACCTTGAGTGGTTGATTCAAGAGACAGAGCAGCAGGAGAGGGGTGGGGAGTCTTGGAAGCCAAGTGAGAACAAGGAGAACAGTGGGCCTCGGCTGTGAAAAGAAATACCCAAGTATTGCATTGCAGTGCAGTTTGGGGTTGTTCTTAATGGAAAAGATACATATTGCCCCTTGTTCCGAAGGAGGAGAGCCAGCATGCCTTTGCTGGGGGGTGAGAAGTCCTGATGGGCACTGTGAGGGCAAGGCACTGAAGTTCCCCTGAGCACAGAGGCGACGCACACTGTGCCCAGGGCCCACGTCAGCATGTCTGTCAGCTGACAGAGGGAATGGTTTCCCTCTAGCATCTCAGAGAGGGTGTTCACAGCGCACTGGGTCCGGCCCGAGGTCTTGAATGCATGGTGGAAGAAGTGGCACATGGTATGTAGAGGTCTAGAGCCTCAGGCGCAGTCTATTGCCTGATTCCAATCCAGCCTTTTATTCCTCTGCTGTCTTAACCACAGTCCGAGCTGCTGCTGTAGGGCTTAGCTGAATAGAAAACCCTTGATGAGCATGTTCTCTGTTTCATTGGAGTAATTTGTAATTTTTTGTTGGCCAATTAAGATGTCTGCACAGGGAATTGAAGGGGTTCTAATACAATTTCTGCCAGACCATCTGCCAAATCCAAGCCTGTGTCCAGGGACAGGGTGCCTCTGCGCGGGGGTGTACGTCTCTGCCATGGCTCTAGAGGAGTTGGTCCATTCCACTCCGCCTGTCTTTTGCTCCTGCTCCGGGACCAGAAACTGGATGTGTATGTTTCCTCTTAGCAGTAATTGTGCTTTCGCTTCATTTGGAAGATGGTACTAGAATAATCATTTTAATACAGTGTTTGTGACCCCCAAATACGAAATGAACCGAGTGCAGGTACACTGTAGGCCCTAACATAAATTGTGCAGATTGCAGGCTTCAAAACCACAAACTTGAACTAGACAAAACCAGAAACAAGCATTATAGCAGCAGTGGGCCCAAGCAGGGAATTCCTGTAGCCGTTAGGGATTCAGGCCCTGTAATCCTCACAACATTATTTGTATCACAGCAGCCTCCGAGACCTTTTGGGCTTAGGCTGCCCTGTTAACATTTGTCGTTTTTCACAGTTCGGCTCTTAACTGAAAGCATTGTAATTTTTACTGTGTAATAGGATTCTGTTTACCAACTATGCACAACATCTGATGGTGTCATATATCATTTATGTCCTATAAAACTGAATGAGCAGCAGCGCAGTATACCCATAATCGCGCTGATCTTTGTGGCTCGGAGGAGGGTTGGATACACACAGTGACTTTCTTTAGCCTCTTGCTTTCAGCCTTTGACATGACAACGTACAAATAGTTTGTATTAACCTTCCCTGAACTTGACCAAAACACGGATTGCATAGCAGAATACTCACTGCAGAAAAAAATAACTTAATCTGTTACCTGCGTGTCAGCAGTGAAACAAATTATTGGCCACTGCTGCAGCCAAATGGCTCTTTACATTGTGTGGATTTCCTATGACTCTTCCGCCAAAAAAAAGCCAAAGGGAAATTAATAAATTATTGCATCCTTTCTCTTGTTACTGAAGAGGAATAGTATAAGTGGCACTGCCTTGTCTTTCTGGCACTTGTCTTGCCAGAAAGATGCAAACCACCTCAAACAGACTGAGATCTTTCTTTATCCCCTGGTTCTCAGGTTCCTCTCGTTGCTTTCATAACTTTTCACCTTAACCTGAAAGTAGTAATGAGTCGTCTTGTCTTGGGATGGCACAAGAATATCCACAATAATTGACAATTGTAATCTGATCTGTAACCAAGAATACAAAACACTTATTTTAGCTGGGGTTTTTATGTGTATAGATATATAGATATAATTATACAGGTTAAACATAGCAAATTTTATCAGTCTTGAAAACATAGTCTAAGGGCTAAAAAGATTAGCGACTCCAAGAAACAATTTGTGTGCTGTTTTTCAGTGGTTTGCCACTGCAAAGGTCTAATTTCTCTCACCATGAGAACAGCAGAGATTTGCATTTGCTCATTGTCTGAGAGGGCTGAATTGTTTGCTGAGTGCCGGTAGCGCCTGTTGCAGTACGCACAAGCAGCCCCTCACAATATAAATGTTTCCCAGTATTGGAAATCATTACTGTTCAAATAGTGTGCTTATTATTAGGATTTAGCATTTGGAAACAATTACTATGGTAATAGAGCTTCTTAACAGAAACAGGACTAACCTTTTTCCAGTTTATATTGCTGTTAAAAGAATAATGTGTTCCTAAATACGTATTATAAGAATTCCTGTATCGTGGGACCTGTAAGGTACTTGCATATTTTATGCTGTGACCTCCTCTTATTGTTATTACTAGCATTATTTTTGTATTACTTTATGTCTCTTTCTTGTTTGTTATAATTGCTTTTTCTTCTCATCCTCCTGTGTTCTGGGATTGGTTTTCTTTTTAGTTTTTCAAGTAGAGTATGTAGTGTAATGAAGCCATTATCTCTGGCTGGAGATTCAAAGTGATAGAGTGACAGGAATAAATAAAAACAGGTATCTTTGTTTCTAGCAGTGCCGTATTACAAGACTGCCCATCAAATATTTCATGTAATTCCTGTAGTGTTATACAATGAATTCTCAGATTTAGTAAAACTGACTACACCCATGGACTTAAACATATTACTGTTGTCAGAGGGTACACAGATGCCAACTGCTAAACTCATTTTTCAAGAGAAATATGCTGTTGAGAAGATAGAAGTCATCATCTGCTTTGGATCATGCATTATATGCATTGATTAGTACTTATTGTGGGGCTGAATGTGATTTTTTTTTTCCATCATCACTGTGCTAAGTCTTCCCATCCTTGGCAACTTTGCGTAAGAGAAACAAACCGACCGTGTTGAAGATGTGCAAGAGTTAAATCTTTATCTCTGGCCTGGTTGCTCTGAATGGTCCTTCATAGTCAAGTTGGCATGATCTTGGGTATAATGACGCCATAGGACTGCCGAGCTCCCACCTGCTTACACCAGCGCGTTGCCTTTGTTTCTCTGACAACCTCAACTTCGAACTAGAATTTGCTTGCAAAAAGGATGGGATGGTTAGGAGCAGCTGCGTGGTTGTGGGTGAATCATCCTCTCAAACCAAACGATCGGAGCCGATGGTAAAGCAAAGAAGATAGACGTGGGTTGGAGAAAGTATGCGGGAACCCGGCATTTGAGGCAGCTGGAATGAATGTTAGAGCATGTCTCTCTTCTCTCGCAGAACACGTTTACTGTACTGCTGCAGAGTGAGTGGCTTTAGTCTCTGTGAAATGCTGAAATTATCACTAGGAGAGAAAGGGAAAAGAGGGGTCCCACAGGTGGTCATTAGGGAGAGGTGGGGATGTTTTGGCTCAGACCTTGCTCCACCAGATGGTTAAATAGCCACGCGTATGTGTAGCTGCCACTGCCTTTTCTTCCTACAGGTAGATACTAGAAATTCACTCAAGTCTTGTTTCTGATGAGCAGGTGAGCAGTAATACACCATTGCTTCATTACGGTGAGATTTCATGTTACGTTGAGGTTTAATTACAATAATAATGAAGATTTTCTGCCAGAAATTATACAGATAATGAAGGATATGTGGAAGATAAAAAACATTAGCGAATCAGTTAAGGTTAATCCTGTCATCAGTTTCTAATATTTCTAAAGTAAAATTTTATTTATGTTTTTTCAGTAAATTTACAACCATGAAGTTAATCCTTCCTTTCTAACATGTAATGAAAACCATTTCCTATCTGAAGAATAACAGGACGGTCCAGCACAGCAGCAGCACATAACTTAAAACGAAGGTTAAAAAAATGAGCTGCATTGCCTCCAAAATGTAACTGCTTATTTATCTCTTTTCTAGTGGTATTAATGGAGTAATGGGCATCGTGGTGGACTACAGTGCCAGTAAATGGATTATTTTTTTTCAATCTCAACTGATCTGTTCAATCGTCTGCTAGTCTTTTATTGCCTTGTATATTCCACTATGAATATTATTCCTTAATTTATACTATGAGCTACTTTAGGGCTTGCTGAGCACTAAATATGAAAAAGAGGCAGTTATACCATGTTAACAAGCATCTATTTTGTCTAGCTTCAAACAAAGAGTGCTGTGTAAAGAAGCACTGCACCCAATTAAAGACAAAATTCAAAGTGCTGCTTCATACAGTTTGTCATATTATCTTGTCAGCATCATTGCAAAGATTTTGAACTTGATGCTCCAAGTTACTCAGCATCGCTTGATTCTCTAGCCTCAGCCCTTCTAAATTAGTCACTGTGGGCGATACGTAAATCTAAAAGGTATTTCAAATAGCAGCAAAGCTAGGAGTAGCGTTCAAGTAGTGGCTTACTTTGGTGGACTTAATGTAAATGTAAAATTGAAGCAATACCTTGGCAAATCAAAATGTAGGCTGGCAAAGAAAGGTTTGCTTGCAAACTTCTGTTGTGTGCTTTGGAGGATGAATGTACTGGTGAGATGCATGAACCTTAAAGGAGAATACCTTTGAGGCTGGTATGTGTTTGTTATGACAGGCCAAGACTTTACATAAAGAATGGAAGGGACTTCAAGTTCTTGATACTCCAGTATCTGGTAAAATTGGGTATTTCTATATTATGCCATGTAATGAGTTCAATCTCTGCGCCCTCCTCCTGAAAGCTCCATTTTTCACGAGTCAGAACTTTGAAGGCACTCTTTTACATATGCAGTTTGAAGTGCAAATAATCCCAGTAGGTTTTCCATCACATATATGGTTATTGATAAAAAAATTGACTTGTTATTGCGTTTGTAAAAGAAACGGTTTTAAAGCTAAGAATAGTGATATGGGATTTTTTTTTCCCCATTACTTTTATCACATAGATTAGGAAATATGGATTGTTCTGTGCTCACCTTCTTTGTATAAATTACAGAAACTGACTGATGTGTTGAAAGCACGAATTACAGAGGAAACAAAAGTGAAAATATCTTTAAAAGAATGCTTTTACCTCAATAATTTTAAGCCATTGTACAGTTACTCATTCCTAATCTCTTTGCCATCAATTTGAAACGCTAAGAGATACCTGGATGTGTAATACTCTGTTGCTGTGAACCACTCCACAGAGTTATCAGTGTAAATTGCAACGAATCACTAATTTAAGTTAATAATACCAATCTTTTAGCTGAAGGATGAGAGCTTGCTTGAAATATTAAGATCCTGGTTATTGTCCCAGTTCCAGATAGTATATTAACTGCCTACAATAGTCCTTTAGTGGATTTTTAGTGGTTATTAAGGCCTGGAGAATAATGTTGTATCCTCTCAGCTTGCGTTAATGCTTCGTGAAAGAATATATACAGTTTGCCTGCATGCATGAGTATATATATATATCTCAATCAGCTCCTGGCTCAGAGCAAAGATCTGTGGTTGTGTTTTGCTGTAGCTGTGTACACGGCATGGTAGACATTTAAGGGAAGAAGAGAACAATCTCCTAGTAAAGGGGTTACGGTTGAATAACATTTAGTTTTTCTTTTAGAAAAATAAATTCACCTGTTGAGAGAATACTTTTCTGAAGTCACAGCTCAAATTTTCAGTTGTTTCAGTGCTGAGTCTGTGACTCCATATTCAGAGACCTTGTTTCAGAAGAGCTTTAAAACTTCACTTTCACTACCATGCCATAGCGATCTTAAATTACATGAAAGCATACGAAATTTGCATTTTAGTATTTCACATTAAATATGTACGTTTGTACTGTTCTGAATAAGGTTGGTTAACATCATATTGAAAGGCTTAGGAAACTTATTATCTTTAATAACAGAAATATAATCAAATGAGGATTTGCGGAAATGGAGAAATTACCAAAAGGATTGCGGGCATTAGATGGCTGTTAGCAGTTAGCATGCGCCAGGGGAATGGATGGTAAGAAAGTACGGCTGCAGCGGAAACGGAATGATGGCAGCACAGATCTCACCCTGTGCGAGCATCAGTGAGCACCGCACCAGAGAGGTTTGTGCCGAGTGATAACCTCTGCTCGGTGTTTCCTTTAAAACCAAGCAGAGCTTCGGGAACCCATTGCAAAGCATAGTGTCTGCCAAATGAAAGCACTCGCTCGCTTGGGCCCAAAAAATACTTTGTTAAAGGGCAAGATGCCTTCGTGGCAGAGGTCAAAGATCTGCAGGTCCTGGGGTGTTGTTACATAGGGTTTGCTGCCCCCTTTCATGTGTTTTACATGAGCTGGTAGTTAAGCGATGGAAAAATTGCGAATTATGGTGAGAGATTAGTGTGAGTGCGACTGCTCCTCATGGAGGGATGAGCCGGGAGCCGAGGGCGACCCAGCGTGGGCAGTGTCCTCCCTGCCTGGGTGCCGTCCCTGTGGGCACAGAGCTGGGCCAGCTGACGAACAGGCTCCATCAACACGGTGAGGGCATGAGCCCCGTCTGGGGTCTGTCCAGCCAGGAGCAAAAGGGGACGGGACTGGTGTGCTATGGTATCGCTGGAGCAGGACGGCGGGCCCCGGCCGGGCTGAAACAGGGTCCCTGGGCCCAGGAGCAGGGAGATGAGGGGCCTGGGTGAGGCTGGCCTGGGCCGTTAAGGGCTATCTATGGATGCCCTTAGGGCCATGATATTGTGTGGCCTTTAGGGGTATTCTGCTTATTTAGTTATTCTGCTTATTTAGTAATAAAATATCATGGAATTTTCTTTTTTTTTTAAATAAGGCATTGAGTGGCATCTTTCTATGGTTCGAGAACGCACAAGAGGAATAATGATTTTCAAGTTCGGTGGTACTAAAACACCCCTTTCTGTAGAAGACACTTTCACAAATATAGTAGAGGAATGTTAAATGTGCCCTTGGAAGTCCCCAAACAGCAGGGAATTATTAAACACTTGGAGGCAGCTCAGATGGTAAGGCACCAGCTCTGGTAATGTGCACATAGACTTAAGTGGCAGATGTTCAAAACAACATGACAGCAGAAAATTACAGATACATATCTGTAGTTGTAGAAAAAGATGGGTAAGGTTTGAAAATTTCAGGGTGTGACATACGCTTTGAAGTAAACCTTTTTACTTTCTCCCTTTGTGCAGTCATGTTATGTATATTTTACATTAGTGGAAGGAGGGATTGCTTTAAAAATACATATTTTTATTTCCTTTTTATTACGCTTGTGATAAAAGACAGCAGAGTGCAAAAGGAGCCTACTATGCATTTATTAGGTCAGATGCTGTTCAGTCACGCTGTTTTTTATAGCAAGGGAATGTTGGTTTCCACTTAGATATAGTTGACTAGAAACCTTGGTATTGGGAGGTGTAATCAAAGAGCACAGTCCTTAAAGAGGTAGGAAAACCACTTACAAACTCTCTATGTAAGTATTTACAAACCAAGAAAACGTAATATTTAAGAAGCTAACTAGCTTAATGAGTGATTTTTTTCCAACAGGCCAGAGGTAGGACAGTAAAACCATTTCCTCAGACTTTTAGAGACTTTATGGTAAGATGCTTTCTGCTTGGCAGTTGAGGGGAGAGGCAAGAAGAAAGGGAAGCTTTGTGCAAAACTGCGTTTCTAATGCCTGAGGTAGGCGCCTCTACGCACCTACTCTGTTGAGAATGGTGAAAATCATCTAAACGGTGTAATTCTCTTAGTGGTCTAGATAAATCAACAGAATCTGTGATTGTGGTGTTCTTGGATAGGAGTTTGTCCCTCTGAACTGTTGAGCGGATTAATAATTAGGTTTTGCTGTCATGAAATTGCAGCTATTTTAGTAAGTAATCAATACTTCCTTAGAGTTAGGTCACATTCTACAAAAACCAGGAATTAAAAAATCAGACTGATTTTCTAGGCTGAAAAAAAACCCCCACCAAAACGCAGATGACTGGATGAGCAGAAGTATAACCCTGTTTTCATAAGAAGGAAACTGGGAGAGAGGAAAACGTGTCGATTTTGGTGGGCGCTGGGGGAGGAGAGGCTTGGCTCCTATTTGGTAGGGCTGCCCTCTAGTGCACTGCAGGCTATAGGCAGCAATTCCTTCAGGGCAGTAACAGGGTTCCATTTGTAGGATAAAAAGGCATTTGCACAAATTATTATGCCTGAGATATTGAGATGTATATATATATAAATATATGTATATACATGTAAATATATATCAAGTATATTGGATATCTGGAGTTGCTTCTGTTTCTGTGGAGTCAGCTGATAAGAAATTAACTTCAGTTTCTGCTCTTTGTTTTTCTCGTAGAAAACAAGTTTTTGACCAAAACCCATCTTCCAAAAACACGTACTATTCCTTAGAAGGTCTTTAGGTTAGTGACGATACTCAAATTAGATAAGGGTGTTGCTGGAAGGAACGTTGCATGTTATTAATTGAAAAGTGGTAACAGCCGTGAGCTGCAGCCATAGTTCGCTGGAGTGAGACGGGGCCACATCCTGAGCTCATTGCAATGGCCTTGCTGTCATCCCGGTGTACCCAGCTCCTTCCTTCAGGCAGGATTTTCCGTGTGTCCTGGAACTGCCATTGCAACTCCTGGTGCAGTTGACTTTCCCAGGCTTTGCTGTTTTGGAAGGGTGGGATTTTATTTTCATACATGCTTCTTCGTCCTCTGGGAGGTGCATCTGCAGGATCCACTGGGAAGTCGGGGAGGAACGCTGGGACTGCTCCAGTTTGTGACAAAGTCTGTCATAAATCCTGAGTTAATGGATGAGTTGACATCAAGAAATCTCTTCATTCTGCTTATATTCTTAACTTTGTGGAGTACGAGCATTAAAGGTCTCTTGGTGTCCCCTGAAATCAAAAATACATCAATGTCTCTCAAGTCCATTTAAGTTTACAAGTTAATTTTGTGCTGGAAATGCTGTGCTGCAGGTATTTTTCTTCTGCTCTAGTTGTGTATTGTCCTCCTACATCGGCGATCACCACCTGTCTAGGAGCACCTAGTATTAGTGCATTACAGCTAGTGACTGTCTTGATGATTTTTAAATTACATATTGATTGGCTCCTTAATGCCTTTCCTCCCCCATGCTTTGTTTCTACGCAATGGCATTCTTAAACGGCTACCTTAGTTCACCAATGTTTTTGTTCAGCATTTTCATAATCTTTGCAGACAGGTCAATATTCGTTTCCTACAAACCTTTTGGTAAATAACAACTTTAAGAATAAAATGTGTCTCGTCTAGAGGGTAAGAAAGTTGGTCAGGGAGTGGGATCGTTCACATGCTAAGGGTCATGTCCGAGTTAACAGATGAGTTGGCATCAAGAAATCTCTTAATGCATCTTCGTTTGCTTTTGAAGGTGGATTCTCAAGAACAATAATATTTGAGCAGCCCTCCCATATTGGGCTTCTTTCATGCTTGATTCCTAATCTTTGTGCAAGGGTAGGATGTAAGGATGTGTCCTGTTCTGCTTTTATGTGCTGCCCACTGTGAGCAATGTGAAGCAAAACCAAACAAGTGGTAGATAACGAGCACCTACTACAGGGTGACTGCTTTGAGGGGTTTATGCTTTGACTTTCACTCTGTTTTGTAAACAAAGATGTATAAAACTATATTATCCCGTGGTTAGGGATTGCACTCATATGCTGCATTGGCATTCCTATGCAAAGTCAGGTTTAGCAGTGTTTTAAGCAGAAACCATCAGGTATGGAGTAATCTTCAATTATTTTACTTAGCTATGCAAAAACATGTCTGAGTCTTTGGTCTTCAGTAATGACGGAAGCCTAGCACTTTCTCTATATGTCATCTTTTTGCCCGGAGTCCCTTTGTGATGAAAACCTGAAAACTCTGTGTCTGTTGGGGAGTGCTGAACACTACTTGCTGTTAAGTCCACTTCGATGAATAAAATCGAATTGGAGACCTTTGACTACAGGGGCGCGGGTTTTGGGGGTGGGATGGGGTGGATCTCTTGAGCTATTTGCAGAAAATACAGTGTGTGCTTGCTTTCTGTGCTCGAGCAAAATCAGTTTTAGACTGTACTCCATCCTTGGTGGTGGTACTTTTTTGCCAGAAATTCAGTAATTTCTTTTTTGTGACCTTTTTGGTACCTTTAAGTGCCCATAATATGTAAAGATAAATTATACCAATTGAAGGAGATGATAATATAGTAATTTCTCCAACGTGTCTCTAACAGGATCTCTACTTACTCTATTGGGAATTGCCCAGAAGAGCTCTATTGGGAATTGCCCAGAAGAGTAATTTGAACCAGAAAAAGCCCATTTCGATGTCATCTGCATGTTTTGCATGTAATCCTGCCTGCAAAAAAAATCCCCATTCTGCTTCTAGTGGTTCCTCATCGTAGACATTTGGGATGGGTACGTGAGCCTTTCTCGCCTGTCTGTAACCAGAGTCTTGCTGTCTCCGAAATGGACTTACTGTGGCTGCATAATGAGAAGACCCGCAGTGCTTCTTAGGGGGAACTTTTATTTTGATAAAAGTGGAGACATTTAAGCTTGAACTCAGCTATAAAAAATTAGTGGCTGCTTTAGGATTCAGGAAGAGAGAAGCCAGGAGGAAAAACACACGGGGCTCTTCTGTCCGGTTATGACCGAAACATTTGGTGCCTATTCGGTAGGGTCGGCTAAGGTTCATGAGGCACAATTGTGCATAAAGCTTTTTTAGAGAAAAGGCAAGTTAGAGAGGCAGAGGCTTTCTATCCTCCTTTCTGCTTTGCTTTGCGTTCCTGTGTATTTTGTACTCATCCATGTATCTTGAAAAATAGGTGCTTTAAGTAGGATGACTTACTTTCTATAGCAGGGAATGTAGTGTATCATCTTTAAACAGGATTATGCTTTCCAATACCTTAAGTCGCAGATACTCAGGCACTAAGGTCACATAAAGGTATTCCAAAGATAACAAAAACATCACACAGTGATTCTCCCCACTCTTCGAGTGAGCAAATAGCAGAGTGTGAGCTCTCACTGCTACTCCAAAGAAAACAGACCAGATATGGCTGTGGGATTTGCAGGTGCACAGAGAGAGTTGGATTCAAAATAAATTAATAAATCCAGATAAAAATCTGGGTTAGTCCAGAAACTTCACCTCCTTCTGGATGCTCCTGAGCATCCAGATCATGGGAAGCAAAAAAAAAAAAGATTTATCATAAGCATAGTATTGGGTCATTACCCCAGATGCAGACTTCACATGGCAGGACAGAAGGTGTCATCCCTGCGTGCATGCAGTTTGTATCAGGTTGTGTATCCCACTGGAAACCTTCCAGGGTCTGCAAACCAAAAGTTTCAAACATGCTGATGTACACAGTTGTAAGACCTGTGCATGTAGTGTTGTATCAACATTTCTCCTATCAGACCGGAGATGGTTTTTAATATTCCATTCCTAAATGCCTAGAATTTCTGTACTCGTAGCTACTTTGTGTTTGCCTCAAAGTAATTCCCTGTCTTTTCTTTGAGGCAGATTGGCTGTGAATGAAGTCGTACAGTGTGAGATTGCTGTATCATGTTGATTTCTTTGCCGCAGCTATATATTGGTCTGGAGTGGAGTTTCTGGGAGTAAAATGGAACAAAGGATGCCTTATTTTACCAGCACGATGTCACTTGGAAGAGTCATGAGAAACAAGATTGTTTATGTAAAATAGTCCTGGGTATTAAAGTCTCAGATGAAGTACATTATTTTCTTGCAAACAGGTCAAGAAATTGAAATGACACAATTCAGTACCTGTTGTTTCATGCAAAATTGCTAATCTGTTTGAATTCAAATGGTTTTCCAAAATGTTTTCATTTGAATCCCCTCCTAGTTTGAATTGCCTGGCAGTCACTTTTTGATGATCCAGTTGTCTCTGAAAATCTGAAAATCGGAGAAAACACGTTTCCAGTGCCTTGAAGACTTGAATTGTGGATCTTTCTGCGGAACATAATGTATTAATTATTCAGGCATTTACTACGTGGACTTGTAACATCTTTTTTTTTTTTTAGTAGATGTTTATTATACTGTTATTTCCTCTCATGAGGTACTGATGAATGTTTTAAATGGCTGTGTAATAAAGTGTGCTGGCTAGTATCAGCATGCTGAGTTCGCAGCGTGAAGAGTTGTGGCAACAGGTGGAGGCATCATTGTAGAAACTTTGAACGTGGGTTACCGAGGAGATGGGTAGCACTCTGTTCTTCCCCAGAGCTCAGGCATGCGCTCTGCTTTAACAGGAAAAAAAAGTCTGCTCTTCATTTGTGGATCAGTAAAGTCACTCTTGTGTGCTGAAGGTATATGATGCTCCTTACTTGTTCTGAAAAAAAAAAACCAAACAAACAAAACCAAAACAAAACAGAAAACTTAGTCTATGTTATCCATATACGCAAAACAATGGAAATAGTAGTGTGCAAAAATGAATAAATCTGTTCACAGTAGAACATAGAATTCAAGCTAAGACAGTGGCTCTACAGAAAAAATAATGGAAATCAGTTTTCTTAGTAAAGATTGCAATTTAGAGAGACACGTTTAAATTTTTTAAAGGAACATGCAGATAAATTTTCTGGAACTCTGTGTGGGAGAGTTTCTGACAATCGGAATGAATGCCTTTTTAATAACCCGCGATGCTGGTTGAGTTTCTAAATGTTCACGGCTGCTGCTGCGCGGGGCACCATGTCACTGGCAGCCACGTGCATCCCACTGCGACATCTGCCTTGGTGCCAGCTCGCACAGTCTCACACCGCCTGGTGTTGGGGTGAGGTCACATCTTTCACACAAGGAGGTGTCTGGATGTGTATATACACATGTATAGAGGTGTGCACACGTGTGTAAGCGTGTAAGTGTATGTATGTGCATGTGTACGCTACTGCATCAACGAAATCGGGCCTTTGAAGCTTCTTTTTGACTAAGTACACATCAGTCCGATGAACGCAGTCTTAGGCTCTCATGAGGTGTTGATACTGATCTGACATTGTATTTTCCCTCCATTTATTGCATATTAGAGGTAACAAACACTGTCAAGCAACAGCAGCTCATTCATTTCAGAAAATTAGCAAAGCCACGTATGGCCTGCTGCTTGAGAGGCAGGTGTCGTGGAAATCTCTGCTTTGTTTACTTGTGAGACTGTGTGGTTTTTCTGCAGAATTTCCGTCTGTCGATCTGTCTCGCATGAATTGGGTTTTTTTGAAACTTTGGCACCTTCCCCTTGTGTGCTAGTTTTGTGCGCTGGTAATGGAATTGAGAGCCGAGAGAGACCGTGAATGGCAAATAGGTTTCCTAATGAGGAAGGAGTGATTGGGTAGAGTTTGAAAAAAATGATTGTGAATGCGTCTATAATTCTGTTTGAACTTCAGAACTAAACTCTTAATTATGTTTTGCAGGATATGAATGATTACTCTCCAGTATTTAGCAAAAAGCTCTACAGGGGAATGGTTGCTCCTGATGCAGTCAAGGGCACCGTTATCACTACCGTTTCAGCTGAGGATCAAGATCCTCCGGTAAGCAAAAAGGTTCTATTAATACTCTGCACCCAGGAGGGAAAAATCTTTAACCCTCATAAGTGACCTAACTCTCTCAACAACAAAGATGATTATTATGAGTTTCACAGAGCAGTAACTCATACATTTTTTATGTCAGCCTGTCCTTTGTCATTCAGGGCAGAGGCTGCATTTACGATGATTGTTCCTGAAGCTGGCAAATCAATGATGCAGCTCCTTTCTGTCAGGAAGATTTTTGGGAAAGCTCTTTATTCAGCTTCACAGCGTAGGTGGCTAAGAGCAATAGGCAGGAAGGGAAGCCGTGTCTGTCTCGGGTACAGTTCTGCAGCTTAAAGAGGAAACAAACCACAACTTTGTAAGATTATCGCTTTCTTGATTTCGCAGTCATCGTGCGTTTCCAGTCTGAGACATCGCAGGGCCATGTGGAACTGTACAGCTCACCAGCCAGCCCTGTTGGATGTGCAGCATTTGAGCCGAGCACGTTTGTTTTGGGGATAAAGTTTATTTCTGCCACAGGCTTTTATCGCAGTTCCCTGGTGAAGCACTCGATTGACAGAACTGGGCACGTATTTTTGACTTGTGAGCTATTCTGAAGGGTAATATCAATTTTTGTAATCAGAGGTTGATGAACATTGGTGACCAGATGATACACCGAGGACAATGAAAGCCAAAGCTGTTCTGCCAGCCAGGTTTAATTTTTAATTGTTACTGTTTGGCATATTAAGGAGAATAATCCTGAGGGAGAAGGGTTCAGAGAAAATGTGCCATGCACATTAAAAGCTGATGGCAGTGCTTTGACACAAATCAACCGTAGCTTAGCTAAATATGCTACACAGTAATTTATTTACCACCCAAGGACAGAAATGTTAAAGCAGTGTTTCTCTAAGGACAATCCTGCTATCCCTGTAAAAAGTCCTGATGCGCCAAAGTAGGTAAATCCCCTGCAGGTGATACGTATCCGTGGAGTATGGCTGAACTTGGAGTCATTTAAGGTAGCTTATAACAGCTGAAGATCTAGACGATGGTTTGTTTAAAGACAGTAGTATCATCAGGTAGGTAATGAATAGCAGTAGTTATCAATTAATGGTGCTGCAGAGTATTTAAGGAATATGCAGCAGCAGAGGACATGAA
The DNA here is from genome assembly GCA_013398295.1 of Chionis minor. Classification (NCBI taxonomy): domain Eukaryota; kingdom Metazoa; phylum Chordata; class Aves; order Charadriiformes; family Chionidae; genus Chionis; species Chionis minor. The sequence continues at coordinate 387,324 of VZSF01003473.1, read as the reverse complement.
GATTATTTGAGCAGTAAACAAAAAAAATGGACAGGGGTGAGCCTTAACGGCCAGTCTCGGACAATTTGAAGAGGAGTATTAAGAGACGTTGGTGCCTGGTTTTGAGTGCTCTGCTTTCAGAATGCAGCCCACGGTGTGTGTTAAGCTCCTTCTGTAGAGCACAGGCACATGAGAACAGAACCCAAGCAACCAACACATTAAGCACAAATCTGCTTAATTAAAAGCAGACTAGTCAGCACATGCATGCATTAGACTGATCGGTAGAGGCAAGCGAGAATTTCTAGTGTATTGCTTTAGAGATGCTTTTAAAAATGCATAGCCTGGGACTGTTCTCATTGTGCCAGGCACCTACGCTCTCCTCCAAAGTCCCAGCTGGGTGCAACCTTTCACCCTGCAGCATGAGAGAGGTGATGATGGGTGGTGCCTGCTCTCCTCCCTTTGCATCTTGTCGCATTCATCTTGCTAGGAAAAGCCTTGCCGTGGGATGCTAGCAGCCTAGGCTGCCTTCCCTCTGCTGGCTGAAGGATTCAAACCTTTAGCTGTCTTTCCATGTAAAATACCTAACCCACTAGGAAATAAGTTGGCCAGAGCTCCTGACAAACTTGAGGCATATCTGCAGGAATACGCCTTCCAAGCCAGGAAGTAGCTCTAAAAGTAAGAAACTGCAGCACCTGTGAAGGTCGGGGACATGCAAGATTAACCAGACTAACCAGACATCACCTGGGCCTTTTCTGGACTTGAAGCGTTACGCCTAAGCAAGGGGAGATATCTCTAGTAGTATTGTAGAAGTCTAAAATGTAGAACTCCCCACTGTAACCCACTGTAACCCTTCAGAGGGCTTTGTAAGTGTTGGTATTTTTGTGGCCTGCCTACGCTCTTGCTCCCACTGCCTTTTTGTTCTGTGGAGGTCTAGTGCTTTTGGCTGACCTCCTCCACCGTTCCCTGGGGCACACCAAGCCTGGGGTTCCACCATCGTGTTTAAAACAGAGATTTACAGAGGAAAGTAGGCTTGATTGCTCAGGTCTCATTAGCGGTTCGCTAGAAAACAAATTTAAATTGATTTAAGACTATTTAATTGTACTTTTTGGATGACTTGTAGTGTCACGTTTCATGAATATCCTATTCTTCCATATGTTAGGCACAATAACCCAGCGATTACAGAATGGAAATTGAGATCAAAGTGGGCGAAGTTTCTGAGTGGCAGTATAAGTTTGAAAGGGTTATGTTTATACTATACATTGCACCAACAGTATTAGCTCATTTTGCTAGCATCTCTTCCTGAATAAAGCACTTGTACTGCTGAAGTACTACCAACAAATTAGTAAAGCTTGCCTTCACATGAAAGGGTCTGAATCACATTCAGCATTTCAGGGAGTTGAGCAGATGCTTTTTAGCAGGAGAAGATTCTCTGTTGTCTGTCTAGGAATGACTTGAGAACCACGGAGGTAGGAAATACCATTTTCCTCAAGAGCTCTCATCCTCTGCTGTTAACAGCGAATAATTCAAAAGGAAACACTCTGCCCACATCATAAGTGGAGTTACTTCAGAGTGATCTGCCCGTGGAGAGTGGGGAAAACTGTTTCAACTGTGCAATTGTTTTTGACTGCCGCAGTCGAACATTAAGTTCGTTAGTCATAGTCCTGCAGACCTGTCTCTGCCCCTTGCACCAGTGTATATCTGCTCCTAGCAAGTTTATCATACTGATCTCTGAGAAGAGCCTGCAGAAAAGGGATGTTAAAGATCCATGAAACTGGGCAAGAAGCTGAATTTCTGTTCTGTGGAAATTTCAGCATAAATGGGTTGTTGAGGATAGGAAAAAAAAGAGTATTCATTGGTGCTACAGAATAACTTTTTAACTTTTTTTTGGATTTTTTATATTTTTATATACTTTTTTGTGCCATTTATTTTATTTACTATTTTTATTTAATAGTATCTGTTGCCTTACAACAAGATATTTCAGTCTTGATAAAGTATTTGCCCATTCTGATAAAAGCTCCATTTTATAATCCCTGGGTTTAATGTGTCTTTTAATGTGTATTTTAAAGAATAAGATACTACTGAGGTACTGGATGAAACAAAATAGTTCAGAAACTGATTAACGTAGATTTATAACAATTATTAGTCTTGTGGAATGAACCTTTTCTAATGCAAAGTTATTTCACTTTTTCATTTAAAAAAACCCAAAACCCTTCTGAACTCTATCCTTTTCTAACGTTTCTGTCACTGTTGTTTGAACAGATAAAAGTAGAAACTGGACATGGATAAGCTTCCGTGTTATTTTGTACAGTGAATAATAACGGTCATCTCTAGGTGGTATGAGAATGGGACAGTAAAAACCAAACTGAAGTGCTTCTGTTTCCCAGATTCCTTTCTCATGATTTCCTCACATACTTATATGGATTTCTTTTATACGGTTCTGAGTGTTTTGTATTTGAAAGGTGTGGGGATCACTTCTGTGCTGAAATCGATGCATGTGCATGACAGAGAGATCAGAATCACTGAATGTGGGATCCTGTTTATTACCCTTGTAAAAGGCATAAATGCATATGACAGTAATGTTAAGATAATGTTCTTTCAAATCAGCTGTCGCATTTCTTTAATTTTTGTGAAGACTTAAAAATAAAACTCCCCTTAGGCATGCACTAAATACAGTAGCCATAAAAGTTACCCCCTATGGAGGAAAGCTTTTAAAATAGGTTTTGAAAGTTGGTATTTTATTTCAAACTAATGGCTGATAGTTTTTACTTTTAAACTAAAGAAGAAAATAGAGAAAACCATTAGGCACAAATGGCTTTGTTTCTCTTTCTGACTCAGCCAGCCCGTTTAGGTATTTTGTGCTACTGGCAAATTGGTATTTATTTGGAGCTGGCGTTGGCATTAAGTGGTGTCACAAAGTAATTGATAGGAATTCACTAGAAATTGTTTTTAAAAAACCACACAACCTTTTCTCTGTTCAGCAAGAGCACCTTTCTCTAAACTGGCCTTAAGGGAGAGATTCTTCTTAGTTACTGTCATCGATATTTTAGTTGTTTGGTTTGGGTTTTTTAACCTGATGGAGTCGTACTTGCAGGTTACCGATACATCTATTTTATCAGTTCAGAAAAAAAACCACGTACATACAGCTTTAAAATATGCCCAATTATCAGGACAGGTCTAGTAAGAGCCAAAATAATTTGAAGTATCCAAACCTGAATTTTTCTGTTGTCATTTTACAAGTAGTGTAGACTGCTCCCCTGTCAACATTCAGCCCAGAATAAAAGTCAAGCTAGGTTTTTTCATCATCTGCAATAAAAGTTTTTCAGACCTAATCAGCTCTTCAGAGACTACCCACTGTCTTCAGCAAATCCCAACTTTGCTCTGCATTGTCAAATTAATATGGACAGTATGAGAATCCAAATTGAAATGCTCGGCACCTGCGTGTGATTTCTCTGTTGGTAAGACAAATTTGAATTTTCCAACAGCAGGAAAGCAGAGGTTTGGCATAAGAAGGAGACGTTGAGTGGTGTCCGTGGAGTTTGCCTCTCCATTTCACCCCACAGGCACCATCCTCAGCTTGTTCCTCCTTCGAGCTGCTGGACTGGGCTACTGTGGTGGTGCCCTGTTGTTCTCTTGTCCCTCAACAAAGGTGATGACAGCAGCAGCAGCAGCAATGGGCATGTAAGTGGTAGAAAAAAATTTCATGCCACTGAAGTCAACCTTAATAAATCATTATCTGTAGCAAAGTATGTGGGTATTTTACCTACTGTGTTACTTTTTGACTGTGGAAGTGCTCATTCAGTGATGTTCCTGAAAAGAGATCAGGGCTTTATCTGTGGCTTTTTACTTGTAAAGGACAAGTCATTAATATAAATGCAAGCATTAAATGGTCAGGGAGGATGCAAAAAGTAACATACCGGAAAGGCTGAGAGGTTGGAAGAGACTTGTGACATCGAGTTTTCTGGTTTACGGTAGCAGCATGTTTCCTAAGTGGTTTAGAAACTTACAGCGTATAGATACGGAAGTGCCATGAGTGACTATGAAAGGCTTCCCAAACAGTCTCAAGGAGTGAGAGTGAGCTTTTACTCTTAAATGAAGTACTGTTTGATTTATTGGATTATTGTAGATTAGAGTTTATCTTGTTGTTTCTCTTAAAAAAAAAACAAAAAAACAAAAAAACAAAACTCCGCCCATCAAATCTCCATGCAGTAAATTGTTTGCAGCTCAGTGTATCTTACATGTATGAATGTGTACATGTGTGAATGAATTAATAGCTGCATTGGAATGAAGATGTGTAATTTGCTTAATTTAACTATAAACCTGGTGCCTAAAACATTAAGCCATCATTAGAATGCAGCTGTTAATAATAGGATTGGTTTGATTGAAAAAAGCCATGGATTTCTGGTTACTGTTAACAGTTACTAATTCAAAGCAAGAAAACTATCTGTGCTAGAGTTAAATGCTCCAAGTCGGTATTTCATTATGCTTTTATTTTGATCTGTGGATTTCACAGTGGCCAAAAAATCTTGGCCTGCAGGCATAAGAGATCTCTGATAGTTATTCCTTTAGGTCCTTGGTGAAATGTCAATTAAAACAAAGAAACCACTGCTTTTCACTAAAGGCCAGAGCAGGATTTGAAGGGCTGACGTGAGCAAATGTTAGTTTAAGTTCTTACCAGTTCCTCTTCTCCTTTCCTTTCTTTTCCAGTTTCAATGCACTTTTTTGCAATGACTGAGAATGTAAGTTACATTTCATAAGTTACTTTCACGTTTGCTTAAAACACTAATTTGAAATACCATTCTGGTTATTGAAATCTGGTAAATTTTGATTTACACGTGTTTCACGGAATATGGTAAATCAACATATTGTCCTTTGGTTTGTTGGAACAGTCCATAATATATTTTTCTAGAGTTCTAAAACAGTTACATGGTATCTAACTTTTCAAATTACTTAATGCATCCTATAGCTGCTCCCCTTGTCTTTCCCAGAAGAGCTTACATTTAATTTCAGACATAGTACATGTAAAGGGTAAGAAAATACTAAGCAGAAAGCGACAAAAACAAGCCAAGGGAGCCAGAGGGAGTTATGGTAGTAGACTAGAGCCATGGTTATATGGCTGCCAAGGAAAAGCTTGAGTACATCCTCAGTTCTTTTTAAATAACTGGTATACCTCAGTAAAATCAAAATCTTCAGTTTTTCAGACATTGCAGTTGGAATTGTGGAGAGACTTGAGCATATTATATTATATATAATTGAATATATATTCAAAATAACTGTGTTGTGCAGAGATTGGAAAGAAGAGAGGGAGGTAATTTTCAGCCCAGCTGAGAGAAGTGGTACAGTTTGTGTGGGGGGTGGTCGGGAAGAAGTGGACAGGTGAGGCATCACAGCCACTGTGCAAACCGAGCTAAAAGGACGACAGTGCTGGGTTAGGAGCCTGCACTGCCTAAGTGGGAAACAGCAGAGGCAGTTGCGTGTTGAGGGTTTCCCTCATAGCGTCTTGAGTTTTCTTTCCCAGAAGCGTTGTCCAGCTGGAGTTTAAGGACTTTATCTATTTAATCTGGGGTTTCTTGGTATCTAGGAGTGGAATAGTTTAGACTGTTGGACATCGTGGTCAAGTGTCATGTTCAGGCCAACTCTGGAGCCTTGCACAGTGAAGCTGTGCCTCCAAAACACACTCCAACTTCACGAGCATCCAGTGTGCAGAGCCACTCAAGCTGGCCTTGCTGTCTTTGTGTTGCCAAAGTGGCTCCAGTGAGTCCCAGTTGGGTTTGACTTGCAGTACACACTGTGAGAGGCTGTCTGGGTAATCCCAGACAGAAATAGAATAAAACTACGTGAGAGGGATGATTTTTTTCCCACTATAAAGTCCTTGCTTGCTTTCCTGGAAAAGCTCCATTTACCCTAGCAGAGTTTACTTTCCCCACTGACTCTTTTGTGTTGAAGACCCTGATCTAACCAAAAGACAAAGTCAAAAATGGTGAAAGGTGCAAGCAGGTATCCTGTGTGAGGTGCAGAACTTGGCAAGGGTTTTGTGTGCCTGAAAAACCAAGAAATGCAGCATCTCTGCTGGAGGAGCCAAAGAAATGCTTCTAGCAACTGAGATAGATGTGATAATATCCTATAGAAAAATACTTAGTATAGAAAAATACTGCTTTGCTTTAGCTAGCACAAGTGCACGCAGCTTTGGTTTCTCTCAGAGATATTTTCAAGTCTTTACAGGGAGAGATACCTCGAGTCCCCAAAGCCTGGAAAAAGTCAGTGGCCGACTTTCTACCAACACTTCTGAATTTTGTTAGCACAGTCTTTACTATAGAATCACAGAATGGTTAGGGTTGGAAGGGTCCTTAAAGACCTTTGGACCCTTGGAAGGGTCCTTAGTCCCACCCCCCTGCCCTGGGCAGGGACACTTCGCACTAGACCAGGTTGCTCCAAGCCCCATCCAATCTGGCCTTGAACCCCTCCAGGGATGGGACAGCCACAGCTTCTCTGGGCAACCCTGGCCAGGGGCTCACCACCCTCCAAGTTGAAAATTTCTTCCCAATATCTCATCTAAATCTGCACTCTTCCAACTTGGAGCTATCACCCCTTGTCCTATCACTACAGGCCCTTGTAAAAAGTCCCTCCTCAGCTTTCCTGGAGGCCCCTTCAGATACTAGAAGGGGCTCTAAGGTCTCCCCGCAGCCTTCTCTTCTCCAGGCTGAACACCCCCAACTTCCCCAGCCTGTCCTCCCAGCAGAGGGGCTCCAGCCCTTGGATCATCTCCATGGACTCCCCTGGCCCCTCTCCAACAGGTCCATGGCCTTCTTATGTTGGGGGCCCCAGAGCTGGATGCAGGACTCCAGCTGGGGAGTATCCCCAGCCAGCATCTATTACTATCTGTTGTTCGGGCAAATAGTTGATCCTGTGTAGCTAAAGAAATCTGAGGCCTGTGTCACGGTTGGTACAAATGCATAAATCCCTCAATTCCGCGTCGATCAGCTGCTGAGAGAGCCCTCAGGACTGTTCAGAATATTTCTGCTTTCGGTGCTCAGTTTGAGAGCTTAGCTCTCAAAGCATGACAAGTGGCCTGCCCAAAAGCAGAGCTTCTTAAAGTGCTTCGGAAGCGGCAAGCGAAAGTGCTTGGAACCGGTGTCTGGCCACCTCTTGGGTCATCTGGGTGAGTCTCCACTTCTGCATTCAGCAGCCGTACGGACACACAGCTGAAAATGCTCTTAAACTGCCTTCCTCTTGCTCCTTTTCCATTCTCTCCGTCTTGGGTTTTAATTTAACTTAAAACAAATGCTAACCCATATTGTGTGTGGCAACAAAAAAAAGGCATGGTATCATTGTTTCCTGCGCCAGCTAATGCATAGTGTGAATTAGAATGACAGGGACAGTCAGTTCAGGAGCAAGAGAAGGGAAAGCAAAAGGACTCCTGTGTCTCTGTGGACCGATGAAACCAAACGCACAGCAGAGTGGTGGTTTGCCCTGAAACTGTGGAGGTCAAACTTGATCAGTCTTGAGACTGGGAAAGTTTTGGTGATGAGAAGGAGCTTTAAACCTGGCTTATTTCCTGCTATGTAGGAAAAACTTGCAAATCTGTGTTTTATATGAGGCGATGGCGTGGGGAGGGATTTGAACGGTGGCTGCTGTTTAGCTTGGCGATGGGGCTGGCTGTGCCTGCATTGGGCAGGGCCGGGCAGATGGCTGGACACGCACCTAAGTCATCCAAGGACACCCCGCATCATCCTGGGAGGGAAGAAGAAGAGTTTTCTTTGCTGTGAACAGTTTACGCTTTATTGAAGTGGCGTGGTGATGAAAGGTGCCAGATGATTATGACTGTGTTCTCAAAGCTCTTAACCCTCCGAACATTTTGGAAGGCGAGTAGCGTGAGCTCTTTGATAGCTGCTTAGTTTGCTTGCTTTGTTTATCAGAAAGTGAATATTCCCAGGATTGATATAACTTGAGGTGTTTGCTTTTCCTGTATATGCTTTTTTTTGGTATGGTTTATCACTGTAAACGCTGGAATATTTCTTCCGTGGGCAATTCCCCTGCATATTCTGATTTTGTTGATTTGAAATGTCAATAGAAGCAGATGCAGAACACTAATTTTAACGAGCAGCCAGCTTCCAGAGCTCCAGAACATCCAATTTAATGGTTTATCCAATCTCCTAACACCTTGTAAGGTTTTTGTTCAATGGAGCCCTTTTGTCAAATTGAGAGTAATTGTCCTTATTGTTTTACAGGCACCCACTAAAAGTAAGATGCTACCAGATATTTAATTAGAGATTTCACAGATATTTAATTGGAGATAAAAGCATTTTCAGGCAGTCCAGGGCTTGATCTTTTAAAACCTATTACTGTTGGATTTCATAGTGTCTGCTGGAGATGTGTGTATGGGAAACATGCTGCAAATTCAATGAGTTTGTAAAGTAATTTTATCTCTTGCTTTAGAAGTTCACGTTGTATTCAGCTTGTTATAGTTAATAACTCAGAATTTCCAGAGTTAGTAATTCAGAATTTCAGGCCCTCTTGTTGAATTGCATACTAAAGACTACAGTACATAAAATTTTAGAGTTTATCTAAATAATCTCTACATAAAGAGTTTTAGGGTGAGTGCAGCGTTCACAGCCCATAGGTGGTGTAAGACCTGCCAAAATCATTGGCCTGCCCCATGTCCTGCCCCATCTGTGTTGGTTACTTTACTTAGACCATGTTACAAAAGACACTTGCAGCTACCTGTAACTCTTGTTTTTAGCACCACTTTCCAATTTTTTTCTTAGAATTAACTTTACAAAATTTGCTGTAGTGAACTCTTCATGATACGAGTCATTCAGGTTTGTGTTGAAATCTACAGATGGAGATAATTTATTAAACTCCCTCCCAGTTCCACATTTTTTCTGTAGTACCCTCAGAAGTTTTCTGACTTCAGTCAAAAAGTGGCATAGAGTACAAAGGGACTCGCTGAGTAAGTCTGTATTTATTATACCACTATTCCATACTAGCACTTAGGGGGAAAACCCAGATCATTTACCAGATGCGCATCTGGGATCTTCACGCGTAGGCTGCAAATGAATGTGAAGTGGAATTTTTCCCCGCTCTTTCCTGGGCCAGATCATTCTGGGTTTGTACCTCTGTTACGCATTTGGATAGTGGAAGTAAGGATTCTCAGCTTCCTTTTGAATTGCTTGCAGAAATACGCATGAAAAGCTACAGAAGTTACTGTCGTGTTACACTTCTCACCGTTTTTGCTGGTTTTATTGCATTGCGGTTTCTTTGCAGCCTGTCTGTGCCTGTTGGGAATTCTCTGGGCAGCGCATGTGTGCAGCCTCCGTGGCCACTTTGCCCAGGGCCTCCGTGTCCAGCCTGACCAGCTAACGGGAACGCTGGGGACACGTTCCTGCCGGTCAGCTGGGTCACAAATGAATGTCATTTCCCCAGAGCAAATGGCAACTTAAGGAATTATGCAGCAATAAAAGAAAGAATTGAGGCTGCTGAGCTTTAGGTCTAAGTTTCATATTAGTCTTGAACTCTCAGGAAAACTGGTTTGAGAGAATGAACGTGGTTCCTGCCAAGTCCAATCCTCGCTTCGTGCTTTATTTGAGAATATTATCTGCTATATTTGAGTTTTGCTGTAGACATAGGAATGCGTATAAATTAATTCAGAACAGAGGTGAAAGATGATTAATATTTGAGATAATTAAAACTTGCTTCTAAATAGATTTCCCTGGGAAATATCTCTGGAGATTTTTCTAATTACATCGGTGCCCAAATATAGTAAATAAAAAATAAATCCCTGTTTTGTTGTTTCCAGAAATGGCAGGAGAAAAGTGTACTTGATAGTCGTATCAGGAACAATAACCTGATGAGATTTTTGTTTATTTAATAACAAATTACCTAGTGTGTGCAGGTTTAATGATGATGATAGCTTTTAGTCTTCCAAGCAAATGTGAGGACCATTACTCTGAAACCAAATAGAGTGGGTTTCAGCAGGTAATTTCCTCGTAATTAGAACGTTAAAGAAAAATGACTGAATCGGAGAATGCCAGAGGGAGAGTTGCATAATCACCTCTGTTACGCTGTGATCTCTGAAATTTCGCATGTTTTCAAGGATTTGCACTCTTTAGTGTGCACGGTCCCGTACTTTTAACTGTTACCGTGGTCTTCCATAGATCAATTCCCTGAACTCCAAACCACATCTGGCACACCCAGTCCTTGAATGATGAAAGGCGCTGGCTTGCCAGCGGCACTTGGAGCAGTGTGCGGGCTAACAGTCCCTTCCTGGGCTGGGTTTCCTCCGAGGGCTCAAAGAGTATTAGACCGTAGTCTTCTTTTTCTTTTAACAGCTGTAAAATTGATATCACCAATTAAATTTTTACAATCTACCTATAATTTTTAACTCAAATGAATATTCCTCGCTGAAGGGTCACTTTTCTCAGGTTGAGGTATGGTTTATTCATTGCATAGTCCTACTGCTCATCAGAATTTAACGTGGGAAGATGAGACGCCACATTACACAGTGCTGTAGCCTGCATTAGCATGATGTAAAATAGCTGTGCTAAATCACTCTCGGTAAAGCTTTTGGTTTAGACCATGAGCATTTCAGTGTACTTTTGTTGTATCAATAAGATGTTGATACGATTTAGTGAGCTTAAACGGCTTTTGCAGCTGTTTCTACTGCTGTTGACAAAAATGAATTTAATGTTTCCTTGCAGTTAGCTGACAGGGTACATTGAATATATTCTCAATAGTAACAAAGCTGATTTATACCACAGTATTGAATACAGATGAAAATTACCAATTTGTTATTAATGAAACTGCGGGCTCTGATATTTTGTCTGTTTAAATACAATGTAAAGGTTGAAAGCGAATCTGCGGCGTAACCTCAGAAGCATTAAGAGGCTGAAATCATACTGATGATAGGACCTGAGTTTCTAAGTGTTTCTCTGAATCTGTTCCTAAATATATTTTGCAAATAACCTAGTTAGAATTTTGTGAAATGTTCCAAGTGTTTGCATAGCCAGGTAACACAGAGTTTGGTCTGCTGAAAAATAGTTATTCAGACATCAGCGTGCAAAAAAAAACCCCCTTTCTTTGCTTTAAAGCCTTTTTCTCACAGTTCTTTTAGCACATAGTTTATATTTGAGGCTTCACTGCCTTAATAACCTGCTGCTTTGTCACTTGTTAATCTTTGAGCACAGCGGATTGCTGTCAATACTAGTGAAGGGGCACTCGCTGGGAATGGAAGTAACTTGTTAAAATTCTGTGTCTCCCAGACATCCCCTGTAACCAGTCAATGGTACAATTCATCTCACCCGCCAAGAGGTTGCGCGATTCCTGCCAGAAGCATCTGCTGCTTTCAAGTTAGAGGAGTGCCAGGAACTATCCCGATGGCTGCCAGAGAGGAAAGCAGGTGCTGGGGCTGCTGCCAGAGAACGGTGGCACTGTGGACATCCCAGGGACAGGCGTTGCGCCCTGTTTTGCTTTCTGGGACTCGATAGGTCACGCAGGCCTTCCCGTCTCTCTGACGTTGGGAGCAGCAGCCCCTCAGGCTGTACTTCCAGGCGTGGGGTTATTCCACAGCCCTAAAGGTCCCTGGAGGGTAAATTGCTGGAATGGGATCACTGGAATATAATGGATACTTTAAGAAACTTCATTCTTCACAGGAAACGTTATTTAGTTAGGCAGTTAGTGTTAAAACAGTTAAATCAATTAAATAGCCTTCTTTTAGAAAATGCAGAGTTACTGAAGAATTCATGTATTATACCCTCTGGCAATGCCTCTTCTGGTTCCCCTTTTAATTTGGCATTTGGGGTGCATACACATGCAGACAATTAGTGACACATGCGTGGGCTGTCTGTGCATGTTCCTTGTCACTGAAACAGCAGGAGGGTTCATTATGGACCTACTTGAAATGCATTTGCAAAACAGTGTTTTCTATTACCACAGATAGGACAAATGCGTTCTTTCTGTTCTCTGACGTGGTGTGAATGGCCAGCTCTGCTGTCGAATAGTCAGCGGCACTGGTAGGGCAGAAGCCCTCTGGTACAGGTGGGGAGGGCCACAGGTCACTCCACACGGGCAACGGTGAGCGTCTCAGCCCTGCAGGGCTCCCTTCAAGCAGGGAGGCGAAGAGGAAGCTTTTAGACGGTCGTGCTGAAATGGCTGGATCTGTGCGGTTCAGCCACAGAAAGAGTACTGTGTTGGAATACTGAAAGAGCCACAAAAAGAGCTTTGTGTTGGTTAGGGCAATCCTGAGCACAAATACAAGCTGGGTGGAGAATGGATGGAGAAGGACTTGGGGGTGTTGGTAGGGGAGAAGCTCACCAGGAGCCAGCACCGTGCGCTGGCAGCCCAGAACCCTCCCTCCCCCTGGGTGGCGAGCCCCTGGCCGGGGTTGCCCAGAGAAGCTGTGGCTGCCCCATCCCTGGAGGGGTTCAAGGCCAGGTTGGATGAGGCTTGGAGCAACCGGGTCTGGTGGGAGGTGTCCCTGCCCAGGGCAGGGGACTAAATGGTCTTTAAGGACTCTTCCAACCCAAACNAAAACAGTTAAATCAATTAAATAGCCTTCTTTTAGAAAATGCAGAGTTACTGAAGAATTCATGTATTATACCCTCTGGCAATGCCTCTTCTGGTTCCCCTTTTAATTTGGCATTTGGGGTGCATACACATGCAGACAATTAGTGACACATGCGTGGGCTGTCTGTGCATGTTCCTTGTCACTGAAACAGCAGGAGGGTTCATTATGGACCTACTTGAAATGCATTTGCAAAACAGTGTTTTCTATTACCACAGATAGGACAAATGCGTTCTTTCTGTTCTCTGACGTGGTGTGAATGGCCAGCTCTGCTGTCGAATAGTCAGCGGCACTGGTAGGGCAGAAGCCCTCTGGTACAGGTGGGGAGGGCCACAGGTCACTCCACACGGGCAACGGTGAGCGTCTCAGCCCTGCAGGGCTCCCTTCAAGCAGGGAGGCGAAGAGGAAGCTTTTAGACGGTCGTGCTGAAATGGCTGGATCTGTGCGGTTCAGCCACAGAAAGAGTACTGTGTTGGAATACTGAAAGAGCCACAAAAAGAGCTTTGTGTTGGTTAGGGCAATCCTGAGCACAAATACAAGCTGGGTGGAGAATGGATGGAGAAGGACTTGGGGGTGTTGGTAGGGGAGAAGCTCACCAGGAGCCAGCACCGTGCGCTGGCAGCCCAGAACCCTCCCTCCCCCTGGGTGGCGAGCCCCTGGCCGGGGTTGCCCAGAGAAGCTGTGGCTGCCCCATCCCTGGAGGGGTTCAAGGCCAGGTTGGATGAGGCTTGGAGCAACCGGGTCTGGTGGGAGGTGTCCCTGCCCAGGGCAGGGGACTAAATGGTCTTTAAGGACTCTTCCAACCCAAACCATTCTGTGATTCTGTGAATGTTTGGAAATGCTGCAGGCCCTATAATCTCTGTGTTTTACTACTTAGAGATGAGGATTTTGAAATGAGTGTGTTCTTCATCACTCAGCTTTGGTGAAAATAAAACCTGCAGATACTGCTGTTTGACTCAGGTGGTGGGTTTGCCCAGGCAACCCACTGCTGGTTTTTGTTTCTTTTCCTCTAAAAACGAAGCTTTTCAGAAAATAATATAACATCCATATTTCCATCTTCAGCAACAAGACACTGCAACTTTCAGGACAAACTGAATAATAACTGTGAGACTTTTTAGAGTATTTAGAAGTTTCTTGAACTTCCAAGGAGTTCTTATAATATGTTAAAATATTGTTGAAAGGTATATTAACCAACTCTTCCGTCACTTACAAATTTAAATACTTATAAAACAGACCACTCAGTTTGTATGGGCTTAAGTGGACGGGTTTTTCAGGTCTCTTTTTTCCGAACATCTGGGCGTTTTTCTTACTGGACTTCTCAGATGTCACTGTAAGGGGTGCTGGGGGGAGGCAGGGGAGAGGCTTAGTGACAAACTCAGTTCTGAGGAAGGCACTCTGCAAGTTTTGTTTGTGGTGGTCTGTTTGCCAGTGCTGCATTTCAGTCCTTTAATAACTTCATGAGATGTGTAAAAATACAAAAACACACAAGCTGTTCTGTCCTTGCATTACAGGGTACACCGGCAAGTCGAGTCCGATACAAAGTAGATGTTGTCCAGTTTCCTTACAGTGCCAGCATTTTTGACGTGGAAGAAAACTCGGGACGTGTAGTAACCCGCGTAAACCTAAATGAAGAGCCAAGTACAGTGTTTAAGGTATGAACTCAAATAGCTGTATATTGTCAGTAAATATTGCCAGCATTTGGTAGAGTTTCTTTTTCCTTCGTGTTGTTTATATTGCATAGAAAGATGTGAAAATTTTATTTTGTTTGTTTCTTTACTTCCATAATTTCTTCTCGGAATGTGTGTCATGCCTGTTTTGATTTCAGAAATGTCTTGAATGGATGTGATTGCTGCTGTTACAAGGACAGAAGAAACAGGGAGGCAGCTAGAGGAAATCTTGAGTTTTTGAAAGTTACTGTGCTGATCTCTTGGCTTTCAATGGGGCTGTCAGTGTAGCAATTTTATGAGAACTTTGTAAGAGCAGCAAGAAAACTTGGAAAGAAAGTTGCTGCCCAGTTAGGTGGTTTTGGACTTGCTGTTCACAATTGGGATAAGGTAAAACCATTGGCTTTAAGGAGGCTTAAATTACTGTTTTGTTGTTACTGTTCCCAAAGAGTCTCAAGTGTAGTTAATGTGGAATAAGTTAGGATTTTAATAAAAATCATTGGGATACATCTCCCCTCTTAAATCCATGACTGGAGGGGGTAGTTTAAAATGAAAGTGTGTCAGTAAGCAAAAAAAAAAAAGATGCATCTGTAATATGTAATTTCCCTACTTGGAAACTGCCAACCCTCTGTATGGTCATTAAGGTGCATTTGGTTTCTTCTTTCAGTTATTTATTTTTGAAATGAGGATTAAAGAGGGATTTATTTGCGGATTTCCCATTATAAGGAATAAAGTGGTCCATTTCACCGTTTCCCACTCCTCAGTGACCCCTTAAGCACTACGGTGAGGTTGAGTAGCGTTTTAACACTGTCACTATTTTAGGAACTTAGGACAATGATACTTGTGTCCTTTTCGGATTTTAACACAATAAAACTCAAAGGGGAAGGGAATTACCTCTCAGTTAACATCACCAGAGCGCAGCTTTGCTTTTGTTGCATTTTAAAATTTTTACTTCTCAGCAATTATGTTGTGTGGCTGTTTTCTTAAGCTGTGACACACAGCACGCTGATGACGTGCATGTGGACGTGGAGCTACGTTTCTATATGAAGACTGCTCTGTATTAGGGCAGACCAATTGTAAATTTAGCAGAACAATACTTTTCAGAAAATATGCATGCTTAGGGAAGAAGCGCAGAGAAAAAAGACTCCAGAAATCAGTAATGTAAAGACTTTGAGTTGGTATTTGCATCTAGACTGTTGGACTTGTATCTGTCGCTGAATCTTCTGTGAATTTTTCCACTCAATTTTTTAACATACTCCTACTTTCTGCAATTATGCTGTCTTGCACTGGTGAGTTCCCTGCTATATCATTTTAAAAAAATGCCTTCTTTTGTTTTAAGCTGTCTCTTCACTGACCTATTCTGAGAATACCTTGTACTCCCAGAAATGAGTTATAAAACCTTTGCTAGAATGAGGTGCTGACCTGCTCCATCTAGTGACCTCTTGAAATAAGGACAAATTTCGAGAAAGGGGAGACTGGAAAATCGTCTGTTACTCCATCTTCAGTGGACCGGGCTCTCATCCTTTTGCTAGCAGATAGCTTACCTTCAGATAAAAACTGAAAACAGCTAAACCTGTTTGTGCCAGAAGAAAAGCACAGCTTAAATAAACAGACATGAGTAAAGGTCAGATAAGCAAAGGATTTATAATAGGCCGCCTTTGGTGAAGGTCTTCTGGTCTCGTCCATGTTTTAGCCTACAGAGGATCTCTTTTCTTAAGATGGTGTTTTTTGGGGGAGGCAATGTTATTTGTTTGTTTGATATCAGACCTTGGTTTTAGATATTAATATCAACAACACAGAATTCTTACCGGGCACTTTTCCTGTTTGTTTTACTGGGAGTTATAGGTGGTTTTTCAATAAAAATTGTGTAAATGTAGGACTGAACTCTCTATACCATTAAAGAGGTTGAAATTGATTCTGCAGTTTTGAGTAAGGACAGCGAGTGGTTAAATGAGGAGGGAATTCCCTGAAAAATGTACCTGAAGCTGGCAGTGTATTTTGGAGAGGTATTTGTTAGAAGACTGTTGTATTTGAATTCCAGTTTAATGTGTTTCTACATTTTCTGGCAGATAGTTCCACTCGTGTATGGCTGTCACCTTTTTCCTCTATGTTTTCTTCTTATACAATGTATGGTTTGCAGTGAAAGAAAATCTCATCCGACTTGTTAGACCCTGAAAATACAAGAAGTATTGTTGCAAGTCAACATAAAAAAATACTCTTGCCTATATTAAGAGGGTGATTTTCTGTATTGTTTATAGCTAGTGGTCATTGCGTTTGATGACGGGGATCCTGTGAAGTTCAACACCACTACCGTAGAAATTGCTGTACTGCAGCCTTCAGTAATTCCACGGTTTACACAGGATGAATACAGGTAAAGGATTTATTCATTCACATTACAACTCTTACTTTTTAAGTTGAACTAAGCTCCTGTTTGAATGCTGGTCTGAGATATGCAGGCCACAAAAATACTCTGTTGTCAGTGTGGAAGTGCTTCCCCTGCATATACCTCCACTTTCGTTCCTTCCACCATTTGCTTTAGCTCACAGAAGGAAGACACAAAAATAAGGATTGAATCAAAACACCGAAAACTTTGTGTGCTTAGAGCTGATAACATGTTTACTGATGCTACCTTTTCTTTATGAAATAGAACTGGATGCTGCTCTGAGGAGGGAGCAGTCAGCATCGAGTCCGCCAGAAGCACAACTGTGTGAAATAACATTTTTTGACAAAATGAGGGTGGCAAAATACTTTAGAGTTGCTTCTTTCTCTGAGCGACAAGTTATTTGGCAGCCAGCCACTCCCTAGTGGTATCAGGTAGAGGGCAATTTTGCCATCTTAACAGGTTGTCTCTAACTGAAAAGATCTGGCCTGTAGGTGACGGTGACGGTGAGGAGAGGTTTGTTTGAAATTAGCGTCTCAGAAGCTGTTTAAAATGTCAGTCATGGGGATAAACAAAAAATTTGGCACAGTGAAATTGCAGCTGGGATCACCAGGGCTCTAGGTTAAGTTTCTTCCAGTCTGCTTGAGTGTGTTTTGATTCTGTATGCCATTCACGTGGGTCATGAGAGAAATCAGACTTCACCTTTTTGACATTAGAAGTGCAGATGGTAGTTATTGTTACTACAGAGTCATGATCTGAGAAAGCTTGCCCTCTGACAATTTAATAAAATCAACCCCAATTTCTTCAGTAAAAAAATGTGGTGGTGCACAGGCTGATCAGCATGTTAAATTTTGTTACAGCAAATGTGTTCGTAAAGGGTTTCTGACATCTGTATAGTAATAGGCAGTAGTAAGATCAATGCATACAGCCTCCTGATATCAAGAAGTTATAGCCTTGCTGCAATATGTGCTCTTGATTTAAACGTAGCAGCGTAATCACTGTCAGAATACAATGGGCTTTGTACATATGTTTTCAAAACTACATAATGCAAGACATCAGAAATTGGTGGGAACATTATTGGCTTCAGTAGAGCCTAACGAGAGGACTTGCTCAGCTATTTTAAGCAGCCTAGACAAAACTTCATGATGTGCACTCTGTTTTCCCTCATCATTAGGGTATTAGCATTTTGAAGGAATACCTTGAAGAAAATGAAAAATGGCAGAATAGTAATTTTGTATTTTATGTTGAAACAGAAATACGAAATGTCAGTGAACAGTGCAAAATTATAACTTCGCATTTAATGACAGTGCCAATGATAATGCTTTGCTGAATGAATTTTCTTGAGAGAGGTTAATTATTCCTGCTGCTCCCTATGTTTATTATTAGGTATCTTCAAATGTATGAAGTGTAGTTGAGGGAATGTAGCAAAAGGTAGGCCTTTAAATAAAAATGTTTCCATTTGTTTCTGTAATTTCAGGTATCATGTGAATGCATGCAGTTTCTGAATAATATTTAAAGCTTTTCTCTAATAGACTTTATCTTCTGTGTTACTATTTTCAAGACAGAAGCGAACAGATCCTATATACATAGTTGGGGGGGAGGGAAGTGTAGCTATGTTTAACAGAAGGACATGAAAATATGATCCTATGAGACCTTTCCAAGATACTGCACAGTTTGGGTAAATTACAAATCTAGTTTTCCTAGCCTCGGGAGCCAGCCAGGGGCGTACTTAGTAAAGCACTTTGTTTCCTTTTTCTTTTGTCACTTTATTCCAAATGACCTTCCCCTTTTAAGGAGCTTGTCCTTGAATCTCATGTCGTGACAAATGTGATCCCGTAGCAGTGTGACACGATCTGGGATGTCCCACTGTTTTGGGAGAGGCTGTGATGCAGGCACAGCACTGGACCGAATCCAGCATGACTCCAGCCTCAGGAGTACTCAGAGCACAGCGCGGTCCACCTCTGCGATGTGAAAGAGGTGTCTTACAGCTGTCTTACAGTTCTCCTGTCCACCAACGCAGCACCTTTGTTTGCAAGATGGTGAGAAGAGACTTCAAAGTTTAGCGGTTTGCGTTGCCTTCTGAAAAATGAACGGAGCTCACACTTCCTGAGGCCACCTTGGGCTCCAGTTGTATTCCAGGAGATGGGAATTTCATTTCACTGCAGTGAAGAAAGCATAAAGTAAAAAGTGCCTTGTATCCCCTAATGCCCTTAGATGACAACTGAATAACCCATGTTATCTTCTCCTCCTTGCAAACTCATCAGGATTAGCTAAATAGCCTACTTTCTCTTTCCAAAGAAACAGTGCTACAGCATTCTTGGTAAACTCTTTGATGCACGCTGTTGTAAAAAAACCTCTTAAAATCTTTTGGGGGTGGCCAAGGCAGCTACTAATTTTCTTCAGCATCAGAAATTAAGTGAAAACAACCCCAAAACTTTTCTGATTCACCTCTGAAACTCTCTCAAACATTTTGTAGCAGGACTAGTTTTGATTCCTTGAGTTTCCAGGGATTGTCACACTCTGCAAACTGTGCTTCATCTTTGGTTCCTTGACAGTGATGCAAGCTGAAGCTGGCAGGTTTCATAAAACCTTATTTTTCAGTTGACATAGTATATCTTCAGGGTAGATGTCAGCACAGAGTAATGGTGCTGCTTGCAAAATGATAAACTGTTGGATGTAGATACTGGAATTTCTGAAGGACTGAGAATTAGTGGCTTTAGATTGGATTAGTATTGATCTTTTCTTGCATAATTATCATCATCTGGATGATTCCAGTAGTTTTTTTCTAGCTGTTTCACAAACTTCATTTCTGTGTATTTAGCAAAAGGTCACAGTTGAACAGTTTTACAGAATAAAGCTGCCTGCGCAGTTGCAGCATGTATTACAAATCAGACATAAATGCAAAAAAAACCAAAAACCGGGAGAAGAGGGGACCAGATGGCATGATCAAAAAGGCATGGCCACATTAGGCAGCTAGGGAGATAAAAGCACGGCTCTGCCTTGAGCTGTTGGTCTGGCAGCTCCCCGCTCCCTCAGAAGTCCACCAGCGCATTCAGGGCGCTGCTTGAAGTCCTGGTCCTACTCTAAGGGAGGCTTTGGTTGATTATTGTCTGTGTCTTAAAGTGACTTCCACAGGAGGCAGCGGTCAAGTAGATGGGAGTCAGGGATTTGCATTTTATTCACTGGCTCTCCCTCTGCATTATTCCGTAATGTGGGGCAAATTAATTAGTCTGTTTTCCCCCCTGCCTTCTTTGTTTGGATTGTAAATTATGCAGGAGACTTCTCAATGCTGCTGCACTATACATATCAAACAGCAAAGGGAAGCTAAGAGCTCTGAGAATGGTAAACTACAACGTGGAGTAGTTGCTTTATGACAAGTAAGTGACAAAATATTGTTCCTTTCTAATGATGAAGACTCCTAAAGTCCATGAGAAGGATATCTGCTGCAACCAGTCAACTCTTCTGGTGGAAACTAGCAAGTCAAGGCCAAGCGTCCCAGCAGCCTGGGTGGGTGCAGTGTCTGTTAGGACATTCCTCCTCACGCCCTCTTGGAAGCAGAGCAGCACCAGCCTGCAGGTCTGCATGGTCTGGTCCAGCAGCTTGTGAAGATGCCACCCTAGGGGCTTGCAGGCTGTTAGCATAGTTAATAAGAGCCAGATGACCCATGCCTAGCACTCCTTGTGCATGACCGTCTTCTGGGCCACCGATACACTGCAGCTCCCCCAGGTCTCTCTGGTGCATCCTTAGATGTGAGCCTGACTGCAGGAACTCGAGTGCTCCTAGCCTGGACCTTCCTTCTGAAGCCGCAGAGTTTAACTGCATTAGCAATGTGGATCCTTCTCTGCTTGGATCCTTGTCATGGATATTAAATAAGTCTGAGAAATTCAACAGGAGCAGCGCCTGCTAAAAAAAGTGTTTTCCAAACCAAGCATTGTTTGCTTGTTGCAGAAAATCGCAAAGTGGGAAGAGGCAAAAATCAAAGAGAATCAAAGGCCTGTAACACGCAGACATTAATTGTCGATGGCTGGTCTACCTCTGAGCCCGCTTGACCTTTTGCTGCCAGGGAAGGACACTGCTGCTGCTGCTGCTGCTCTTCTTGCTGTATCTCCCTGCAGGGTGCTTGGCCGTCAGTCAGATTGTGCTGGCTCTCCGGAGCACTGACGGCAGGAGGAGACACGCGTGCCAAGCCTGGCACGTGTGGTGGTTGTCAGCAGGGTATGGACAAGGCGGGAGCTGCCACTTCCACTGCCTCTCTCCGGCCAAAGTGACAGCCTGGAGAGCCAGGGCCTGGGGGTGCTGGGCACAGCAAGGGCATGAGGAAAGGGATGCCGGCACGCGGCGCATCAGGCTTTCCGCATCGCTGCCCAAAACAGGCTGTGGCTGTTCGCACAGTTCATTAAAGTTTTTAATGCTGACTTTGGGCTCATTCTGCTTAGGGCTGGTGAAATAGCCCCGTCTCTCTCCATAAATCACTTGCTCAGGAAAGTCAAATCAGCTGGTCTGAGCACTGCTTTCCCAAGCTGTGATTTCTCCTGTCCTGACGGCTCCACCCACATCACCTCTTGACTGAACTCCAGAGCAAGCAGTTGATCCAGAAGTGTCCATTTCTTCCAAACAGGTAATGGCAGCGCTTTCATTTCTTAATTAACAGATCATAATTAGTAGTGCTACGGAACAGCGAAGACCAGATGTGAAGTGAACCTCAGATGAATATAAAGAGAGGTTTTTTTAGCAAGCCTGTCCTCTTTATGAGTGTGTTCTCATTTTAAAAAAGTGAAAGTTCAAAGGGACTTGGGAATCTTTTTCTTGTTTTGTTAATTAATAAATATCACATCCTCTGCAACTAGAAGGTCATTGCTAATAGCAATGTGCTGCTGTAGCAGGAAATGAAATGTTAACTGAAAGCAGCGTCATTGGTTCCTAATTATTGCCTGCGGGCACATTAAACAGGTGTTCAGCTGTTTCATAGCAAAAAAAGGAAAATACTGGAAACTTTTAGCTCTTGTTAGTATTGTGTTATAGGTCCCCAACCTGTTTGAAAATATGTAGCCATTTGTATGGTAAGCTGAAGTTTGGTTCCAATTTATAAGGAAATATGTGAAGCTGCAAATGTGAGGATATTACTTGACGTAAATGTAGTGTGGCATTTTATTTCTCTACTAGTAACAACGCTCTACTGTGAAAATGCGTTCTGGTTAAGAAGTGAGATTTTGCGACATGTGGACCTCTTGTTTGCTCAGTAGAGGGCAGAATGTAATGTGTTCCACTTAATTATATCTATCAACACTGTACATCAACTATGTATGGTAGGATTTCAGCAAAACAAAATCATGGAGGCATTTCAGGAGTCAATTGGAAGTGTTATTCCAGGAGGTTTTCCCAGTTCTCTGGTTTACTGCTGTTCAGTTATTCTCATTGTGAAATGGGGAATCCTGCACGGAGGCATTGAGGATATGGGTAACATTTCATGAAATGAAATCTCTCGAATTCGATGCCTCCTTCAAAACGGAGCCATTTGGCACATAACAGCATCCACGATGTTGTGAACATCTGAGGCCTCATAGAAGCAACTGTGCTTTTCTTACCATGAGTATCCTACCAATTTAGTCATCCTTCTTTACGAGGCATGAGAGAAGTATGAAGAGAAGGGAGTTATTCCAGGGAGAGGAACAGGTTCATCTAGACATGTCAGGAATGAGAAGTTCTCTTCAGAAATGAGGACAGCAACTGAGAATGTTCTTTGTTCAAACCAAGAGCAGGCCAGGGGGAAAATCCCAAACCATGTCCACCAGGGATTTGGAGGGCAACATTTTTGGGTTGTGGGCAACAGGTTTCCAAAGCTATTTTCTTACTGATTTAGTTATTTATCTCTGCTGTATTGCTTTGAGAAGTAATTGGAGAGGTCATAACTTGTTTCTTGTAAGTAAAATGGCATTTTTCAGGGAATCAAGATGCTTCCTAAATGAAAATGTGTGCCGTAGTGGCAGGATATAAACATCTGCCTTAGATGCAGTTGGGTTTTCATCAGGTTGCTTGTGAGCTGTATTTATTTAAGCTTCTGTTCACTTAAGTTTTCTTTTTTCCTTCCTATTAGAGCTCACTGCCATTTTGAGTAGTGCTCAGAAATGACTCAGAGGTCATTTCCTCTTCTTGTAACAGGAGCGCACAGGATTTTAGTTCTGTCCCTCAGAAGTATTTTATTTAATGGTGGTAGATTAAGAACATCCATTTGGCGTAATCCTTTTCCCAGGCTATCCAATTCTTACCGGTCCTTCTCCTGCCTTTCCTATAACAGAATTTACATTTACATTTCATGAATGAAAGATGTGAAAAAGAGTGAAATTCCACTAGCAACATTTTTGATGCAGCATTTCTGAATTGGGGGGGAAAAAATAGTCAATGCTTTCCTCAACCTGAAGCTAGAGGACTGATGTGTAGGTTCCAACATGCAGTTTTAAGCCAGTGGCAGCTTGAGAAAAAATCTGTGTGATTTTGCCTTTGGAAACGATGTTTTATGGTGGTGTTCTCCTGGTATTTCTTTTGGTTTTGTCATGAAAAATAAGAAAGTGGTTTAGTGTATGGTTATAAAATTTAGGAAGTTAAATTATTTCTACAGCACATACTGAGGCATGGTTCAGCATGGAAAAATTAGTGGATGAGGTAGCAGATGACTACAGTGTAGTAGAAGGACCACCGTTTTTTTCCGGTTTTCCTTGTTCTAGTAGCGCTAGATTGCATTTTATTAAAATCAAATGCTTCTTTTTACCAAATGAAAAGGAAACTCTAATGTAATGGGTTTTTTTTTTTCCAATGAAGCATGGTGAAATGAATGTAGCCGCACGTGACCTGGCTCTAGTAGAAGAGGTGAGCCCGGGTCCAGGGCCATGCAGGGAAACTGCCTTGCTGGGCTTGGTCAGAGCTTTCAACACCGTCTTGCAGTTTAATGAAATTAGAGCTGCGTCACTCTGGGAATGTGAATGTGGAATAGAAATAATACACTAATGTCGTGGATTTTGAGCACGCAAAGCCACGGCGTTATTCTTGCTCTTAAATCTATCTATACCTGTCTGTCTGACTGATTCCAGTAGGTGAGCCTGTCCTGCCTTGTGCCATTTGATGGGATGTTGGGGTTTTTTTTGCTTTTTTTGCTTCTGTAGTAATCCTGACAGCAATTTTCATGTCTTCATGTTCTAAGCTCTAATTTAGGAAGATTGATAGGATCACAAAAATGCATTATGCCTGATGACAGAGAGTTCATGGGAACCAAATTTGACATCTGGTTTAAAAGATAATAGGTTATGACAGGGACTCACTGTAACAATGTCCAGACTCCCTTGTCATCTGTTTTAGAGATAAATACCATGAAAAGGTCAGAATGTCTTGAACCAATTTGAGAAATGGGACAGAAAATGAGGGTATTAAGTACAGTAAGGAATACACGATCCTTTTCAGGACACTTTGAAGATAAACTGCTTGAAAAATACATCTAATTAAGAAGAAAATATCCTTTTCCAGAAAAATGAATCACTGTCTCGGTCAAACTGTTCAGATTGTTACAGTTGCACATAGCGGAAACTGAAAAGTTGAGAAATTCATCAATTATTGCTCTAAAATGTGGCCAGATCCATCTTTTTCTGAGCAAGGGAAGGAAGCCAAGAGAGTCTAAGTGCGCTGGTGAAAGGATTATGATATCATGATATTTTCTTCTCGCTTCCTTGTTTCTTTTACTTCTTGTCTTGCTACACCAGTTAGAAACTTGTATATATTTTTCACAAGTTTAAAAACTCAGCTGCATAGCCAGAGCATTTGAAGACTTTCTGTTTGTAGGGCTTTTATTAGCTATTTTATTTTCCGTATAACTTCACTGTTAGCTCGCCTTATTTTAGACACTCTCGTGCTCTGCCTACACTTGACTTTTCTGCAGAAAAATACATAAATTCAGTTGGTTTTAATGGCTTACTTAGCCTCTCTTTAATGCAAAGCATCAGAGAGACAAAAAGCCGAATGAAATCTCTTCCCATGAGGAGGCGGATGAAAAGAGGCGGTGCAGGAATTGGGGATGCTGCTCAGAAACGTGTTTCAGGTGGAAGAGGCTGGAATAGCTTCAGGTGAAATGCCCTTGAGAGTTAAAAGTAGCTAAGGCCAAAACACTATAAGAAGCTGTAATGTGAGAGAAGATAGAGAGGCGATTTTACCCGAAGAGGTCCAAATGACATTTTAATCAAGTTGAGCTAAGGATCTTGGCAATGTAATTAAACAAAAAAATAAAATATTTAAGTTCTGAGGTATGCTTATGGACCTCCGTGAATTAAAATAGAATTCACAAAATAGAGTCGACTGAAGTGTCTAATACAGGGTACATACACATCATGCTATTAAACTTCAGTACTAAACCAATTTTCCAATTTATTATTGGGTTTGCTGGTTTTAAATTTAATTTTTGATTAAATCTCATGTGCGTGCTTTTGGAGATAGCAAAGGTTCATGGTGAATTTAAAGTATATCGGGTACCAGGCAAATTGAAAAATAGATGAGTCTGACATGTTTGGCAAAGGAAAAAAAGGAGCAGAAAAGAAGAAAAAGTTAAAATTTCACTTTGGGCATTAAAAAATAGTTATGTCCTGCAATGTATTTGGTATGTGTTCAGTCTCCATTTCCCCCTCTGATCAAGATACGGATAACTTATAGAGTGCTAATTAAAATATATTGTTCTTTTGCAATTTTTATCCTTTTCCAGTGTTTATGCATATAAATAATGATTTTGTTTTATTCCTCTTGTTCTTCTCATTTGGGGTTGCTTTTTTTCCTGAGGGACGAGCACATTTTGTGGCATGGCTTCATTATGAAGGAGTCCGTGTTGCACCAGAGGCCTCAAAGAAACACAGGCAAATCTTCA
The DNA here is from genome assembly GCA_013398295.1 of Chionis minor. Classification (NCBI taxonomy): domain Eukaryota; kingdom Metazoa; phylum Chordata; class Aves; order Charadriiformes; family Chionidae; genus Chionis; species Chionis minor. The sequence goes on along the minus strand of VZSF01003473.1, from coordinate 361,849 downwards.
CCTTGTTCAGGGGTGACTAAATCAGCAGAGTGGGGCAGGAGACTTATTACTGCACGTCTGTTTTCTCTGTTTTAAATTACTTTGTTATTCCCAAACCCAAATCCGAAGCCATGGGGTACCAGTCGTAGCTCAGTGTGGTGCAAAGCGATTGAGGCTGCTCCTTTTTGACGCTTTGCTGCCTTTGTGCCCTCTTTTCCCACCACAGCTTCTCAGGAAGGGTTTGGGCACGTTGGGTGGCTTCACGCCGAATTCAGGCATCCTACGGGGTTTTCATTGCACCGGCCTGATGGGGACCCCTCCTGGTATACATCCCGTCCCGGATGCTGACAACATACCGTTTACTATTTCTGGGGAAACATCGAAGTGAAGATTGGCCAACCTAAATTGCACATTGCTGTGATGGTTACAGGAAAGTACCGTGTGAATCAGTGAACCCCTGGTATAAAAATGTATTTATTTTGCCATGGTCAAACGGTGGTTGTGCGAAGGAGACTGATCAGGAGGAAAGATTAAGACTATGGGTAGGCCTGAGTTGCAGCTGAGGTGGCTAAAGGATGTGTTAATTGCTGTTTATCCCTTTTCACCCTGAGATTTATGGGGTGCAAATGCATTATCATGTTCATGCTTGGGGCCTTGCATTCAGTGACTGCATGGGCAGGGATACCCATGCTTGTGAGTACTGGGAGGGGTGGAATGTTAGAAATCAGATATTTGGGAAGGTGTTTTGGTCGGAAGCTCAGAAAATCACCATTTCATTTACAGTATTTCAAACAAGTCAGCACTGGGCTGTAAGGCGTTGGCCTGCCAATCCCACACAGGTGACGGTGACAGAAATGTACAGTCAGGTACGGCCAGAGCCTGTGGCTGGCAGGGAAATGGCTGTATTGAAAGTTACAGAGGCTCAATAAGGTGTTGCAAATATTATCAGACAAAAATACCTGCAAATCCTAATCGTGTGTTGAAGTTGCAGCAGTACTCTTCCCTTTCACTGCGCTGTCTCTTTTCTGAGCCTTCTCTGGGTGGCCAGGGCTGGATTGCGCTGCTTTGCTACTTTCACCTCTTCTCAGGAAGATAACCGGCCTTTATCATCCAGTAATGCAAAATTATTGCATAAAAATGCCCTTGCCTGTCCCCTAAACCAGCTTCAAATAGCATGACCACCGTTGTGTATCTTAGTCATTCGAAAATTGGAAAATAATGGACTTACTGCCAAAGAAAGCTTATTAGAGCTTGAGAGCTTGTAGTACAGGATAAAGAACAGCGTATTGTCAGCCAAATACCTTTGTCTTTTGCTGGTTCACTTCTCTACATTTCAGCAAAATGTTCTTAAGAGACCAGCTGTATATTTTAATTCTGCTGATGCATTGCTCCCATTGAACCTTGATCACCTTAGTTAAATCAGGGAAATGGAATCAATACGATTACTGGGGCGGTTTTCTGTCCGCTCCCTCTATAGCCTCTCATAGCAAGCACAGAAGCCGCTTGCTAATTGATATTGATTTGTCATTTCATTGAATTCAGCTATGTCGGAGGGGAAGTTACAAGGCCATTTTCATTAAAAGAGTATACTGAAAGTGTGCTTCAGATGAAGTGCCGGACTTGTGTATATGAAGTCATGAGGTTTCGTGTTCAAATTATGTGCCTTCAGAAGAAAAAGAAAGCAAAATAATATATAATGTGGCATAAAAAGGATCTTTATTTTCCTTGCTGGCCTGCATCTGACCTCATCAAAAGAGCTACAGCTTGAAACGCTTTCAGATTTGACGGCCTTTTCTTCCCATCTCTAGGATTAACCTTTGCATTTGGAAAATGCACATTAATAAGCATTTTATAGCACGAGTTTTGCAGCTTCATAAAGCGAGTAGCAATGATGAATTTCATTTCTCCTGCTGCTAGCACGCTTGAGGCAGAAAAGTGGGAGCCAGGATGATCTGCTCTGCGCGCGCGTGCTTGGGTACAAGTAAACTTATCATCATCCCCTTTTACTGGGAAAAAATTGGGAGGTCAGTGTTTCGGTGCAGTCACTGCTCATGATCCGGCGTGGCTCAGCCTGGAACAGGATTTTCTCCCCGTTATTCATACAGTGGAAGGCCTAGGAATGCTCAGAAGAACTGATAACCTCGCAATGCTGAGTGAGATTCAGTGTTTTAACTGAAGAGAAACTGGGCCCTCCCCAGGAAGCAAAACAAAACAAGTCAATAAAGCAATGGAAGATGTTAGCAGAAGGGAAGGAAGAGCATGTCTTAGCCCTACAGGCCACAGCTGTGGTTGGCCTTTGGCATCTTTTTTACAGCTGGTGTAATCTGGACCATCCGCGGTCAAGCCAGCGATACAGGGCCATAATTGGATTAAACTGGGAGCAAGAACTGAGGAAGAGCAAGAGAAGTAGAGCCCGTAGGGTACAGTCAGGGAGTAGGCAAGAATCCAGGGTAGGGGTGACGGCAGCTGGAACAGCAACTTGAGGAAAGAGGCAGAAGTATAGGTAAACTTCTGACCAACATTCAGGTAGGCAGAAGAAAGTTGCCATAGAAAGCTGCAAATCATGACGGCAAGCAGATCTGCCAGGTCTGTCTTTTCTTTTTCTTGTGGTGTTTTCGTTTGTTTGTTTGTTTTTAAACAGTAATGAATAATTTGCCTGCTGATATTTTTTACCTTAATTCTGTATGTTCAGTGCCATTATCTAGGACTTCTAGGATGTTGGAACCAGTGTTCATCCCAGAGAAAATGTTCGTAAGGCAGAGATCAAGGGCAAGTTGTTGGTCTCTTGGTGCACGAGGGCAAAGGTTTGGGCTTAATAGTTAGGGTTGCAGCCTGGCTTTCTGCCCTTGGAATAGGAAAACATGGTATGGGCTGCAGTATTTGAAAAATACATGGAAGGTGAAAGAAGGAAGTCATAAAATATTCTCTGAAACGAAAGCAGGTGTAGATTCTGTCCAGAATTTTGAAGATCAGCGCACAACTGAAATACTCCTTAAAGTCTACTCCTATTTAGGAGCCTATCTCAACATAGCCTCATCTGTCTTTTATTTCGTTACATACTAAACGAGCGTAATTTGTAAGGAATGGACAATACCTGGATAATGCTGTTTTTAACAAAGATTTATCTGCATTTGTGAATGAGTGCAAAAATTTCGTTACCTATTTATTTGTTCACTACCACAAATAGTTTTCAGCCTGAAGTCAGCCTTTACTTGCTGTGATGAAAATCAGGACATTTGATTTGAGATTCACTCAAGTGTCTCGCTTCTCCTTGTTGTAATTGTTTAGATTACTGCTTTAAATATGCTAGTACAGGCTCCTTGTTCATTCTGAAGTAGTTACAGTTTCCTTGAGGAAACAGCATCTCAAAATGTTACTCGTCACGTTTTCTGGTCACATTTGGACAGTAGGAGAGAAAGACTGAAGTAATTCTTTGCTGTGTTTCAGGAGGAAACTCATTATTTATACCTGACAAAACTATGCTGAATATGAGGTGCTCAGTTTTCGGTGTTTGTAGGGTATGGAGAACATGAGATACCAACATGTTAGTAGTGTAATCTTGTTCTTTCTTAACACGAATTGGTGCTCAGCGACTCAGAAACAATTCACTGCATGCTTAGAAGACGTGGATGTATACTTGGATTGCAGCTGATTTCCTGAAAAGCATCTTGGCTTTTAGTACCAAAATGGATTGGCAGGAAATTTTTGTGACCTTTCTAAAGAGTGGAAATTCCTCTGGAGGTGGCTTTGAAGTGCTCACTGTTTAAATGATAGAGGTTTACCCATGAATGAATTTTCCTGCGTGCATTTCTGATAGATTAATGATTCTGTTTAGTAGAGGTGAGTATTATAAAAAAGCTTTTACATTCTAAATTTTACTTGCAGTTCATCAGTCTGTGGTGGTTCTTGTGTTTCTCTTATTTTCTACTCATTATTCCCTGCTTTGCCAGTTCTCATATCAAAGAACCATTATATCTTTATGTCTCGTCAGTTATGGTTTTTTGCCTTTGCAGAAATTTTTAATATGTCTTTCCATAATAAAGGATCATCTCCCCTTGGTAGCCTAATCGGTGGATGAAACTGCTAACCTGAGGAATAAGTGTCAGTAGTCTGCTGTTTAGGCAACTGTAAGATAACACAAATACTTTTCTTCAATTCTGCAGACCCCTGCCAGTGAGTGAAAATGCCCCAAAAGGAACTGTGGTCGCAGTTGTTACAGCAGCTGCCTTGAACCAGACAATCGTATATTCAATTGTTTCCGGAAATGAAGAGGGTAAGTGCTAATATTTCGGTCTTGGTGGTTATGCAGAGCCTAGTGCATGCCATCAGAAGTCTTCAAGAAAGAGCGATTAGAAATAAAGCTGCTGAGGTGAAATCCCACCTTGTCGCTACAAACAGGAGGGACTGCTGTTATTTAAGCCTTCAGAGATCAGCTGAAGATCAGATTAGTTAGCAGAATTACAATGAAAATTAAAATACAATGCAATATTCCCTGATGTGAAAATTCACATCGGTGCCACGTGGTGTGAATCCATGCCATACCGAAATAAGAATATAAATAGCTTTGATGGAGTTGCACTTTTTGCTTAGAAATCTGTTTTAAGGCATTATGGACTCGGCCATGCTGCACCCGTAAGTAGTAGATTAGACCCTGATATTTAAACAAAACATCATTCCTACATTTGCATCCTTCTCGGATGCTCTCCATGATTCACCTAGATATCTCTAAGCCAAATTACACTACATTAATTGGAAGGATGTGCAATAATTCCCTGTCCCATCCTCCTTTTCATGAGAGTGGGTTGTTTGTCTTGTCCGCTCTTGCCAGCATGTTCTCCAGTTGGTTATTCCCGGTCAGATTCAGCTGCTGTGCCCCTTTGAAGACAGCTTCAAAGAAGAGTTATATGGGCTTTTAGAGACCTGAGGGAGGAATGAGAAACAAATTTCTGAAGACAATGTCAGAAAATAATGTCATCACCAAAATAAAAGCACTTAGGCATTAAAAAAACCTGTTTATGCGTCTTAGAAAGTTACTTCTGTTTTTGCTGGATTTCAGATGTGTTTGCTATTAATAACAGAACAGGCGTGATCTCAGTTAAAAAGTCTCTGGATTATGAAAGTGTGAAAAGTTACGAGCTTCGAGTTCAAGCAGACTCCTTACAAGTGGTACGATCCAATCTGCGTGTCCCTTCCAAAAGTGAGTATAAAAATCCTTATTTCTAAATCTCTTTTTAATACACATACGTATTGGGGTTTTTGGAGGCTATTGATATTTGATAACTGCGCTCTAGCTAGCGACTTTGTTTTGTTATCAGGAGTACAACGGTGATGATGGTATGTGAGCGGCAGAGAGCACATTGGTGGATCTCTTCGCTTGCCTTCCATACATGGATCAGTCCTGAGCTAAATCCTCACAAGTCATGGTGGTGTTACGCAGTTGTAGGTCTCACTGAAACAGACAAAAGTCCTGTTTGTATATGAGCAGAGACTTGACGACACAAATGGAACATTTTCGGTGTAATTAGGGCTTTGTGTGATGGAACGTCACAGTTACTTTTTCCTAAACACGCTGTACAGCCCAAATACAGACTTTCCTCCTTGCTGGGCTGGTAACATCGCAGCAAGGGTTTGGGACACTGCAGAGAGGAATGGGGAACAGATACACAGCGAGGGTGACAGGAAGAAAAAGCCTCTTCCAGCACCCCTGCGGGTCTGTGTGGAGTTTATTGCAGCCCTGACTGAGAGCAAGCTGGGAGCAGGGACCTGCTCTGACACAGACAAGAAGGTTCTTTGCAGCATCTCTAGGCAGGAAGGAGTTTATTGACAAAATGTTTGGCTTCGGCTCTGTCTCATTGGGAGGGTTTTCTTTAGCCCTTTATTAGTATTGTTTTCCTAATAAATGTGATTTGAAAGGTCTCTTTGGATGGGTTTTATCATCATCTCTGTAAGGAAAAGGTCTGGGAAGTCTGGCTTTCAAACGTGTGACTCACTTCCTGTCCTGTCCAATCCTGCACAACTTCCTATTTAAGCCACAGTTGGGCCCTAGTAAAAAACAAAAACCAAAAAACAAAAACCAAACCTCGTACCAAAAAATACTTTGGTACACGTTTTTAGGCAGGCTGTGTTTGTTGTCTCAATTTTTTTTCCTGTTTTTGTGGTCCCTGTAAGTCTCTGTTTTCCCCTGCTCTAGCTAAGGAGCATCATGGATGCAATGTGATGCAATGCAAATAAGTCCAGGGCAGTGGACTGCTGCACTGAGAAAGGGGCAGTGAGGAATTGAACATTTGTTTAAAGCCTGTGAAAGTATTTCCTTCTTCCATTTCAAATTGAAAGTAAGATTATTTCAAATCACAGTCATTCCAGTATGAGCTGTGGGCTATGTCTTTTGCAGGTGGCTGGAGCTTTTTACTCCTCTGCACTTCCACCGCTGTCAATTATAGAGCAAATCTTTAGCTCTGGAAAAAAAGTGGGCTCATCCTGACCAAAACTGCATGAACTAATGTGAACTAACATGAACTAATAGGCTGAGGGGAAAACTTCACCCTCTTTCGTTTACAAAAGTCTGTCTGAGAGCTGCTGCTATACCATCTCGTCCTATTTGCCCTTGTGGGAGCTGGGGCCTTTGGGTTCCTGCTGCTTATTGCTGTGTGTTATCAGCCATTCGAAAAAAGACATCGCATTGTGTCGTGGTTTGAGGTAAAACAGGACCCATTTTGACCGGTAACTTTACTTTTTAGCTAGGCCTCTTCTAACTGCTGGAATTAACAGCATGTTGTGCAGAAACTGTTGGCTCTCAGTGTGATGAGACCCATGTTTAAAGCTGATGCCAAGGAATGGTAAGCAGAGAGGCTCTTGCTTATATTGCTTATATTTAAATTTATTTCTTATTACTATAACGACCAAGGGCAGCCAACTTACTTCCCCGTTGGAGGGTGGGAAGCGGAAAAGCATAGAAGGGAGGAGGACAGGACAGGTGACCCGAAACTGCCCAACAGGGTATTCCATCCCATTTGCCTCATGCTCAGGAGAAAAGTTGAGGGATCAAAGGGTCAACTCTCTTTCTTCAGTGGCTGGCATCCAAGGAGGATTCTGTCTGTTCATCTGCCTTTGGTCCTCATCCTGAATCCAGATCCTGAATCCATATCCAGAATCCAGTTAGCGTCCATCACAGAGTCCAGTCTGGGACTTCCCCAGTGCCTGCTGGTGATGTGAGGATCAGCATCCTGGGAGCTTAATACAGTTTTGCATATATTTCATTATTTCCTTTTTATTTTATTTTAATATTTCATTAAAGTAGTTTAGGTCCTTCTAAACCCCTGAGTCTCTCTCCTGCCTCTCTTTGAAGGGAGGTATGGGCATCTGTTGTTCTGCCTGGCTGGCCAGTCCGGCCCAGAACAGTGACATACCAGTATTTTGAAACCATGAAGCACAAATGGAATCCAAATTTACTTCAGACTTCAGTTTTATGCAGTTAACCAATATCTAGTTACTTGTCAATCAAGGGAGGTGGGCCGGGGAAAATACTATAAACAAAATGCCAGTACCAGACTGTTCCTAAACGTCCATGAGATTTGGGCATTTTTCAAAATGCGTACATAATAAAACCACCTAACGATTTTGGGAAGCCCCCAGTAATATAATGAGCAATTTTAGTTCGAGTGCATCTTCGAACATGTTACTGGCAGTATGGTGCTGTAGGGATCGTGCTGCTGCAGACGTTCTCTTCGTTCCCAAGGAGGCCTGTGTGGCAAGCCGGGGGCAAAGCCATGTCCACCAGTCTCTCACCCATCACTAATGCTGGACTGTCACCTCTCCACCTGCCCTGAGTAAGAGAGAATCCGTTGTGCCTGTGTCCAGGCGCAGAGAGCACAGGGCAAACGAGGACTCGGAGCAGAGTGTGATCCCTTTTTCTGCCTTGCTGCAGGGAAAAGTGAGCTGTGTCAGCTTTTGTGCTTTTGCTCCTCACGCTGGGCTCTTTAGCTGGCGTGTGGGCAGGCAGACAGCCAAAGTGTCACCCCGGCACTGTCAAAAGGTGACAAAGTTGTTCAGTGACAGCCAGAGGCTTTCCCATGCTGCAGGTTGTGGTCCACGGAGTTAATAGTCTGTGACCACCCTTAACTAACGGGGCTGGTTGTGCTCTTCTTTTTCTGTCTTTAGTCTTCTAAGTATTGTTCTGATGGATACAATAATAGCCATGGATATCAGGAAACCCATCTCTAGTGTATTTCAGTGCCAGTTTGGTGCACATGCTTAAGAGTATTATGTGTAGATTAGAGATCAAAATTCACATTTTTTTGGGATAGTAATTTAAACAGGATGCAAGTCTGTTTCTTCTGTATAAGGATACTACTGTAGAACCTGCTTGTGATACTAAAATCACATTGTGAAAATTTGCTTACAGATTTTTAAAGTTCTTAAAGACCTGAGGGGCTTAGGTATTTGGGAGTGTGCCATAAAATTGGGTGATAGGCTGTAGCCTGAGACATTGTACAGGGGGTGGCAGTTAAAATACGTTCATCACCTTCCCAATACTGCCCGTGGAACCAGCAGATGATTTTTGGAAATTGAGCATGGATTCTCCTGGATATTTCTTATTCCTTAAGAAAGAATTAAGCGTGCGTGTGATGTAACACATAGAGATTATTCGGTGGTCAGAAGTTGAATTATATTACCAGCAGTGTAAGATTCTGTGTGCTGTTATAGCCACCATCGAGGACATATCTGGAGAGGGAGAGAAAGAGCCCAGGCAGTGCCAGCTGGCTGCATCTCTTTGTGTCTGGGAGAGGTCCGGTTAAGGTGAAGAGTCCGTAAAATGCGGGCAGGCCGCACGCAGTGAGGAGATAAGGCTGCTGGGCCATGTGTGGCTTTTTTCAAATTTTTTTTGACATGAATGAATGGACGAGGCAGTCAGCAGGTTCCAGCAGAGGTCTTTGGGCAGACCTCACAGGTCAGGGAAGCAGCGGCCTCTGTGTCCCTCTTCCGACTCGTAATCCGCACTAAACCAGTTCTCCCAGCTGGGCAGCAGTTTTTAAAAAGGTGATGGCTGAATGATTTTATTCAGGGTTAGTTGATAATGACTGGAGTTTGAATTTGGTCCAGTTTAAAGGAAGATGTGTACTTACTGTATGTGTTTGTATATCCATGAGTACACAGCACATACTCAGTTTTGAATATGCACTGTGCTGGATGGATAGCTAAAGACTTGGGTAGATGTGTATTTTTAAAATACTTTACAAGTATCTGGCTAACTAGATCCCTTACGTCTTTGTAAAGGAAATCTCTTGACCTCTAGGATTGATTCCTGCATTTGTAAGATGTATGTCTTTCCATTTCCTCAACACCTTTTTCTTCCTTGATGAGTTTTAGTCTGGTTAAATACTACAGAGTTTCAGGCCACTGCATTAATGCACTACAGTGGAAGGAGATGAGGCAGAATTAACGCACCACTGTGGACTTTGGTGACATTGAAATGATGACCCACTTTGGAGATAGGTGACTTTGAATCTACTTGTCTAGAATTATGTGACGTAGAATTAATACACTGCTCTGACATTCAATGGCAATGAATTGCTGCCAGTTCCGGTGTTAGATACCACTGAAGCAGTGAACCATTTTGGAATTTGTTGGCAGTAAATTGATAGCCTGCTCTGAAGCTGCAATGACGAGCCCTTCTGGTGCTAGATAGTGCGGTGCTAACAAACTGCTCAGCCACAAAACAGTGCTGAATTTTACAAAACTCAGAAGCTAAGTACCAAATTGTTTTAAACTGTCTGGTATTACAGAAGATAATTAGATAGAAATAGGGAGTTGGGGTTTTCATCTGTGTGGCGGAAAAGTGGGCAGTACTGCATTAAGTGTAACTAAGGTTGTCATTCAGTGATGATGCCAACTGCTAGTGTAGTAGCATAGAATAGAATAAATGAGGAGAGGAAGTAAATTGTGATGTCCTTTGGAGTATGAGAACATAAAATTGGTGACTTAAACTGTTTCTTTTTTAATGTGATGCTAAATCAGGCAAAATCACATTCTTACTTTCAGCGGAATCGAACTCCTTAAATGAGTGACTTTAGCTGAAACTTCATAAGAAGAAGTTGCAGTGCTTTTTTACTTCTTTTGAACTGAAGAAGAGTTGGGTTTTCTGATGATAGTGAATTTTTAGAAGGTTGGAATTCTGGCTTGAGGAATCAGCAACTGATGATGCTGAGCCCTGAAAGACCTTCAGTGTCAATGGACATCTCCAAGTCAGTTAAATTTAACAGACTGTTTTTTTTTTTCTGTCAGCTCGTTGCTTCCTAGATTGTCTTATCACAATAGACCATAGTCTTGTGGTATACCGAGGTCAAATTAGGATTGTGATTATTAGCTTCCAGCCAGAAGCTTTCAGTTGTCCCTCAATGGATAAGATGAAAAAAAAGAAAAACCGCTATGTAAGGGGAACATCCCAAAACTGTGTGTGGCAGGGCGTGCTCTGCAGTTGGAAGATGCTGCTCTGTAATCTATCACAGAGCGAGCAGCTCCTTCCTCCCAGAAAGAGTTGTGAATTAGCGAGGTGACAAGATGCATCAGTACAATTAATCATTTGCTAAACCTCTTCCTTGAACAAGAACAAGAGAAACATCATCTTTTACCTCATTTGAACGCCGCCAGCTGTTTGCAAGGTTTTCATCAGCATCTCGCTGTCCTGCAGTTTGATACCCAGGGAAATGCAATCAGAGCAATAACCTTGTCGTGGCAAGGAGGGAAGGGACAGGAGGAAGCAGAGGGGCCTGTGGGAAACCAGAGGGAGCAGCGACAAGGAAGCGCTGCCCAAATGCGGTAAGGAAGAGCAGTGGAGCGGTATAGACAAGGAAGTGTGAAGAGAGGGTTTTGCGCCCAAAGTGCCCATAGTCTCAGTTTTAAGAATCAAAGCATTAGTGGGCATCTGTGCACCCGTGGCAGACAGATGAACATGTACGCTGGTGGCAGACACCAGGGCTTCCCACTTTGACCTGGGGAGAAGGGTATATTTGCAAGACAGAATATATTTGCTTTTGAACACCACAGCAAAAGGGGCCTCCAGATACCTCTGAATATCGAAGTAGAGGATTCAGTCTCATGTTTTCCAGTGTTCGCTGTTTCCAGCATCTGAGAAGTGCGTATCTTTTCATTCCCCAGCTCCGTACGTACGCCCCTTTCAGCCTGCCGCCGTACTCCCGCTCACTGAACTGCTGCCGACAAGCAGTTGTCATTTGCTCTCTTATTATTGCCATCTGTGTGTAGCTGCACACGTCCTCGGTGGCTGCTCAGCCAAGGCAGCCCCTGGGCCAGTCCCCTGTCCGTCTTCAAATGGACATGGATGCAAACAGACTGTTTAAAAATTCAACCTTGCAGGCGAAGGTGTTACCAGTTGGCAGAGAGCCACCTGAAGGGTTTGTCTTCATTAGAAGTTAGCCATGTTAACAGCTTCTTGCTCGATCAATTATTGAGAGGGAGGCCAGAGGGAGTATTTTTGGCTGCAGGTTGCTCTGCTGTAGAGTTTCTCTTGTTTTGGTTGTCTCTAAGACTGTCTGTGAGACCCCTCTGCCTCCCGAGTATGGCGTGTTCTCATGGCAGGGGTGACAAGGGGGGGTTTCTCGTGTCATGGACTTGTAAATGCAGGTGAACTCTGCCCCGCATCTCTGCTCTTGTCACCTGCATCTTCATTATAAAACTTCTGGCATCATTCATTGTCTCACTGTCATCTCTCCTGCATCGTCTTTTTTGATTTTGCTTGCACTGTAGCTGACCTGATTGGCTCTAATTAAAAAGCAGGGAAAGGAAGAGCAGCAAGCACGTACCTCACATTCTTAGAGATGCAAGAATAATGACAGAGCCACTTAGGGGTTTTGCTGTCTTTTAAGAGGACTCAAAAAGAAATGAAAAGCACAGCAAATGAAGAAGTTGTTATCTTTTGCAATTGTGCTTGCACTGTCTTGATAAACATATTTCCTTTTTGGAAACTGCAAGTGCCCTCTTTGTGTCTGCATACAGCCCGGCACAGGTGAGAGCTAAAGCAAGATACCCCTCCAAACTCTTACAGGGGCTGCAAAATTTAGTGTAGCACGAATTTTTATTAAAAATCAACTCACAAGTAAAATTCAACAAGCAAGAGGTAAGGTGTCTCGAGTGTTAGACCAGCTGAGCGGGGAATACACTTCCACGTTTTCTTTCATTTCAATCAAGTGTCCTAAATATTACATTCACTGCCAGGTGTGAATATGTGATCTTGGTAGAGATATTTTTTATTTTGGTATCAAAATGTTTTTAAGCAAGAATGCACCATTCAACTTTTTATTTACATGGTTTACTCACTCAGAACTATTTTTTACTTTTGGCACTGCCCCAAGTAAGCTTTGACACTGTTCCACACAACATCCTTCTCTCTAAATTGGCGAGATATGGATTTGACGGAGGGACCACTTGGTGGATAAGGAATTGGCTGGATGGCCGCACTCAAGGAGTTGGGGTCAACGGCTCGATGTCAAAGTGGTGACCAGTGAGGAGTGGTGTTCCTCAGGGGTTGGTACTGCGACTGGTACTATTTAACATCTTGGCTGGCAACATGGATAGTGGGCCTGAGTGCACACTCAGCAGGTTTACCAGTGACACCAAGCTGTGCGGAGCAAGGAGGGAAGGGATGCCATCCAGGGGGACCTGGACAGTCTGGGGAGGTGGGCCTGTGCCAGCCTCATGAATTTCAACCAGGCCAAGTGCAAGGTCCTGCACCTGGGTGGGGGCAATCCCATGCACAAATCCAGGCTGGGTGGAGAATGGCTGGAGAGCAGCCCTGAGGAGAGGGACTTGGAAGTGTTTGTGGGGGAGAAGCCCACCAGGAGCTGGCACCATGCGCTGGCAGCCCAGAACCCCCCAGTCCCCTGGGCTGCATCCCCACAGCATGGGCACCAGGGCCGGGGGGCGGATTCTGCCCCTCTGCTCCACTCAGGGGAGACCCCACCTGGAATACTGGGTCCAGCTCTGGGGGTCCCAACAGCAGAAGGCCATGGACCTGTTGGAGCGGGGCCAGAGGAGGCCCCGGAGATGCTGGGAGGGCTGGAGCCCCTCTGCTCTGGGAGGACAGAGCAACCTGGTCTAGTTGGAGGTGTCCCTGCCCATCGCAGGGGGGTTGGAACTAGATGGTCCTTAAGGTCCCTTTGAAATCTTAACTATTCCATGCATGTATAAGTGGTGCGTGCTGATTCCCTGGACATGGGCAGAGGCACTGTCCTGAGGAGGGTTATTTCTGTTGTCAAATTGCTGCTTTGATTCCAGTTGGGCGACATGGCTTTACTGTGGGTGTCGGAGTGTAAAAGGAGAACATTTCTGTCTCTCCTGTAATGGTTATGTTTTTCTCATCACAAAATAAACCTTTGGGAATCAGAAGGCAAAAAGGGATAAAACCAATTGTGCAATCAAAAGTCTTCAAGTGCTAATTAGGAATGATGGTTTTGCGAAGTTAAGTATGAAACTGAATTCTGCATCTCTGTATTATCGACTTCTCAAGTAGCCGTGTGTTTTTAGTTTGAAACATGTTGCCAGACTTTGTGCTGTTGGTGTTTTATAAGTTGGCTGCGGTGCCAGGCCCTGAGCGCAGGAGACGGGACAGATGGACAGAATATGCTGCAGAGCCTCAAGAGCTGCAAATCTGTCTCCTCTGCCACACAGCTCTGGGGCAGTTTCCCTGAAAGCCACTGGGAAGAGCTTCAAATTTCTCTGGGCAACGAAGTGATGTATTTCAGAGAGACGGCATAAAATGTGAGCTCCCTTTCGATTAATTATTTGGTAGGAAAAGATGTTTTATATTTATTTAAATCAGACCTTGGATCAGCACTGTTCCAAACACATTGCTGTTTACGTCTGGTTGGAGCTTCTTTTTGCACTGTTCTTGATCAGCTGCAGCATATGAGCTTCTTCAGGCTTTATGGGCACATGCTGATTGAGATCAAAATGCCATTGAAAAATATTCGGTGCTGATTCCTATTTGGTTCTGCCAAATTTAGTATGGTGAGATCGCGTGCAGCTGCAGTGTAGTGTATTTTACCTGCCAAAGCGCCAAGTCTGCTCGACAGACTTGTAAGATGTTAGTAAAGCAAAGTGCTGTTGAACCCTGTTGGATTACAATTCTCATTCCCAGTTTGATTAAAATGAACTTTTAGAAGAGAAGAATCTGCTGTTACTTACTGCAGAGCAAATGGCCACTGTTTAAGCTAGATGCAGGGTTTTTGTGTTAAATTGAGCGATGTATGAAGAGCAGCTGTATTGATGGCTGGTTTGGTGTATCGTAGAAGGCAAGTGCAGTATCATCGGGGAAAGCATGATGTAAAACAAATCTGGTAACACTGAAAGCATAGTTGACACTGTCGCGGTTGTTCAAAGAGCATTGCTTTAGTTCAGCTTGATTTCTGCAGTCTGGCAAGAAAAACTACAGCCTCGCGTGAATCGGGCGCATTAGTAGCTCTCCTTAGGTAAGCAGCGATACTGGAAAAGAGTTTTCAGCAAGCGTGGTTGGGAAGAACTTTGGGAAATGTGAGTACACACTAGTTCTGACCAGCTTCCTGGAGTTTTAGGGTTTGTTTTCTATGTTAGTCATTCATGATGCTCTAGGCTTTAAGAGGTTCCTCAGGTTTCCTTTAGAGTAGGTTTCAGGAAGTTTTTACTCTCCTTAAGCAAACCACGGAAGCTGAAAGATCCACATGCCTCGTCTACTACTCTTGGGAGTGATTATTTATCTGGAGCAGTGCAGATAAATAATAAATAATAAATAAAATAAAAAAAAGTTTGGTTCTTAAAAGCGTTGAAGATATCTTACAAGCGGCTGCGGTTGTGTATACTCTGTATGCTGCAGCTCATCTTGGACGGGGGGGTCTAGAAGAGCAGAGACAAATGGGACACAGGAGACCTTGCAGGAAATTGGGATGCAGAAACTTCCTTTGTGGTGTATTGTCTGGGAGGCTGACTGGACCTTCACGACTGCTGAATTAATTGGTGTGAAAAATCCAGACAATAAATGCGTCTTAACAATAAAAATGTGCAGCAAAACTAAAGAAGCTGTTTGTGTATCAAATATGACCTGCACATCTTGTGTGCAGAGAAGCACTACCCTTAGAGCTGAAGGAAGTCAGTTGGAGCACTCAGTCAACTTTCTTCTCTGCTCCTTTTGGCCACCTTGACAATCCTGTGCTGCTTTGTCCAGGGAAAGATGCTTTCTTCTTTCACCTGGCCGGCTATTCAGGTAGCTCACAGTAATAAGAATTATACTTCGATGAGGTTTCAGAAGTACCGTGGAACAGTAAATTCTGGTTCCAGCTCCTGGAATTCATAAAAAAGAATGTAACTGGAGATAGATTCCAGATCTAGAATAGCAAAGGAGCAAGGTTTTACATACGCGGGGCTACAAAATTTCCCCTCTGCAAGGTGAGCGTAAATCTTGGTGTCCTTTGGTGTCCACTGTCCTCCCTGCGAGAGTATCAGTATCTGACAGTGCACGTTACATAGTGGATGCTGTCTCCTCCCTTCAGGTAGCAGGAAAGAGGGCTAGAGCCACACACAAACGGTATTTTAGAACAAGCATTAACAAATTTGGAATATGAAGGAAAAAAGAGCCTAATGCCAGAGTGTAAACCAGACTCTGCATGAACGTGCTCAGGCTGGGTGGCCGCCTCAGTCGGGCAGGGCTGGTTGGACACCGGAGCCGCATTCCCCATCTTCCTGTATTCCAGTGCCCCGCGTGCAGGGGATCTCGGAGTCAAGCAGAGCAGCCGGGGGCACATGCCCACAGCCGAGGGTCTGGCACAACCTTCGGACACACGGCATGCTTTCAGATGCGGGATTTTAACGTGCGCTGCTTCTGGGCTCATCCGATGTGAGAATAAGGCGACGGCTGTGACTGCCTGGAAATCACTCACTGCGGCCAGCTGTAGGTTGGAATCGGATAAAACGCACACGGTAGCGACAAGTTCACAGATGCCGCCTTCCCCTCTGTCTGCCAGAACGAATTCAGTATAAGCTGTGTATAAAAATCAGGCAGTAAGATAAAATGAAGGTGGATGTTTAATTTAATGTTAACGATGCTAATGTTAGTCTGTATATGTGCAGGATATTTAATTTGCTTTGTCCTTAATGCAATAACTTTCATTTCTCATTTTCAAAGCACTCAACCATCGCTAAACAAATCGGCATTTTGGCAGCTTGGAGAACTACCAGCAAATTAAACAAATGTCTTGGAGCAAATTGCAAAGCAAACTTTGCATGAGGCTAAGCCACCTCCCCCAAACTGGCTTGAAATGATGAAGATAGTGAGCGCTATGCAAAAGATGTTTAATTTGTGTTAGAGAACGCTAGTGTAGAGCAGCAAATGCCTGGCCCTACCGGCACTGAACCTGGTACAAATTAGGATCTTCCCTACAGCGGGTAACTGGTGCCAGCCACTGGTAGAACTGTTTATTAGCTCAGCGGCACAGGGTTCCTTACACACGTTGCCTGTGATCCTGCTCTGGTTGTCTTCCCAAAAGGGTGCAGCTCCAGCGAAAAAGCCTCCCGGGGAGTCTCATTTTTCTCCACAGGGCTGCAGTTTTGAGCTGTAAGTTATTGCAGCCAGGAACATTAGGGATGCGGTTTAACAAGAGAGAGCTTTAACTGTTCATAGGACCTCACAATTCCTCTCTGACTGAAATTTTTCTTTGCTGTAAATAAATAATGTAGCCAAGGTAAGAAGTATTCCTTTAAAATGAATGTAAGCAAACTAGAGATGATCACAAATAGACCATTATGTCCACATTACATGCATTCAGATGTTGGATTATGGATTTTTTCCCCTGATCCATAAAAAGGGAGCTTGTCATTTTCCCATGAAGTAAGAGCACCTACAAGTTGTTTAACCTGTCTGCACAGATCGGTGTGGAAGGTGAATAATTGAGTGTTCCTCTGAGGAAATGTAATTTCCTTTTTTGCTTTCCTTTTTTTCTTCTCTCTGTGTTAAGGCATTGGACGGTGTTTTAAATATTTTTCTCACATTTCAGTTATGTTTATGAAATCCTCATTTGTTTCCCATCAGTCGGACCATCAGATAGACAGAATATTTTTTGTGGCTTTGGCAGTCTAAGAAATAGTCTGTGTTTCAGCAGTCTAAGAAATAGTCTGGGTTTTAAATTTTCTGTCCCCTAAAGATACAGCCCTTCCTAAATGAGACTGCATTTTGAAGCTCACTCAGATCAGCGTGGCACCTGCGCAACATTTAAATTACCCTGGCACTGAAACAAGTTGGGGAAACCAACTCTGAAATGAGGCAATTTATCATTTGAAAATGTGGTTTTAATGAACTGGATATCATCATTTCCAGCAATCTTTCTGGATTATACAACTCTGAAAGAGACAAACAGATGTTGGTATGGATTACTGCGCAGTTGAATCTTTTTTGCAGTAGGGCCATAATTTTTGCTAGGTGTTTTTTCCCCTCGCAGGAGGAGAGAGATGTTTATTGTTCAGCGGGGTGGGTCGGCGACTGTTTTAATGAAACACGAATTAACAGCTGTGTTTTTCTTGAAGATGCGTTGAACCTCTAGGGGGGAGGTAGCGCTGCTTGAGTTCCCATGCGCCGGGCCAGGTTTGGGATGAAGATGGATTTGGGCGTGTGCTGCCTTGACCCGCAATGTAAAGTACCGTGCTGTTCACCCACAGGATGGTTCTGCTGGCGCTGTTGTACAACATCTGTGAGCGTACAGGCGCTGCGGCAGAGTCACCTGTTAGGCATTTGCGTGGGAGTTAGTAATAATTAAAATACATAAAGCAAGCTGCACGTGAAGCGGAAAAAGCAAGCTGCTGTTTGCAGTGTAACTACTAGTGTACATCACCTGTTCATTACCTCTGTGTAACACTTCTGAGAATTTAATGTCATCACAGTTTTACTGAAGTACAGTCTTCTCGCTTCTGCTTTTCTATTTATTTAAAAAATTAGTTACAGGTCTTTGTTATGTTTTCCCCAAATAGCTTCCTTCCTAAAGAACGCTGCGGCAGCTTTTTGCTTACAGGCAAATTCAGATAATAGCAGAGCAGAGGTATACAGGTAATGGGAATCCTTTCTATAAAGGTACAAATTTCAGCTCAAGATTCATTCAGAAGAAATGGCAAATTCAGAAGAAATGGCAAATGCAGAAACAATAGACTACAAAAAAGGAATACGTGAAGTCTCTTCCTTCAGGTTCCTACTTTTCATACCAAATGTACTATTATTTCCAATGTACTTATTTTTACAGTGTTATCTATGCACTTATTTTACATGATCTGCTTTGGCTGTAAATGTTTGAACTGTAGTAGGTGTTAAAAGATTTATTGCCACATGTTCTATGTATACTTTTCATTCCCACTTTTAGGTAATACAGCCAAGGTATTTATTGAAGTGAAGGATGAAAATGACCATGTGCCTGTCTTCACCAAAAAAATGTACATTGGAGGAGTGTCTGAAGATGCCAAAATGTTTTCTTCTGTGCTTAAAGTTAAGGTAAGACTGAAATTTATTTTAAATAACATTCATTTGCGGTGGGAAAATATTTACTCACTGGTTTGATTTTGGTGGGGGGGAAGGGGTTACAAAATATGTTTCTCCTAAAATGGCTTTAGCTCCTCAGACACTGGCAGTAGTTTCCATTGTATTTCTTTTTATAATCAAGTATAGTAAGCACAGAATGGGTAATTCTTCTTATGAAACCAGTGTTTGAGCGGGCATATGAGCTTGATGATTTCCATTTGTGTGTGCATGATGGACGCGCATCAGCCCAGTATTCCAGCAGTTACTGACGTAAGGATCATTTTGAAGTTGGAAGAGTTTTGCAGGTTTTATTTCTATTGAAGATTTGTAGCTATCATTTCAGATACGTTAATATTTAGAGGACTTTTTTATGCTTAACATCAGTTTTTACCTTAAATCCTTTTCGCTACTTCTTTGTCAGCAGCATTTTTATGCTTTAAAAAGGAAAAAGCAGTTTCTGTTTCAGGTCAGCAAAGCAGTTTCAGGTCTGTGCACTTAGACGCGATTTGTGAGTAAAAATGACTATCTGTAGGTTTGGGGGCTTTTTAAACAGAAAAAAAAGAGAAAAATCAAGGAATTATAGCTTATTTATAGAATGTAATTAGCGTCAGGCAGAAAAATAACTTTGAATAAAAGCTATTTGTTTTCTGTAATGCGCTTTGGGATGCAATCTTTTGTGCTAGAGACGGCTCAAGTTTCCAGGATTTTCCAAGTCAGCTTCTTTCTTCTGCCTTTATTTTGTTGCCTCAGCAGGCCTCTCCTGCCCCCGCCTCTTTTTTCACCTCAGGTGTTAGTGGAATGGCTTTGGAGTTGCTGATTCTAGTTTATGCATGGGAGGGCACGGAAATACGACCTGCTAAGAGTTTTACTTTGACCTCATGATGTGTTTAGAGCACCAGGAATGATATAGAGAATATCAGAGCTTATTAAAGTTGTCCGTTGCTTTTTTGTTTCATGGCAGTCCTTCCCAAAGTAAGGCCAGAAATGGCAGAAAAGTGGGACATTGTTAAGCATTGGCTATTGGGTAGAAGCCTCTGTAGATGGAATTTGTTTAGTTTGTGCAATAGTCCAGAGTATTTGGGTTTGTTTCCTTTTTTTTTAATACAGTGCTTATCATAGGCAATTCTTTGTCCCCCGAGTATCCATATTAGTGTTTCCTATAAACACGTTCAGCAGTCCAAGTGAACAGCTGGGAATTCACTGAAGGTAACTTGGAAAGGGAGCATTACAGTGTGTAAATCTACCCTAGGCCAGTTCTTCCCAGCTTCCTCTTGCAGGCAGACTGCATTTGAGGACGCAGCAGGTACGTTCCGCGCTGCCCTGGGATGGAGCTGAGGCGGAGCTGCTGCTTCCTCGGCTCCCAGCTGCAAAACTCCGAAGGAGCCTTGACAGCACTTTGCCCCAGGCATGTTCCTGGTGTAGCAAAGGATGCTGCTCGGCGGGCAGCGTGGAACCTTGCCTGATGGGAAGGCCCGTGCCCAGCCTGCAGGATAATTTGGGAAAGAGGAACGGATAAGATCAATTGGCCGACGTGAGACAGTGCGACTTCTCTCATAGCATTATTGGGAGAACCAGGGAGTGGTTCAAAGCAGTAGCAATCCTGAATGAAAGGGAAGGTGGAGGGAGGAATTACGATGAGAGGAGATTAAAGATACGCACTGGTAACTGGAAAGAGCGATTAGCCCAGAATGCTTGTTGAAAAGGCATGTTTATGTACTACTGCTTCATCAACTCGGAAGGCTCAGTTCAGCCTTTGTAAATGAAGCCAAAAAATTCATCTAGTATGTGCAGTGCCTGTGTTTACTGTGCAGATTTGCTTGCATGTGAATAAAGAAATTACAAAGTGAGTAATAAAGCAGCATTGTGTGTTGGAAGTCATATGTTCAGAAAATGGATTGCAAAACTTCCTTTTATAAATTTGTGTTCCTCCGTCTTCCATATTGATGTTTTAATGTACACCAGGTTTCTACACTGAAAATAAAAAATTTATTCATTGAAAATAAATAGTGACATACAGTGATGTCCGCTTGATTCAATGAAAAGTGGGAGTTCTAGGTGCACAAATTAAAGAGCTTGTGGTAGTGTCACTGTTAGGGCAATCTGAGACCATAATTGAGCAGAGTTCTGAAGGTAGGGGGGATATTTTTGTTAATGTCTCTTTTTCTGGACATCTTGCCAGTTATTGCTCCTGGCTACAAGCCTTAAACCAAAGCCCTGGCATACTCAAAAATAGGAAACAGAAAATTGTGTCAGATCCATGTAAGAAAAGTGTTTAAGATACAGAACTGCACAAAGATGCTGGAGTAGTTGAAGAATAGTGAATATTAAAGTTACTTAGATGAAAGGGTGTTACGTGTGTGAAAGTAAATGAAATGTAAGACACAAATGTAAACTTACATCTTGAGTTGATTGTTCAAAATTTGAACAGCCTGTGAAATCCTCCCTGGTTTTTTAAGAGGCATTCATGATTTCTTAGGCACAGATATTAAAGTGTGTCAGCCACGGGGATAAGAAGCATGTGAAAAAGAGCAAGCAAGACAGGTGAGGGATATTCAGGGCTGAAGCAGGGAATCTGCTTTTACCCTTCAGAAACATTTGACTCCAGAAAGGTGATCAGAGGACAGAAAAGGACGACACGAAAGAAATTATATGTCTCTAACCTCCTTCTGTTAAAACATATGACAGATTTCTCCCTGGCTTTGCTGACAGGCAAAATAGAACAAGGTGTAAGACTGAAGTTGTTACTAGAGGATGGCATCATACATAACTCCGTGCTTCGTTAAAGTAAAAATAGAAACAGTTAAGAAGTGCTTGTTGCAGAAAATGAGGCTGTCATTTGTTGCTCTAGCACCAAGCGTTTTCAGCAGTTGGTGCTAGTTAGCTTATTTTCTGGCCTTTTGGAAAAAAAAAATAAGTGCTCTGTTAGTTAAATACAATACTCATTCCAATTAGAGTTAAGAAGAATTAATCAAATTAATGTCTTTTCTTGAAGGGTTCAGGTGAGTAGAATTAAATGAGTAGTTTTCCAAGGTGAAATTTTTAAGAACACTAATAAAGTACACACATAGCCTGCACAGTAGAAATTACTCAATTTTTTATTGTAATAAAAATTATTAGAAAATATGGGGGTTTATTACTATTACTCAGTTTTTTATTCTAATAAAAACCCCTCCTTAGTTGGCATTTTAAATGCTTTTGCTTTTATCTTCTGCGTTCATTAATAGTTGCTAGATTTTTTCATGATGTCTGAGTAATTATGAAAAGAAACAGATAGTCTCAGCGTATTCTTGTTCTTCCCATCACTGACAACAACTTTGATGATCCTTGAACAGGGATTCTTGAATGGAACAACTTGACTGTTAGAAAAAGTTTTATGACTGAAAGATGTAAAACTGCATATTATAGATGATTGAAATCATTGTTCTTGGGTCTCATAGTGAACCACTGTTTGCTAATTATGAAGAGCGTCACGTTATTTGTCACAGCACACAGTCACCGCTGTAGGAATGTATGCAATACTTCCTGCACTCTAGGACCCAAACATGCCAATTTTGCCCTCTGCTTCAAGGAGATACCAGCAACAAATAGATACTAAATGTGTAGATGTGACATTAACTTTTAAATTGGTTTCTTATGTACATTCCATTATCCTGAGGGAAGGAGAAAGTGTTTATTTTAAATTAAAGCACAAGATTGTTGTTACTGGGAGGGAAAAAAAAGGCCTCTGAATTGAGCCAGTGTTTTCCTTGCATTAAACAAAATCAGGCATTCTAGAGGCACAGCAGGGACTCTGTTGATTAACTCCTAGCTTTTGCGGGTTTCTTCTCTTGATTTTTATCTGTAAATCACAGATTTTTCTTGAAAACCTGGAAGTGGAAGACTTCTGTTAGTAGTGGATGATTTGGAGAGTCAGGTCAGGTGTTTGAAAATTCCCAGTCCACCTTTTCTTTGTCAGTCACTCTGGGTGTGTATGTGTGCGTGCGTGTTTAATACCAGCTCCTACTCCTCACTCTCCAAGGCCCTTATTTTTATAATCTTTGATGTGAATATCCGTGCTCCAAATGACCTACAGCAGTTCCTACACCCATGGACAGGGCTAGTGTGAGTCCGAACACTGTTTTTTTTACCAGGGCATTTACTGTGCTGTCGATACCTAGAGGCAGTTGTCTGGGTTTGCTTCTCTAAGTGAGGTGAGATGCTCAAGAAATTGCACAGGGGAGGAGAGAAACTGAGGTCTGTAAAACAGTAGGGTATGTCAGAAGGGAAACGAGGACAATCGAATTCAGCGAAGAGAGAATGAGAAAGGAAAAGCCAGCACTTGATCAGAGGTGAGATGGGATCCATCTTCTGCTTTTATAGCATAAAAATGCAACTCAAGTTAATGGTGGTGTATTTCTCCTGACTCTCTTGTCAATTGTGTAACTCTTATGTACCATAAAGATGGTATAGATCATTAAGGTGAGATATTTAAGTGGGATATTTAAGTCACAAATGAAGATAATTCACATTGTGAGCACCTACATTTCCTTTCTCATGTGAAAGTGATAAAATACAGCAAAGTTCTCCTTTTTTGAGGTCACGTACTTGCCAGAGTGTCGGAAGCATTAAGGGCAGGCAACCGTTTGGCACTCCTGCTTGATTGCCTTCATATAATAGCAAAAAGTTTTGTATAACACAACTTTTATAGCATAATTGACTAGCTAACCATATTTTAGCAGACTTTGAGAGAAAATAAATCCCTTTAATTATATTTTTATATTTCAAGCGCCTGAATGGGTACAATAAAAATCCCCCAGCAAGGCCCTTCTGGCAGGCTGGCAGAGGATGCTGCTCTGGAGGCTCTGATTTTGGAAATGCCAGTGCTGGGTCCATTAGCAAGGAATGCCTTTTTCTGGAGTGGCAGAAGGAGATATTGTTGGTTGAAAAGAAGGGTCATATTTATTGCAAGAAGCTGGTCATTGCTAGTTTATTTATATTGAAAGCAAAAAGGGGATTAAGGACATCATGCTTGAGGTAACAACCCAGAATCTGGGTACCTATGTCTGCTTCACATCTGAAGATCAGGGTTTGGAATTTTATCTTGAAGCTCAAGGGCCAGATAGTGGTTTGGTTTCTGGGACTATATAGCCACACATTCACTTCTGAGGAAAGTATCAGGACAGAAAATCAAGACTCATCTTGAAACTTTTCCTTTCTCCTAACAGCTCAAGGTGGGAGCTGTTGGTGGCTTTAGCAGAGGGTTTGAATGAACGCCGCCCAGTTCTTTGTTGTGGTCTGCTGTCTTCAGTTTCACCTTCCTGAAGTCTGCATCATGTTCCTGAGCTTCCATCGGAAGCCAGGAGGGAGATCACACTAGCACGGCTGTGCCGACCGGGAGATGGGTCTGGCAAATCGCTGGAGCAGGGCAGGTCTTGATGGACACCGTGGAGCACCGTGTCTGCCGAGAGGTTGGAGCGGACCTGTGCAAACAGGTTTGCTCTGCCCAGTCGCCGTTGCTGGAATAACCACGGGAAAAGATCAATGGATGGGTGGGTGGGTTAATTGCAGTAATCACAGTGGCTGGTGTTTAGATACTGATACGGCTCCTGCAGTTAGAGGTGATTTACCGGATATGCCTGCTTTTATTTGCCATTGCTGTAATTAAATTAGTTAAGCATAATAATCACAGTGGCAGGCACTTGCCAGCAGTTCTCATTTAGTGGCACTTTAAGCTAATATAATTTTTCCTTTTCATCAAATAAGAAATAGAAAAGATGAGCTCAGAGATGTTAGCTAGGAGGTACTAAATTATAGGTATTTACCAGTGCAGATGCTGAGGAAGTTCTAAAACTAGTTTATAATCTGAGTTGAAATTCACCGTGTCTTTATTTTAGGGAGCATATGGGTTACGTTAAGCAAGAGGTAAACAGTATTTTACGTTTTTTAAAATGCATCTCGTTTTGCAATAGTTCAAAAAGAAGAATAGTCTGAAATGTTGGAGCAGCGTTGGCATTAACACACAGAGGGGGCTTCTAGCGCAGGATAGGCTTCGCGGCTGTGAGTGTGCCCAGCCCCTCACCTCCACGCCATCCCTACCACTCCGGGGTCCGCAGCGGCCTCTCCCAGCACCTGTCCAGGCCAAGAGATGCATTATGGTGCCGGCATCTCTCATCCCGGATGCGCGCCCGCCCTTTCCCAGGAGAAACCAGGGAAGCTGCAGGGCAGCTTTTGCTCAGGCTCTGCTCCTGACGCCACCTCATGCTGCAGTCAGCTCTCCAGTTCTTTCTCGTTTTGGCATTTAATGAGTTATTCACAACTAATTCTTGGTCTTTGTACAGTGTTACTGGCACATAAGAACAGCTCGTTTCTGACGAGTGTAATTTATATAAAAATAAGATGATAAGCTTTATGGCCCTATACAAAAGCTCCAGCTTTCAAATTAAAAAAAAAAACCACCAACGACAATTAGTTCCTCTTTAAACAGTACTTAATGATTTGCTGTAGTCATTAATTTTTAATATAGCAATTTATGTAAATTGGTTTGGGATAAATTTATCGCAAATATACTGCTGAATATTTGTATGTTTAACGTCAGTTGCTTCAATCATTCTGTACTTTGTGGCTTGAAGAAAATTTCACCCTCCCATCAAAGCACAGTTCTTCATATCTTGAAAAATATTTTGTAAAGCACCCCGGGCTGGGCACTAACAATGCCATACAGCCTAGCGAGTAGCACTGGCACTAAGAAATAAGCTAACTGCCACGGGCCAAACACACACAAAAATGCAGGGAGAGAGAAGAAAACTAGTACCGAGTACATAATCTTCCACACAAATTGAACTTAAAGACCAATAGGCCAATAGAATATTGGATAAACACTTCTCTCATCATCGAAACAGTTACATATGTGACTGAGGCAAATACTATAGATTGCTTCTCCCAGCTCTATAAGGTGCAGCAGTTTTGCTGGCAGCAGCGACCACTTTGTTAAATGTATTCATTTGAATACAAAATCCTTCTGGGATAGGGTATTACAGTGCCTTGCTCTAGATTTTTGGGAAGATTACTGTTAAGTAGATAAAAAGGAAGATTGAGTTTAGAAGAATGCCATAATAATTGTCAAAAAGTCACTTTTAATTAGAATCAATTTGGATCATGATGTGCCATAGGAATTTTTTTTATGAATATGATTGTTTCAAGTTTAATGTCCTTTGAAAGCTGGTAAGTATTAATGTATCTAAGAAAATTAGCGCTTTTTAACCAAAACTTTAGTCCTTGCATCTTAAAAACCACATTTATATTGCCAATAGCTCAGCAGGAAATGAGGAGCTGTGTTTAAATACCATTTGTCTTCAAATGAAAACTGAGGCTGATTATCGAGTCTCAAATCAGTCAGCCATCGTCTCCAGCCTCCCCGTTTCCCCCAAAGCCTGTGAAGGGTGCACAGCGCCCAGATGAGATCTTTGAGTCCAGGCTGAAGGTTTGATGGGAGCCTGAAGGGTGGTCAGGAGCCGTGGTGGCAGGACAGCTGCAGAACGTCTCGGTTGCTGGTTTTTTGGGTTTCCCTTCTGCTCTGCAGCCATTGCACTTGGGCCTGCAGTGGTGGGACAGCTGGAACAGCTATCGGGATAACTGCCCACATGACAGTTCTGGTGGTGCTCAGGAAAAGGTTTCCGGTGTTGGACAGCCCTGATGGGGATTGGTGTTACAGTATCTTTCTCTGTTCTCTCCCCTTTTCTGCAATTCTCTTTTCCCCCACGAGTTTCAATGTATATAAGAGCCCATTTCCATGATTAAATGCCTTTTCTGTCTTTTCCTTATGAATATGTTAATTAAAGACAGACGTAATACTCATAACTACTAATTTATTAATTTTGTGGGTTGAGATTTGCTTTGTATTTCATTATATTAGAATTAGTTCTTTTGCTTTGCCACTGGTATTTTCATGTAACTCCTGGTTTTCCCCGCAGAATTAGATCCAGGATTCCTTTAGCCACATACACAATATTTTCAATCTGCTCTATAAAAACAAACCAAAACCAAGACAATCTTTAGGGAAATTACTAGCGGGAATTGACTTTTCAGTATAATGTTATTAGCCCTTTCTTTTTAAACATTTTCTTTTACAGTATTAACATCTCTAGTTTGTTTGTTGAAGTGCATTTAAATGAGGAAGTATCAGGTGCTAATTCTAGTAAAGAAAGTGAGAGGTTTTTTTCTACGTTACTGCTCAGCTTATAAAGGTACTTTTTGGTACTGAATATGTTTGCAGAAAAGGATGCTTGCCAATGTAAATGACAGTGAATCACAGAATCACTTGGGTTGAAAGAGACCTTCAAGATTGAGTCCAACCATAAACCTAACACTGCTAAAACCACCCCTAAACCATGTCCCTCAGCACCACGTCTACCTGTCTTTTAAATACCTCCAGGGTCAGTGATTCCACCACCTCCCTGGGCAGCCTGTTCCAATGCTTGACAACCCTTTCGGTAAAGAAGTTTTTCCTAATATCCAACCTAAACCTCCCCTGGCACAACTTGAGGCCATTCCCCCTTGTCCTGTCGCTTGTTACTTGGGAGAAGAGATTGACCCCCATCCTACACCCTCCTTTCGGGTAGTTGTAGAGGGTGATAAGGTCTCCCCTCAACCTTCTGTTCTCCAGGCTGAACAATCCCAACTCCCTCAGTGGCTCCTCATAAGACTTGTTCTCCAGACCCCTCACCAGCTTCGTTGCCCTTCTCTGGACACGCTCCAGCACCTCAGTGTCCCTCCTACACTGTGATGTGCAAAACTGAACACAGCACTCAAGCTGCGGCCTCACCAGTGCTGAGTACAGGGGCATAGTCACTTCCCTGCTCCTGCTGGTCACACCATTCTTGATACAGGCCGAGATACCACCTGTGCACAAAGTGTCTGAAAGAATCATGGAATGATTAGAGTTGGAAGGGACCTTCCATCATCCATGCAAAACAGTCGCTGAGTACCTCAGCCTTCTCCATGTCCCAGGTGACCAGGTCTCCCATGTCCTTCTGAAGAGGGCCCACATTTTCCCTAGTCTTCCTTTTGTCACTGCCATACCTATACAAGCTTTTCTTGTTGTCCTTGATGTCCCTGGCCAGATTTAAGTCTATCTGGGCTTTAGCTTGCCTAACCTGGTCCCTGGCTGGTCGGACAGTTTCTCTGTATTCCTCCCAGGCTACCTGACCTTGCTTCTACCCTCTGTAGGCCTCCTTTTTGAGTGGGAGTGCGTCCAGGAGCTCCTTGTTCATCCACGCAGGCCTCCCGGTGTTTTTGCCTGACTTCCTCTTTGTCAGGATGCATCGCTCCTGAGCTCGGCAGAATATTATCCAGCTTTCTTGGGCCCCTCTTCCTTCCAGGGCTTTATGCTACTGTACTCTATCAAGCAGATCCCTGAAGAGGCCAAAGTCTGCTCTCCTGAAGTCCAAGGCAGCGAGCTTACTGCATGCACTCCTCACTGCCCTGAGGATCTTGAACTCTGCCATTTCATGGTCACTGCAGCCAAGGCTGCCCTTGAGCATGACATTCCCCACTAGCACCTCCTTGCTGGTGAGGACAAGGTCCAGCATGGCACCTCTCCTCATTGGCTCCTCTATCACTTGGAGGAGGAAGTTATCATCGCCGCGTTCCAGGAACCTCCTGGGTTGCTTATGGCCTGCTGTGTTGTCCCTCCAACGGGTATTGGGGTGGTTGATGTCCCCAGGAGGACCAGGGCCTGTGGACGTGAGGCTGCTCCTGTCTGTCTATAGAGGCCCTCACCTGCTTGGTCTTCCTGGCTGGGTGGCCTGGGGCAGACCCCGCCGTAACGTCACCTGTCCCTGCCCTCCCTCTAATCTCTCTGAGCTGACCCACAGGCTCTCGGTCAGCTCCTCATCCGTCCCCAGACAGAGCTCCGTGCATTCCAGGTGGTCAGTGACAGAGAGGGTGACATCCCTTCCTCGTCTCCCCTGCCTGTCCTTCCTGAAGAGCCTGTATCCCTCCATCCCAACACTTGGATAGAGATGGCTCTACTGTGAAGCCAGCAGCGAGGTTTGCTGATGGTAACGGGAGCCAGTGGTGTCTGAAATGCAGTTACATCCTGAAGGAAACCTGATTCTTACAATGTGGTTGAGCAGATTTTCATTTCAGACCTGATTCAGTGCCCCTTTCTGATAAGCTTCACAATGCGACTTCATCCTTTAGAAGTGTTGGAATATATTAATATATAGAACAGCAAAACAAAACGAAGCTGTTGTTTGCTACAGGTTTTTACCCTAATGACACACAGGAGAACAGGGATTACTCTTTACTCAACCATAATCCTTGACAGGAATCTATCTTAGCGGTTGCGTACTGATCTAAAGTGATTGATAAAACAAACGTTTAAAATTTCTGGTTATGGATCGTTATGGGATTACTTTTTTGCCCGGACACATTTATCCATGTTAATCTCCAGTTTTCATGCCTATAACCTCTAGATTTCTTTTGGTATTTCCTTTTTGCTTTGGATGACAAGTAAATCTTCGGAGTGGCAAGTTCTGTAAAAGTGACGTTCAACCCTGGGCACCTTGAGACAGCTTTCTGCTGTGAAAGACCAAGTGTTCCTTTCACTAATTTGGCTTTTGCATGTACACAAGAGAATGATTTCTGTGTAAAAACAAACTGCTTTGCCACTTGCAATCTTTTGTTCGTTAAAATATGATTTACGAATCAGAGAGTAGTCCGTAGGGAGAAAACATACTTGGTAGAAGTAAAAAAATCTGCTTTGAAGCATATCTGCGATGACAACAGCACACTCTCAAACACGTGCATCTGCTGCAACATCTGGCCTCTGACAGGAAGCTGCCGGCCCAGCTAAGAATAATACTCCGGTATTCCCAAACACACAGGTAATTTCTTGGAAAGAACATACCCCTAGGTAGTATTTTGGCTTGCTAAACATTTCACTATAAAACCAGTACTACTGTTTTCCTTTGGCCGTGTTCAGAAAGACTCTCCTACCCTTTCCAATTCTTTTTCAAATGTAACGTTGAGATTATTTCAAGTACTATGTTATTTTTTAACATTTTTAAGACTGAGAGTCCTGCACATGCCTTCCAGAGTAAAGTTACTCCTACGGGGGCTGGAAGGGGTGAGCATTCCTGGAGTGTTTGTAATGCTGGATCATTCCCATCCCATGGAGGATCAACCGCGTGGTCTGCACTCTCCTCCCAGCACACACACGTAAACCTGCCGTATCGAGCACTAACTGCTAGTGACATAGCAGGAAAATGCTATAAACCCAAAGTTCCTTATTTTTTTTTTCAAAATACAAGTTTGGTGACACATCTTGTTCAACAGTTTCTCCCATGAGACAGCCTGTCAAAATTGATCCGTGTTTCCTTATGGTTTTTTTGGCACCACTGGGGGGAAAAAGTGAACAATTCTGATTCACTTCTTTTTTTCTTACTACCTGTATTTCTTGGAAGTTTCTGTGGAGCCAGGGCTGAGTCGGGGTGGGTTGAGCAGTGAGCAGCAATATGCTTTGCAGAGTCCACTCTTTTCATCTTTTCTGTAGTCCCTTTGTAAGTATGCCTAACAAACAATGCATTTAACACATAAATTAATTAACCTTTGCCTCCATGCAGCCTTCGTGAAAGGTGATTATTTTACATTTCTGAAGTCTGCATGTTTTCGCAGGGAATATTGTCGTGTGAGGCACAACTATGTGGCCACACAAGCACAGCATTATTGTAGGGCACTTGTCCCCTCCCCGGAGAGAGGTGTAAAAGCGATGCCATGTGGCACTAACGCTCAGATACTGCGTCACCCAAATTGCCCATGGGCTGACTTTTTTGACGGTTGCTTGTTTGGGATGGGCGTTAAAAAACTTCATTAACCATAGCTCCTGAAGCTATTGCACAATCATCAGATGATTACATTTTTTATCATTCTCAGCATGAGCTAAATTCAAGCTGGCTGCTTAGAGTTAAATGCAATTGTTAATTTAATATATTTTCCCATCCCCCTAGCAGGGTCACCCTTAATCAGGAGCCAGAGGGTGCTCACAGGGCATGTAAAATGAATGGTATTGGGCTGTTGGGTTTTTTTTTCTTCTTCTTCCCAGCTTAGTGCCACTAAGCAGATGGCAGGTTCAACTGTTTCCAATCAGTTGCTGGTACATAAAATAGCTTTTGTAACAAGACTAATTTTGCCAGTAGGAATTTACAGATTGTTGAATATTTTCAGTTCTGAAGCCACATCTGCCATTGTAGTGCTTTAGAGGCGGTTTTGCCTTGTGATTCAGTAAGCAACCAGTAAGTTCGCTGTAACTACTGCAGTTTTCCTCCTCTTTTCTTTCTATTTCTTCACTGCTGTGCTCTTTTACAGAGTTACCTGTCTCTAGCAGTTTTGCCACAGGCTGCCTCCAGATTTTCTGTAGCTTTGCATCTCCTGGCATCTGCTCCTCAAACCTACCGTACTTCCCAGGCCTTCTTCCACCAAATTCGTAGCTGCGAGGTATTTGGATGGGCTTTAGGGACAGCTGCTGTGTGATGTGCTCAAACACAGCCCAAGTCTTGTGTTAATTAGTTACACCAGAAAAAACATCTGTACCAGGACAAACTGTAACTGGTTACAGAGGCATCACTAAAGGGATCTGGCACTCCCACTTTTCAGCTCAGATATTTTCATCTCTTGTCTTCCAGACGTGCAGTTTGACTGGGCTCTGGTTGAGTCCCATATATTTCCATACTTGAGCTCCACTTTTTCCCCTCTCAGTCCTCCTGAAGCTGAAAGCCAAGCCAAACAAATCCCCCTTTTGCTCCCTCTCCGTTTTAAGGCAACCGATGTGTTAAAAGCACTTTTTGTTGGCACAGCGCAGCTGTACCCTTCATCCCATTGCCGCTGCAGTGCTGGGCTGAATTACACACGGCTTATCTGAGAGCGAACCCAGCACTGGCAGCCTCCGTCTCTGCTGCCTCTGCAGTGCCAGGAATTTCAGCGTTTCTAATGGCTTGTGCTGGCACTCCGCGAATAGGAGACGTAGTTACCAACAACACTTGGCTTATTGGCCTTTTTGCTGCAAGAGAGCGAGCTGCCAATAAAGTTAAAAAAAATAACTGTTAATGACTTGGCAGTAAATACCCTCAATGTTCGGGCCCGGAGCAGGGTATTTCAGCTGATACCTGGCCGGTACAATGTGCTTTTGTGATGGGATTAGGGAGCACCCCGAGAGTTGGGCCTTTTCCTCTGTGGGAGAGGATGGGAAAGGGCTGGAGGCAGTGCACAGTGGTGCCATTGAAACTCCATTTGCGTGGGATGCTTACGCTCCGTTACAGGAGGGTTGAATTTGGCCTGGTAATTGCTAAAATCATACATATTTATCAGGACTCAATCGCAGCAGAATTTAGGAGGCATCTGTATTTCTTGCATGTAGCAAAAGGAAGATATACTGCTGTAATATTAAGATTAAGTATAGTTCTTTCTCTTCTTTGACAGTCATAACGCAACTCTTGAGATGTCGTATATCTCTCCCTAATGAAGTGTCAAAAATATTTACCTTCAGGACAAATTACAAGAATAGCAACCATCCTTCCTCTGTATTCAGGAAGGTGGTACGTGAGTGTCAGCAGCTCACAAGCTCTCTCTGGTGGTCCTGCGAAGCTGAACGTTACACTGAGTGTTGTTAGGTTTGGTCGAAGTATAAATAGGGGTGGAAATGGGGGTAAGCGGAAACAACAAAGTTAAAATATTTGAAATTGGAATCTGATGGTTTTTCCAAGTTCCTCAGGCTGTTTTGCACCTGGCTTTGCTCGTCTGCCTGTAGACGGTTTCTGGGATGGAAATAGCCTGAACCGTAACGACGCTGAGGCCATGGGTTTCTCTGGAGTGCCACTGAGTTCTTAAAGCTTCTGAAAATTAACTAGCCTCTGTACCTGCTTCGGGGCATCTGAACTGTAGGATTTTAGAGGCTGCATGCTTAAAATTTCAAAATGCCTTTTTCACTGGAGTTTCATGCGTTAAACTCGGCTGCAAGACTTAAACCATTACTTCTAAGCAACTATACTAGCGTGATGTACGTTCAGAAAGGCTGACTTTATTTAATGTCTGTGCTTGCAATAGCGATACCCTAATTTGGATCCAAATTTTGTTTATCCTTAGTTGCACACATATACAAGCGTGAAATACTAAAGGTGAAATTGATTTCTGTTGTTACTGAAACAAACTACTATTAAAAGTCATGTCTTTCTATTGAGATAGAACTTGCTAATATTAAAAAAAAAGATAGGCTTATGGCTCAGCTGAGCCAATCTAATAAATCCATTTTAACAATGAAATTGGCTTTTTATTGAAAGGGCGGAGTACTCATCTGGCAGGGCACCTCCAGAGAGCCTTTGGCAGTCAGCTGGGCAGTTGCTGTGAATCCTGTCGCGCTACGGTGAAGTCCCCAAAGGACCCAGATCAGATAGTGCCTGTGTGCCTCGTGTGCTGAAGCGCATGCTGTGTGGGGTTACAGGAATTGCTTCTCTTTCTCTTGTTTCTCTTTCTCTTGTTTCTCTTTCTTCTCTTGTCTTCCCTCTCGTCTTCTTTCCTCTTCCCTCTTCTTTCCTCGTCTTTCTTCTTCCCCCCAGCTCCATTACCAACATGCCAAGCTCAGTGTGGATAACCCTGGGTGTTTTTGCCAAACTGATATTTTCTGTGTTGTTCATGGCTTTAAACTGAGTGGTACTGTACGACCTGAACTTGCCTGGTCTTAGATGCATACACACACAGTGATTTGCTGGGTATGAGGCAAAGAAGTGATTATTTTCCAAAGGTAGCCAGCCTCTCTGCATCACCATGAAATCATTTCCAAACAGGTTTCCTCCTTGTCTCCCAAGCAGCATGTAGGGCGTCTTCTGGATGGGTTGTACCCAACATTATCCCCTACTACTACAGGCAGAGGCTTCCTGATCTCTTTTTTTGAGTACATGGAGTGTGTAAAGCTGTCCTAGAAAACAGGCAAAATTGATCCAAAATGCACCAAGAGAAGCTTCTTTGAATGGCTCTCTAACCTACAGTTTCCCTGTTTTCAGGGATGTTCTATTTCTGTTATGCTGGTTTTAAATGTTTCTTTACTAGTAATTTTAGTAATAATAGTAATCATGTGGACTCTTTTAGTTGTAATTTTAAGATTTCCTGTGCCGTTGGTTAAGAACAGGTACTTGAAGTGAAGTATTCAATGTTTAGGTATGCAGAGGGTGCCCGTGCCCAGGCTGAGGGGTCTCTGTGAGGAGAGGCTGATGCTGACTTGGGCCAGGCACAAACAGCATTTTCAGTTTTGTCTTTGTTTCTCATCATCCACATCTATTTTATATGGCAGTAAAATAAATTAATTTTCATCCAGTTGTGCCTGTTTTGCCCGTGACAGTGATTGATAAGAAAGCTTATCTCAACCCCTGAGCTTTTTTGTCTTATTTTCTCCCCCATCCTATTGAGGTGGGGGGTGAGAGAGCGGCTGAGTGGGCCTTGGGCAGCTGGCCGACCCACCACAACATCCAAATGTGAGAATGCATCCGATGAAACGGTGGTGGGACTAGTGTCCGGTAAGGTCACTGACATTGGTGCGGGTGCTAGAGGAATGAAGGTGACCTGTGGTGCAATTTAGGCACTTGCGTGCTTCTTAAAAGCGCTGGCTTGAGCTTGGGGCTGAGCGCTGACACTGAGCTCTCAAATAGTGATGACGGTTAGCACTTGCCAGTCAACCTGATTTTTAGGTACAGCCACTCCCTCCCTCCCTTGTGCCGTAGAGCATGCCTTCCCATTTATTTGTTGCTTCAGCAATTTACTTGTCAAAAGGAAAGCCAAAAATGAGCCTAGTCTTGAAAACGCACCTGTCAAGCTCCTGTCTGTTGGCTCTGTGATGTTTTGGGCTTGTAGTTACCCATGCCAGTTGGATAGCAGGAATGCTCTGGAAAAGCTCACTGTCTTTACCTTTTTGACTGACAGACCCTTTCAACCTTCCCCATCTTTCCTAAAAATGCTAATACAGGGGTTTGAGATCACCCAAGAAGTAGTAACCTTGATTTTAAATGCCTTAAAAAAAGTTACAGAGCTAGAGAACAAAACCACTTTAACACATTTTATATTTATGTCTTTTGTCGCTGAGCCAGATAAAGCACTGTCAGTTTAGACGAAAACAAAACATTTACAAACGAGGCAAGGACCATTTTGAACCGTTCGGTCTCCGTGATTAGTGGCCGCCAGTGACATTGTGGGAGCTCATCTTTTGGGTGGCTCTGCGGCACTTTGGTATGCTGTGTGAAATGTGTTTGCTACCTCTAGATAAACCGGCCCCGATATTACCACTTAAGCGCTGTATAGTTCTGTCTGCTCCATCTGGTGCGGTAGCAGTTGGAGTGGCATGGAAAGCACAAGCAGTTTTGAGTACCTGGATTATTCGTCTGGCACGGGAATCTCTTGATGGTACACAGTGCACTCACTGTGCTTGTTGTATCCTCCTCATTGGTATTCCCTAAAAATTCTCAGAAAATAAAGATAAAAGAGGAGTTAGTAAAATTTTCCACCTTCTAGATCTTGTTTGCTGATGGTGAGGAAACAATTAATGATGATTAATGGCCATCTATTGAAAGCTTAATGACCTTGCGCAGATAATGCTTTTGCAGATGGCAGTGGCGTATCATGGTAAACAACTCTTTACTCTGCCATAAACCCTGTCTACATTGTGATTATTGGTTTTGTTTTTAAGTCGTGGTGAAGTATGGATTTTACACAACTACCTGCACCTTACTGAAGTTAAGGGTGTTTGTTTCTCCAACGTTAGCATAAGCCACAGGCTTATGTGCTGGTACGTTGATAAAACCCTGCTAATAGGTGTCCCAGATGCTGAGGCAGTGCCCAAGGCTAATAAGTGGGTGAGTGTACAGGCAGTAATTAGCTACCGTCTCGCTGACCCCTTCCTAGACGGAGCATGCGAAAGCATTCCAGGGGTCCTCAGCCACGCTGCCACCTGCCTATGGGCACTGCCTTTTGACCAGGAGTGGGATTTGTGCGAAGGAGTAGGTCTGGACGGGCCAGAACGGGGCTGCGCAGGGTTCTCAGGCACCAGATAGGTGAAATAATGTAGCTCCTGGGGCTGCCTCCTGATTCCGCAGCGGTTCGGCAACGGGAGAACACCAGGCCAGCTTTGTGTCCTACGCTGACTCTGTACATCAGATCCATTGTGCAGCATTGCAGGAATGCCACTCATTCCTTTTTTTCTTTTTCTTTTTTTTTTTTTTTAATAAAACGGGATTAAATTACTCAAAAAATGTATGTCCTCAATCAGTGAGGGTGCAGAATATCTCTAAGAAGAGGAAGGACAGTCTTGCTCTGTAAATTTGTGAATGTGTTGCTGGGCTTTTTTTTTTTTCTCCGCTATTTAATTGTCAACAAGAATTTGGCAGTGGAGGTTTCTAAGAATTAAACTGTCCTTACCTGTTCAGTTTGTTGCAGACTTGTACAGTCCATTTGTATTTTTCTTGGTTTTTTTCTTTTCTTGGAGCAGTTTATTGCCAACACAGGAGAAAGAAATTGCTGGAAAAGCAAAACTGCATGCAGCAAAGTTAAATGAACCATTTAAAGTAGTAGTAATATCTGCTCTCCGGGATCTAATGTTTTAAATGTCAGAGTGGAAGAAATTTGCTGGACCAATACGCAACTTTATTTAAAGGACAAGGTTAATGATTCTTTGTATGCATGTTTACTTTATTTGCCTCTGCTTGTTTTCTTTTTCCTTTTAGGCTGATGATAAAGACACTGGGAATTACAGTGCCATGCAATACAGACTCATCATTCCCCCAATCAAGGATGGTAAAGAAGGTTTTGTGATAGAAGCTTACACAGGGCTAATAAAAACTGCTATGCTGTTCAAAAATATGAGAAGATCCTATTTCAAGTTTCAGGTCATTGCAACTGACAATTACGGAAAAGGACTG
Organism: Chionis minor; assembly: GCA_013398295.1. NCBI lineage: Eukaryota > Metazoa > Chordata > Aves > Charadriiformes > Chionidae > Chionis > Chionis minor. The sequence continues at coordinate 325,399 of VZSF01003473.1, read as the reverse complement.
AGCAGCAAAGCAGAAGTACTTGTAAGTATGAGCCAGGCATTATCTTCGTGGAATAATTTCTGAGGAAGTTCAAACACTACATAAAGTTTAATTCCAGGCAGACCTATAGAAAGACTAGACTGCCTACTTAATATTTTTAAGTCACTGAAATAAACATTTTTTTTTTAAACCTAAAGCTTTGGTGACCACGTGAAACGTGTTCATGTTTCATGGCAAAGCTACTGATCTGGGTTACCACACTAGACATGACGTGCAGTATTTTATTTATTCAATAAGCCATTGTTAACAGGTCAATTTAGATTCTAATTGTTTGCCTTAAACATAAGTAATGTTCTGGGTCTCCTGGACCTAGATGGTGGCAAGAAAGGTGCTGGTTTTGTGCGTTAACAAGTATAAAGCAGGTCACATCTGTATCGTCGGACACAAGCTTTTTCAGATCGGCTCCGCCTGCCCTCTAAGCCAGCAAGGTGGAGCCAGCTCCCCTGTGGAAGCAGGGAAGCAGGGATAGCAGGGCATGACGCCCCAGTCCAACCAAGCTGAGAGATTGCTAACTTGGGCTGTACTCTGTGTTAACGTGAGTACGTAGCTCCTGGGTGGAGTGTATGTGGCAAGTGTCTGAGCAAACAGTCTCTGAAAGCTGGAAGTCGATTGACTTGCCAGGGAGAGCCAGGGTTATTTGCTTGTGTCTGGAAGGGAAATGCAAGGAATAATGTTGGGCTGAGACTGTACTTGAAGTTTTCAGGGAAGCAACATTTCAAAAATGGCACCAGCTTTAGGCCTTGAGCTCATATTTTTGTGCTGAGTAAAGGACATTGACTTAGTCCAGTCACAGAAACCATCAAAGCTAAATTTCTTTAAAGCCTATATAATGTGATGGATTGGATTAATATTAGCATAATGTCATAGGGATGAAGTGCATTATCTAGTTCATGGGAACACTGTCAAATTATACAGATGATAGCTATAATACTTGGTATATTGAGTTATGCAGGAATTCAGCAAATAAACATAATGTATGATGTCCTCATGCCTGACCTCCCAAAATGATAGGGCATTCTCATGCAATTTATGCAGTAATAGTATATTAAAATATAGCCAGAAGGTATCGACATTAAAATTAGAAAGTGAAGTATGTCTCATTAATTTATAGAGGTATCTCTAGGTTGTCTGAGTGAGTGATGAGCGCTCTGGAACAGTGTTTTTGAGCGAGACGTGAAAGTTGAGGGTAGCTATAGATACAGTTACAGACTGACACCATGAAAGTTTGGGTTTGTGCTGAGCGTGATCCATACATGAAGATCCTTGGTAACCTGACGAAGCTGTGCCTGGGCTTCATGATTTGAAGAGAATTTATCCAGCTGACACCATGGTGTCAGGTGCTCAGGCTGGGAGGTCTTAAGTCCTTTCAATACAAGCTTAAGGAGTGCACATAGGTAAGGGAAATGGATGTAATAACTCTTGTGCAAAAGAATAAGATGTGGGGGAAGAAGATAGGATTGAAATGGGAGGAGTTCTAGGGAAAAGACGTGGAGCAACACCAGAGGGACAGTACTGTGAAGAACCTGAGTGGAGCAAGGTTATCCTCCAAAACTGGGGCCAGGACGCTTCCTCGGAGTCCTGGCACAGCTCTGCATCAGCTGCCAAACGCACTGCTAAAATGTCTTCATGCTGTAGGGGTTGGTCCGCGAAAAGGATTCCAGTTTGTTCCTGCTGCTGAGACGGGCGGGATGGCTCAAGTTAGACATCCCTACATCTACAGTTTGATTTCACGTGATGGAAATTCCTTTTTTAGCCTCTGTGAGACAAAAGAAATAAGAAATTACATTTTAAAATAAGTTTGCTGCAAGTAAGCACTTAAAGGTACTAGGTGTGGGTAGTGAATGGGGTAGTCTTTAACCAAATGTTTGTTAGGGTTTGGGGGGTCCCGCGGCTCAGTCCTCGTTCAGCGCTCGGCACAAGCCGCTGCCAGGAATCCATTGGTGCTGTGCAATGACCAAGGTTGTTTGTGGGCTCTGCCTTGGCTTGATTTAAAAATTGGAAAGTGCCTGGTGAATGAAGCATGGGATCAAAGGGTTATCGCTTCCAGGCTAGTGGTTACCAACAATCACATACTTTCCCTGCCTCTGCTGCAAACTTCCAGTTTGTTGTGCTACTTATTTAATTTAACCTGGAACTTTCCTTGTTCTCAGCAACGTCTTCTTCAGATACTTCTGGGCATGAGACACCTGAACATGCTGACTTCCAGCACTGTAATTTCGGCCGGTACCTGCTATTTAGCATCACAGTACCTGGCTGTGTTTTTGCTCGGTGGACTGGAAGTAGCAAAAGCTTTCTAAGGAATGGCGGGTCGGATGATCCCTGGTAACTCTGCCCCAAAAAGCTTCCAGGGAGCAGTGACGGTGGTGCCTGAGGGAAGAGCCTTTGCTTTCCCACACCTTCCACCTCTGTTTCCAGCAAGTTTCCATCTCTCCTCGAGTGGAAGGGAACAGTTTCTCCCCACTGCTTTTCTTACACAGTAGTTAAATTGGACTTAGCTCCTCAACTTACAGCTATTTTTAATAATTGAAAAATGAAAGACTTTACCAGTGTGGATAGCAAGCCAGTTAGTGTTACTATGGAAACCTTAACTTTTTCTTGATATTTTTTGTTCATCAGCATTGTCTTACTGTAGCTTGTCATGAATCTGTATTTATTCATATTTTTGTATACAAACAATTAGTCGTAATTTTGATTCCTTGAACATCAAAAGAAATATTGCCTTTTGTTAAGCGTTGCATTTATGCAGTGTGCAGTGCATAGGTGCACAGTGGTTGGCTAATGTCATTAATTCTATTAAACTGTTCATTGCTTTAGAGTTCCTTCCAATGATCTTAGTCTAAAATTTATTTTGAGTTCGTTATAATTCTGTTTTTCTTACACAGAAGTCGGTACGTGCTGATCAGTGCATCTGATGACATTTCAAGAACATTTAAATATTTAAAGTTGAATTAAGCTTCAAAGCTGGTGAATCAGTGTTTGATGTGAAAGTATATTCTGACTTGACTGCTGAAGGGCTTACAGGGCTCAGACTTTTGAAAATCATGGGTTGTATTTTTTTCTTTTAGAATTGAATCGACTAACTCTGATTTTTAAATTTATTGTGTTTAACATTGTCCTACTTTTCCAAATTTACTTCCAGAATCCCTTGTAGGGAGTATAGGTTTGGAGCCTAATGTTTGCTGTCATGTCTGTATGGACATGAGCCAAGTTTTAAGAAATATTTTCTTTTCTCCACCAGTACGGGAAGTAACTGTTCCTTTCACAACCAAAGGGGAGGTTGGCTGTGCTAGTGAAGAGAGAGAGCTATTACAGATGCCAAATAATTTAAAAGGGAGGAAAAAGCATGCCATCGTTTTACTGGAAGGCAGCCTTTTCTTGGGATAAAAATAGCTTAAGGAGACTTAGATCAGGAGATGCAAAGCAGAGTCTGCCAAATCTGCTGAATTTGATGCCCGTGTTGTAGTCCCTTCTGCACACTGACCATCCAACCTGTGGCTGAGAAACAGAGGAGTTACGTTGCTGTTGTAGTGGAAAATGTTAATGGGTAAGGTTTGTTCTGAAGTCAACCAGTCCTTTTGTGGAATCCTGGATTTTAATTTTTTTCAAACAAAGCACATCGAGTGCATTAAAGAGGCATTTTTCCTGTCCTTTTGAATAAAAGTGCAATTGCAAAATGCATGTGGTTATGCAGTTTTATGCCATAGAAGGAGAGAACCTAAAAAAAAATTTTGATGTTAAAATAACATACACTGATGACTTCAAAATAGATCTTTCCTTTGAGATTTTCTAACAAAGTATCATGGATTTAGTTGAATTAATCTGGTATTTCATTTACATTGATGCAAACCGCATGTATTTCCAAGATTGGATTTTCCTGTCAAGTCATCAAAAATACCAAAATGCTCGTAAGTCATTTTGAATACGGCACGTGGGAGATCTATGATTCCGTACATAAAGTCTAAACCATGAAGAACAGGTTTCATAGTCCCTCCCTTTAAAAATCTCTAGTTCTAATGCAGTCCTGCAATTCCAGTTCTTGTTAAATCTTTGCCTGCTGTTTATTGGTTTTGGCTGCCGAGCAAAGGAAGATTTCCCAGCTCTCTTACTCAGAATTAAAATGAGGAGTCCGTACATCAAGGCAGGAAAGTAATTATTCCATTCTTTTTCTGTGGGGAGGATGTTATGCATGGGAGTGCCAATTGAATTTCACTTTTTTGTTTCCAGGTCTCTGTGGTCAATCAGTTGGATATGCAAGTCATCGTCTCGAATGTTCCTCCCACCCTTGTGGAACAAAACAAAGATCAACTCATAGGGTAATAAATTTATTTACTTTACAAATATCAGATAATTCTCTGGTTTTGTGTTTAGATTCAGCAAGGAGTGCTCCCTTTATGCCGTAACTTACTTTTTTTGCCAAAAGACTTGAAAATGAGCCAGCAGGTGTTTTGATGGGGAGCACAAGTGGCTGAATGACAGCGCTGCCTCCCTCCCCAAATCCCCATTTCCCCCCTCCTCTGGAGAAAGCAGAGGGACAGCACCTCTTTGTTCGCACATTTGCCCACTTTTGCAGGCTGAAACGAGGTTCAGAGCTGCCCCCAGTACAGACCGTGGTGGAGCCTCCAAGCACTCACCCTGCTGCTCTCCAAATCCAGGATGTAAAATGAATAACGCACAGCTCCAAAAGGTTGAGGCAGCGTGTCTCAGTGGGCTGCGTCGCTTCACTCTTCTTTTGTTTGGGTGATTTAGCTGTAAGGGAAAGCAGAATTTAGAAAATTTATACTGGTACAATTAATACCACTAACATAGTTACTGAAAATTTTAATTGCAAAAAATTGGTAAGTGTGGGTCATTATTCAGGCGTTGTGATGGGGGGACGGGTAATTGGAAACATTAATGCTTTGCAGTAAAAGCGATGTATTTCATCATGCTGGAAGCCAGCTGAAATCCTTTTCGTAAAATATGATTTAATAGCGCTCATACACATCAGCAGCAGCTTCCAGGAGGCGGGTTTTCACTTTTAGCTCTTTTTTTTTTTTTTGGTAAGACAAGGACAATTTTCTATACTTTGTGTCATTAGGCATATAACCATGAATTAGACAATATGGGAAAGAAAATGCTATAGGAAATAGTTCTAAAACAATCTTTGTACTCTTGTGTCATTCTAATTAGTGATGAATGGCATTTCTCAGATTTCAACAGGTCTGTTCCATTCTGACTTGTCATACCTTTACGTCTCCATGGAAATTGAAGCACTGTAGGGTTGATGGCTCACGGAAAAAGAAGTGTGTTGTGTCTAAGTGGCTCGTGTCTTCATTGGGCTTGGAAAAAACATCAGTTGATTTGCTTCTGGGGATTTAGGACATGTTCCTCTCTTCTCTCTCTGTTTTGAGCCAGGCTAAGTTAGCTCTGATAGATTCTGAAGTCAGAAACGCTAATTAAGTTTCTCAGACAACAGTCTGCATGCACAGGGACTGCATTTTCTAGAGCTAAGAATAATAAAGGAGTCTGCTTGCTTCACGCTCAAGACTTAGCTTTCCAAAAATGTCAGATGTTGGTGTTGGCTGGAGGGACGAAGAACGGTATCTCTTTTAGTGACACTAATAGGAAAAGGTTGCTTCTGCTTTGGTAAGCCTTCAGGTTCACCTCAGCACCCTGCACCGAACAATTTTTTCTTCCCGCAATAATTTGTAGCCTTCCTGGGCTTCTGTTTTCTTGAGTGGAGAAGATGGATATGTGTTCCGTACCACATGTTTCTACATGACATAGCAAAAAGCTCATGGTAAATTGGACTTGGGCTGTGTTTGTTTGAGATCCTCCCAGTTTGGGACTGGCCTGCAGCCAGAGGAGCCACCAGCAAAATACAGCCAGAAGGTGGTTTGAAAACAGGGTAGAAGCAGCCAGGCCTGAATGAAGAGCGTCAGCTGCACAACACACGTGTCACGGGACCGAGAGCGTACGTGCCGCACAGGGTGGGGTGGCTAGAGCGCATAGCATCTCTCCCTTTCACCAGGCCTGCAAAAATCTCCTTTTGCAAATGCTGGAGCAGCTTGTTTCCAGCTCCCAGCAGGTCTCGGCAGTGTTCAGTGCCTCAACAATAAATTGTATCCTAACCATACCCTCGCTCCTCTCCTCTGGGGCGCAGAGCTGGCATCTCCTCCCACAGTCTTGGAAAACAGCCCAGAGCCACATTCCTCAGTCTCTGTGCTCCAAAAAACTCTTTTCTGCCAGGTTGGAGTCTTTTAAAACTTGTATCATGCTGCTCTGGCCCTTGTGCAAGGAAGTCTCTGACAGATGTGTAAATATTTCACAGTGAATGAAGCTTTTGAATGAGTATAAAAATAAAAAAAACATAGCCAGGTTTTGAATTCTCCAAGTAAGCTTGGGAAGCCTTTACCTTCACAAACACCGTGAGGCCAGCAAGTGAGCGTAGCGTAAGAATTTAACTTCTACCAATAGGCTTTCAAGGACAAACTTTGCAGGAAGGGATTGTATTAGCTTGTTTTAAAATTGTCACATCCTTTATTGAAAATACGTGCAGAGAGCAAAAGTCTCAGAAATAAATTTTGCGTGTGTGTGCTTGTCAGTTTCACATAGAAATGTATTTATTTCAAATCTGTTGGATTTTCCTCCTAAAGTTTAAAAGAATGCTATCTCCCTGTTTTTATAAAGGCTTTAATAATTGATGCAGGACATAAAACCAAAATAATAGAAATCTGTGATTTTTTTCATGCACTGTACAGAAGATATAACAACAGGCAAAGGGAAAAGACAATTTGGAGACCACCTCAGGCTGAAGTATTTTTGCCCAAAGAGGTTTCTGAGCCATTTGAAATAATGCACTAATTTATAAAATTAGAAGACTTTGTATAATTCATCAACAGATAAAAAGATTATGTTGTTAACTAAATTAGTCGCTACAGAGGTTATTTGGCTCTTTCTCCTCTTTTTTTTTTTTTTTTTTTGCACTGGAGTGATAGTAAATATTCATCTCTGAAAATACAACGTTTAACCACCAATTGCAATACTTGGTGATGGGGAATGTTGGGGAAGTGGGCAGCTGGGTCATTGTTGAAATTATAGTGATTTTTCACAACAAAATAAATAGTGATTTAAACAATTTGGAGACTAAGTTATAACAGATTCTCCCCAGCTGCCTGCAATTTTCACTGGCGAGTGGATACAAAGGTATTAAGAAATATATAATTCAGTTCTTCCACACTGGCCAGGCTTACTCAGCATAGCTCTGAGATGTATGTTGGTTAATGGTGCAAATAAAGGAAGCGTACCACAGAAGAAAAGGTTTAAAACATTGTTACCTGTTTGGCTTAGGAGTTTGGGCTTTTTGAGGGATACCACAGCTGTGTCTTCAGCTGATGTTTCTGATAGCATCGCAATCTTTAACTCAGTAAGCACCTCGGTTTTCCTCCAACTGTTTTAATTTCATCAACAAGCCTTCCTTAGCCTCTGGACTGCACATCGGTGTCAGATTTGCCATTTCTCGCACCGACTTTTAATTATGTCTGTTCAGATAGGTCCATTTGTGTCTGCTACAGAAGATGACAGAATGGAGTGGAAAATTCAGCGCGTGTTCCTCACCTTCAGAAAATTTGGTGAAGGCAGATGACAGAGTCTTCTTTAAATATGGCAATTCTTGTGAGTGCTTACTTGTTGGACAAGGAACAGCGTTGCAACTGGTATAACGTAGCCGACTTCATGCTGAGGGCATTTAGTTCTTTGGTTTTCACGTGACTGCAACTTAAACCTCTAGCTAAAACCAGAAGGGCCACGTTGCCAAGAGAGACCTGTTTTTCTCTCATCCCATAGGGAATAGAAATGTCTTGTGAATTAAATTCCTCTGTACATACTTCTATAGATGGCAGATCATTTTCTCTGAAATGGAATCATGGAGTGGCTCAAAATGAGCGCTTTGATGAAATACTCCATATCCGCTCCTCTTGAAAAGGCTGTTTTAAACCCTACAAATTCAAGAGAATATTGCTCGGGGAACTGTTTTTTCCTGAACTAGAGCTTAGCCAAAACCATTTTGGGGCATCATTCGCAGTGGTAATGGTTTCAGCATTGCATGTGCTTTCTGAGCCAATGAGGTGGGCAAAGAAAACACATTTAGCGGCACTTGGACTGCTCTGGAGCTGCTGAAGAATGATATGAGGATTGTCTCCTCACTTCCAAAAATTGTATGAGGTGTCTCGTGTTCTTTCCTCCATGTAGTGAAAAGGGAGCCTGGAAAAAATGGAGTTTCTTTTCCGTCCATATAAAGAAAATCTCTTTATGGTGGTGTAGGAATCTTTCATTGGAAAAGAAGGTCTGATAGAATCACCTCATACTGCTAATAAATGTGCATAGATACAGCAATAGATAATTGGTTTATTATTTAATAATAACTTGTGTACTAAGTATAAATACTTAAACACATCCCACATCAGCACATTTCTTGTAGTCTCCTCTATTTTCAGTGTGATCTTGGTGGGGATTCCCTTTTTTTATATTTTGATTAGTTGTATATCTTAGGCTTTTGAGCCTGCCTTCTCTCTGCATCGCTGCAGCACTTCTCATTCTCCTGGGCTCAGGAATTCAGGTGGCTGCAGCCTCCTGGCCAGGCCCGCCTCTGGAAGTGGAATCCAAGTGTGGATGTTCTTGGGTAGCAACTTTATCTGTCTTATGGATGTTTGCGTGTTTCGTGTGTTCCTTAATAGAGGTTATTCCCTACTTTTCAAGACAAAATTACTGGAAGTAGCACATGTGATAACTCCAGGGAACTTTTCTTCATGTCTGTTTTAGCCTGTTATAGGCTGCATTCCTGTAATACCTTAATGCTCATAAAAGAATGGAGCTGTTCCATAGATAAGAAAATCTACACTCAAACCTCTCATGCAATGTACAAGTGATCAGGCAGGGTTTTTTACCAGAAAATCCAAATGTACGATCAAGTGCTGATCCCCGGAGATATACCGAGTGTCTCGGAATACAAATGTTCAGCCTGCGAACTTAATAGTTTGCATATCTAAAGTTGATTGCCATCATTTCTCAACGGGGTGCCTGCTCTGCTGCATAGAAACCATGGTCCACTTAAAAGAAATGTCACAATATATACTATAGCAATATATATTGCTATAAATGAGGTATTGTAATATACATCACGTGTACATTGTACATCATATATAATTTTATGTCTAATCATAGTGTATGAGATAGTATTTTTTTACAGATGGGAGCTGGAATGCACAGCCTTCTCTTTCGGGAACTGTTTCAGAAGGGGGATGATTTCCCTTCAGTTGTGCTTTGCTGTTGACAATATAGCAAACGGTGTTTTCTAATCTCAGTTGCAGAAGCCAGTCGGCATTTAAAAGGGACAGCTGACGTGAGTGCTTTACGTAGCACTTGTGCATATCCTTGTATTTTATGTCTTTTTTTCTGCTTGCTTTTTTGTTAGTGTGCCGGAGTGTTCAGTAATTGGGAGGATGAGTGGCTGCCTCTGGAATGTAGCATGTTTATCGGGATGTGGCTGTGTATAACGAAATGAGATATTGTGAGGCATCACTGGGACTCCAGCGTTCTTGGTATCTTTAGTACAGCCGGGCACAACTACCCCTCAGCTGGGCCACCTCAGAGGTGCTTGTTTGGAAACACAGTGCTTCGGAGAGAGCTCTCTTGGCCGTCTTAAAATATCCGACCTCAGCGCACCAGTGTTTTTTCCCCTCCTTTGTCCATGAATTGGTAGGAAATGAGCACCTCTCTCCTGCTGGATGTAGCTGCAGTATATAAATCACTCAGACTTGTTAGTTCTCCCATAGGGGAAGTACCATTCCGTTGCTTGCTTTATGATTTTTCCACGTAATTATTGAATTAAGCCTAATTACAGGTGACTGGACTTTTTGCATATTGGAGTGGTGGCAGTGAGCTTGCCATTAAGCACTCTTCACAGCTAGCACTTACTTTCCTCCCCCATTACTAAATGTTCGTTAGTCACAGGTGCTGCTGTAGCTGCCTTGTTCTTTGCCTCAGCGCTCCCTGACGCTCTTACACAGGTTCATTTTGCTCCTGGCCCTTCCGCTCAGTTCTTTGTGCTGTGTTGTTTCATTCTAAATTAAACTGCAAAATTAGCAAATGAATAAATAACGAGATTAGAAGGACATTTCTCACCAACTGGCGATGTGGTATTTCTATCCACCACGCAACTGGCTTTGTTGGGAGAATGCGTGTCCTGTACGTCTCGCTTTGGACAGTCTTTAGCAGAGCCCATTCCATTTCGTAGCTGATCTGAGCCTCCCTCCTCTGCAATCGGGATGATTAATAGCATTAGGCTGCCTTTATTAAGTTAGGTAATAGAGACCAAAGCTTATCCAACTCCAGCTTTTCCACTTGCTACTTCCGCTGCCAGCTGGGAAGCACTGGTTCAGCGATCTCCTTCGCCCCCCTCCTCTCAATAATCCCAAATGTTGTTCGGTTAATGTACTTCCTCTGAAGCGCTATAATGCAGCGCGTGGCTTCTCAGATAAAGCTGTAAACTTCTGCTTTATTCTGAAATTGCTTACTATTGCAGTAAAAACCTTTTGTGCTGAGATCTGAAGATACGTCTTCTGGGTCAAAGTCAAGACGTCTCCGTGTATTACTCTTCGGGCGAGTGTAGCGTAATGTTCCTTCTGCAACTGGGAAAAATGATACTGAAATAAAAGGTTGGAGTGCGTGTAGGTTTTTTGGAGGGCAGGATTTTATACACGATGAGCACAAAAAGAAGAAAAGAAACTTTAGCAGTATGTAAGAAAGCAAATTTCCTTTTCCTTTACGGTGTGCAATCCAATATGCTTTTATAGGATTAGGGTAAGTACGTACATTGTCTCTGGGTTGTTTTCTAAATAATTTAGATGTTACTCTATGCAGAGTAAATCGGCTCAGTGGTGCTCCTTCCCGCCACAGACATGCCTTGTGTGTGATATAAAAGTAGAAATGACCTTTGTCAAAAGGCTATTTGATAAGGAAAGAATAGTCTTCGGCTTGAAATAAACCGCAGTTCTGGTGGTTTTGTTCTACATGTCAGCACAGAGCAGGCTGACTTAGCTGACTAGTCAGGGTTTCCTGAGTTGTGTTGCAGCTCCAGACCAGCTGGGTGCCTCTCCAGAGAGGAAAAACCTTCCCTCTGCTGTGCGTATCTTGTAATAAGGCACCTGGGAGCAGGAGGCTGGGCCCAAGGGCATCACACACCTCCCCACCAAGGCTATCGCTGGCTGCTCGGGAGGGACTGGAATGGGTCCTTATCTGCTAGTGACAGGATATCCAGCAGAATTCCAGCACTTCAGTTGTCGGTTACTAACCTTGCAAAAACTCCACGCAGCCAGAACTTGAGCAAAATTGAAAGAGTGTGTTTGGGTTAAATGAAACACTGGAAAAGCCTGTATTGATGTTTACCAGCAGAGCCAAATGCTCTCATCTATGCATTGCTGCCAGGCTTGCTTACATTTTCAAATACCTAGAATATAAATTCATTATTATTACTAAATTATTTTGGGGAGCTAGAATTTTCAGTGGAGGAGCCAAAAGTTATGCAGGATATCTCATCTTCAACACTTGTAGCTCCAAGTCTGTGGTACCAGTTATTTCAGAGTCCTGAAAGAGAATGGGAATTTTTTTTCTTTTTTTTTCTTTTCATTTCTTAAGATATTTTTATCTCCTCCAGAAACACAGCAGGCTGTCAAATTACTAGAGAACGGAAACATTTTTTTCCTATGGAATTTTCTGCTAAGAAAATTGTGGAGTAATTAAATTCAGGTACTGGTGAGGATCTAAAACGTTGTGCAAATTGAATTGTTTCTTGTGTTTGTGTGCTGATTCGGAGGATACGTGTACAACTTAGCAGTTCGACTCAAAGTTATGAAATTACTGGAATGCTGCAGTGCTCTTTCGGGCCATGCCGTGCATCTTTTCCACCAGGGACGATGGAGGGTCTTTAAACCTTGCTGCTCACTTACCAAGTCTTACACGATGACTGTCAGTCTGGTTGAGTTGCCGTTGCTGCTGGACTCTCACGTGGCTCGTTCCATACCTCATATTTTGAGGTGAATTAACCAACTCATATGGACCTTCACATTAGTTTCTGAAGAAGCTTCCCAGTGGTCCTTTGCAGCTTTCCCAGCAGCCAGATCTCTCCCATGCCGGGGGATGCGTCTGGCACGCCGGATTCATGCAGCTGTAGGGAGAAAGCTGCATGATGCCAGGGCGCACCCCTTAATTGAGTCTTGTGCTCAGCGGGGTCTTCTCTGCAGTAACGGGGTGCAGCAGCCTCAGCCCTGCCACGCGGCCTCACGCCTCTGGTGCGCGTCTCAGCTCACGGACATTCTGCTCGGTGTAGCCCAGGGACATGGTGCCTCATCCCAGATTTTGGGGTTTGGTCTGCTGGTTTCAGAAACGCTCTGGGAAGCAGAATGCTGCCAGCCAAGGGACAGCTCAACAAACCAATGTACCTTTTTTTTGCCTTTCCGTTTCTTTTGCATCTAAAAATAAAAAAAAATTCATCTCTGAGTTTTCAGGATATTTAGGACCGCGTCGTGTCCTCGATGACAGTGAAAAAATCGTCTTGTTCTTCGTTTCATTTTGCTGGCGTCACTGCTGGGAATTTGGAAAGCAGTGGTAATGAAGATGCACTCGGAGGCATTTCTGCTCATGGCATTATGTCTGCAGAGCACAATGGAGTTAGAGCAGTAGGAAGGTCTCGTCGCCTGTTAAGTGGCTGGTTCTGCCTCTCACTACACCAGTGTGGGGAGGATGGTAATAACCTTCGTTGCATTAACAAGGGACAGACTAATTTTAAGCTAACTTTTTCTGATAAATACAGTAGAAGTGTAGATGCTGTGGTTACTTAAAGTATGCCTTTGAAAATCGGGTTCTTGTGAGTAGTACTACAAGCAGGTGGCCACCTTCAGTAGTTTTTAAATACTACAATGTTTTCAGCGTCACAGCTTCAGCTGAATGACTTCTAAAATAACTCTGTGGGGTCTGCCCTGTTTTTAATTGCATTCTTTAATTGCTACTTTTCTGTCTTCAGTGCATTTTTATAATATATTTCAACCTAAACATGCAATTTGTGTGTTTCGGATGAAGTATTATTGTCATTCCACTATACTTGGTGGTGTTTTTTGCGATGTCATAAAGTAGGATGCTATTTGTTCTTCAATTTTAATCATGTTTTAGACAAAGGTATTCTCAAAGGCAATGAATTCCAGCAGACGCCGTGCTGGGAATTTCTGCAAAAAGGATATGTCGTTACCAGTTCTGCTAAAAGTGATGCTATGTTATGACCTTCCAGCCTTGCAGGGCCTTTCCGTCTTGGGTGAAATAATAGTTCTGTGCAAGGAAATAAAAGCATCGCCCCCCAGCAGCAAGAGAAGACGGTTGTATGCTAATTAGGGAGGTGAACCTTTTACATATTCGGTCCATATGAATCCTTGTGCAAAATGCCATTCTAAAGGTGTTTATGGTTTCTTTCAGTCATTTTATAGTAATCTGCATATCCCAGATTAGTTCTGGCAAGTTTTACCTGGGAGAATTATTGTTATGAGGTGCCTGTGACAGGTTATCACCCCAGCTGCCAGTGAAGTGTGTGCCAGAAGCGGAGCTGAGCAGGGTGTCCTATATCAGCAAACAGCGGGAGTGCTTGTTCAGAGGACACCAGTCAACTACCAGTGTGTGAGACAATCTCCTATTTCTATTTTCCCCACAAAAATGGCTCTGCACTAAGAGTGTGTGTGTCTGTGGGGTGTTTTATATCTATGTTCACTGCTAGGCTAGGACCTGGGTCTGACAGATTGGGATTTTTCAAAATCTTACAGAAAAGCTTCTCTTTTAAGGATGTGCTAAACTTACACACAAAAAGCAGAGAAGCTGGATGGATAAATGTCAATCGCTGCCCTTAAAATTATGAGATGACGATACTGCTTTGACAGCATTACTTTACTTTTGAAATCTTGTATCAGGAAAAAAACAACAGCAAAATGTAACCTCAGCAACTGCAAGAGATTTTGTTTAAAACAGCGAGTGACTTCTAAAAGTCATTGATGTCTTTTTTTATGAGATTTGTCTTCTTCCTCACCCTAGTACAGCCTGGACAGATGAGGCAGTGTGTTCCCTCTTGTTCTTTTGCTTTTGCCTCCTAGCTCAGCTATTGCTTTTTGATTTGATATTCCAATTGAGTAAATTAGACCAGAAAATCTTGTGTTTTCCCATAACTTGTAGTTCTGATGGAGTGTTTAGACTCACAGCTTCTCTTGTTTATTACTCCATGCTTTTTTGCCCTTGTATCGCATATTGATGATATTTGCTTTCATACCTTTGTTTATGAACCTCTCTGTGGGCTTTAACTGAACCCTTCTCATTCCCAGTTTGGAAACCTCATCATGCCGTTAGCAAGTGTGTGTGCAGACACTCTTCCCATTTTCTCTGAGCTGTGTTCCATCCTTGCCCAACAGCTGTGGTTAAAGCTCTTCCAATGGTACCGTCTAAGCAGCTTTCCATTTTCCTCCTGGCTCCATCTGTTCTTGCCAGAGTTGGGGTCCTCACCATCTCGGCTGGCAGCCCCAGCTACATTTCTTCAGTGGGAGTGCCAGTTCTCCCTGTTACGTACAGGGTTTGAAGGACATCCAGCTGAGCTGTCCTGCTTCTGAACCTGCATGGGATGCACAGTTCAGCACATGCAGAGCAGCAGTCTGCCACAGGCGCTCAGCAGATTTCAGGGGCCCCACTAGAGCAGTGGAACAAACCAGGAGGAAGGAAAAGAATCTATTTTTTTAAACTTTATGAAGGTATTGTCCTTTCTAAAGCAGCTTGTTAAGAGTAGTAGTAAGTTATGCTTATAACTTTCCATAAACTCTCAATGTTTCAATTTATTTGGAGGGACATTCTGCAAACAGCCATTCTCCCTTCACCTTTTTGAATATTTTATGAATAACACCACATGTCAGGACTTGTCCCATGAACAGTTCAGCAAGGAAAACTAGAAAAATATGAGATTTTGAGTTTAGAACAAAGGCTTCCGATACTAAGATGTCTGCAAGCATTCAGTTTTCAAAAAAAAAAAAAAAATTTCAGTAATAAAGAAAATTGGTCATGTGACAAGAATTAATAAAATTACCAATAAAAGTAATCTCTTGTAATAAATTTTAATTCCCCAGAATTGCATTTATCTGATGTATTGACACATTGCGATTCATATACTTAACCCGCAGAGCGTGCCATTTTGGGCTCTGGCAGCTTGTAATGAA